>JARHVA010002107.1:2540000-2622500 GCA_037957365.1 Torreya grandis | reverse complement strand
AAGGCTATATAAGTAACATCATCCATTTATAGAACTTACACAATAAGTAAAATATACCACATAGTTAGAAACCATAAGCATACATTTAAATCCTACTATGGTGTGTGTAGTTTGGTTTATTCTTTTAATCCCCATTACTGATATCTTCATCCCTCTTTTCAATAAGACTCTCCTTCAAAACTATCTATGAGGGGAAAAATACTCCTACATTCACGTCAATAAAAAAATGGTAGTTATCTTGCATCATGACAATAATCAACATATAACCAAAATAAACTACTAAATATAAGTAATCTGTAAAAACCAGGATCATAAGCATAGTCAAACATATGCAACAACTATAGATCTAGATATTGATCATGAAAAAAAGTAATATATATATATATATATATATATATATATATATATATATATATATATATATATATATATATATATATCAAACAACATATAAAAATTCAATTCATAATAAATAATAGATATACTAATAATTAACAACATAATCCAATAATTAATGATTAAAATAATCCATGGGAGAAAATGGATGTGACAACATTATTATATATGTTGAGTTTTAGTGTCATTGGTGGTTTATATTTAGAAATTAAGAAAGTGTACATATTCTAAAACCTTACATTAAAAACTTAGATTGGTTCATTGGTCTCCCTCTTCATAGTGGTGAAGTGTTGATATACCACACTTAGACTAGTAACTTATCCAAATTGGGAAAGAAAAGTGTTTTGATGTGATTTCCATGAAGTAATTAGTTCTCCTTAAAATTTAGGAAACAATTAGAAGCAATATCCTATAATGTAAATGGGAAACACTTTCATTCAAAATAATCATCAATAACATTCATTAGTCTTAATGTAACTTTGAAATACTTGAAAGGCTCCTATGTTGTTCTACCTCCTAAAGGGGATAAAGAAGCTAGATACTTCTCTAAATTCCTTTATAAATCATAAACATCTCCTAGTAATACAATGGTGGATCCAAATAACTAGGGTTGATCCATAGGATGATTAATGGGATAGGGGTTTTCCACTGGGGAAGGTGTCTTCACCCTAGGTATGATGGGGATAACAAGTGTAGATAGAAGCCTTTGATGGATCAACAAAGATCAAGCTAAAATACTAGTTTTGGATATATACCTAGTTACTCTCTTAGATGTCTCTAATGAAACTCAAACTTATGGGACAACCTTGTCTAATAAAAGTCATATAGCAGTTATGGCCCTCCTTCTAGTGCTAGTTTTTCTTTCCTTGATGATGTAGTTTTAATGCATAGTAGAAAGTTAATGAAGCAACCTCAAATATTTTAGGATCTTAATGGAGATAAAATACACTCAAAGGCATGAGTTTCAGGTATGGGTTGAATAAGTAGGTGTTGAAATAGTATGCTAAACATGCAAGTTGGTTAACCCTGTGTGAATAGGTGAGTGAAACCTAGAATAAAGATAAAACGGAGTTGAGCTAGATGGATTCCACCTATGTTAATGTGGGTAGATCTTAAGAAAAATTTAAAATAAGGCTTCAATGGATTACTTCTATGTTGTACTCTTCATGGATAAGTGTCTTAATACCAATGCTTACAACTAGTAGCTATTACACACACACATGAAACCATAATAGGGGAGTTAGGTGAAGAATCTATATAGTAATCTAAAAACTCTCACCTAAAGATTGATTATGTATAGAGTAGATATTACACACCTTTATTTATAAGATTATAGCCAGGACCAGGGAGGTGTCTAAGTTAGTTGTTGCTCATACATAAAAGGCTATATTAAGGAAAACACTTCTACACACTTAAATAATTGAAATAGTCAACCTAATTAAATATAATCAATGATATTTGGTAACTATCCAATAGTTATCACACATATTCAATCGCATACACTAGGAATAAAATAAGGAATTTTCCATAGCTCTTTCACACTTTAAATTATAGATTTAAACAAATAAGAAACAAAAACCAATTAAGTACATACAATTGGAATGGGATAACATCAACACAATTGAATGATAATCAAAATAAAAATTATTGTATTTATAATTTTTTAATCCTTGAATATAAGATGATTAAAAGTATAAATATATTTTAGTAGGGCTCACCTCATCCTCCAGATCCATGCAAGTGTGTCAAATTACATATAAGTGATAATTAGAATGAAAGTTATAATTAATGTAAATTACCCATGCATGTCTAAACAATTACAAAATTGAGTCATTTGAAAATAGAGTCGCTCTTAAAAGACATGTAACATGTGCATGATTATAAAACTATTTTATCAACTTTTACACATTTTTAGTCATATAAAATGTGAAAATTGATAACTTGAGTGTGGTTAATTACACCCAACCCATAAGTCTCTCTTGATTTATCTCATGACCTTCATATGCATCTTTCCACTAATTCCTACTCATCTGTGGTCTTTCAGATTTGATCCTAGCTTATCCAAATTTATCTTTCCATGACAAATCTATCCCCCTAAGTCCCACTAGCTAAAGACTATAGTGCCCAACTTGGACTGTAGCATCAGGCCCTCTAATGTCAACTTTTGATTCTCTTATCAAAGTGCATTTCTTCCTCTAATGTTTAGTTCTTTATAGTTCTTATCCCTCTTCTTATCAGCCTAATGGGAGAAAATTCAACCCATGACAAAAAGATCCCTATAAAATCTCATCAAAAGTTCATTTAGAAGGGGTTGGACAACATCACAAAGTAAGCAAGAATATAAGCAAGACTAATCAATAATTCTTCCCTTTTCTCTGCATATATCTAGGAACTACTATTACAATATTATTCAAATACTTATACCTATCCTTGTCCACCTCAAGCACACCTATTTTTAGAACTTTAATCTTCATACACACTTGCATAAGGCACATCAAGTGGGAGAACTGCATATGGTTTGGTCCCTCTTCAGAGTATTGGTATATAGGTAGCATACCCACATAAGGGGTGTCAATCTACATTCAATACATCTTACACACATTGACCCCCCCTCTTTCTAAAATTTTTGTCAAATCATAATGGATTCTAGGGTTTTAAGACCATATCATCTTTACAGGGAGTTCTATGGACATCCAACAATCAAAATTTTGAAGACAATCTCACACAAACACAACCAAGAAAACACAAAAAGCTTAGATCTCCTAAATAATAGTGGTAAAATAGGACTATAGTGCTAGACCTTAGGGTGTCATATTTTAGTGCTCCTATCCAATCATAAAATAAAGTCCGTATCCTAATTTGTGATAGTGTCCCTCCCTACTTAATGAATTTTAGACCCTGTAATAGCTATCTCAGTTAGTTTCTATCTAAGTCTTATTTTCTCTCCCTTATTACTATTTTTAGAAAGAATCAAATTACAGTCAAATTAGTATCTTAATTATTGTATATTTATTTATTGATTTAATTAACTCAAACCTTTAACTATATTATGAATAATACTCTAATATTCCCAAAACTATTAAATCATTTGGTGAACCTAACTTGCTTTTTTTGTGCATAAAAGCCCTAAAAACCCTAGGGTAAAATTCCTACTAGTTTTTCCTATATTTTTTTACCTGCATAATAAAATAAAAAATTAGCATTAAATTTTAAAATTTCATTGTAATTTTAAAATAATTTATTTTCAAACCCTAGTTGCCCATACTAGGTATTAGTATTTTTCCTATATTTTTATGATTTTTTAGTAACATATTTAAATCAAAAATTAACATCAACTTTTAAAATTCCATAGTAATTTAAAAAATATATGCAAAAAACTAGTTGTATACACTAAGTCCTTCCAAATCAATAATTTTCCAATATTTATTTGATTTTTTACTTGCATAATAAAATAAAAAATTAGCATTAAATTTTAAAATTTTGTATTAATTTTAAAAATAATATCATTCAAAACCTTAGTTTCATGTACTATCTCTTATTTGCTTCTTGAGATATGTTTGTGAGCTTCGTATATTTTTTATGCACTTTCCACTTTGTTATTTTTAGGACTTTACATTTCCTATATTTAGTACTTTCCTTCCATAACACCTTACTTATTACAAATTATTGTAAAACATTTAATAAATTTTCAATTTATTTTCCTACTTTAACAATGGCAGAATATATTGGTTTTGATGAAACTAATAAAAGAAAACTTCAAGATATTTTAACTAAACACCTTGACATTCAAGATGGCATGCTTAGAATACTACAATAAGATCAACAAAAGTGAAAAATGGTCAATCTTCTCAAACCACATAGCTAGTAGTTGTAAATAACACTATGGGGGCAACTATGTCTCAATAACCCCTTATAGTAGCCCAACCTACCTCTATGCTACTAGATACAATTAGTACATATTTGTCTCTTGATATGGCAGCCCTTGTACAAGAAATAATATCTCTTCATTCCAAGGTGCTACATTTGTATCAAGGTACCTCTAGACCTATGCAGGCTTTGGATTCTTTTGCTATACTACATATAGCATTGGCACATCACATTGCTTCTACACCCTTGCCATAATATTTTGTTTAACCCGAAATTACTCTATATGATGGAAAGGGTGATCTAGAGACACATTTGAGATATTTTCACATATCATGCTTGGACTATGTGCCAAATGACTAGCTACTTACCAATCTTTTTTCCATAGAGTCTAAAGAATCATGCTTTAAAATGGTTTTATAGTCTACTAAATTAGTCGATCAATACATTCAAACCTTTAGCTAACATGTTCTTAGCTCATTTTATCATCAAAATTGGTGATAATGTATCAAATGCCTAAGAGGCACAATAGAAACAAAGGTCAAATGAGCATCTCACAAATTATGTTCTTCAATATAAGATTATCTTGCCTAAGATGACTAGCCCCATGATCGATCAAGAAATATAGGATCTCTTCAAATAGAGTCTTTTACTAACTTTGAATGAATGAATAATGTTCAAAAATTTCTCTTTCTTCATTGAATTATGTGACACACTAAAGGAAAGAGAAGTCAAATTAATTTCAATAGGCAAACTCAAGTACACAAGTATATCAAAAAGAAAAAACAAGAGTAACAACAAAGTCCCATACAATGTCAAGGTCAATGATAGCAAGGGTCAGAATCAACTTATAGTCATATGACTTCAGAGCCCCGTTAGCATGTGGTTTTATCAACATCTCCTCAACTAACCTTTACTAATCTACCAATTCCTCCAGCTAGAGTTTAATAGCATCTATTAGTTTTTAATATCATATATCTCCCTCCTATTTAGGAACTTGATACAACAAAGCCTACTTCATGGGGATATGACCAACATGCATTTTGTCAGTTTCACAGGGCACTAGGCCATACAACAAACAAATACATTAGTTTGAGACATAAGATATAGGACTTGATAAATGGAAAAGTTATTAATCTTAACACTTTAGTTGAACATCATCAAGCAAAGAAAACACATGATAAAGCTTTGAAAATATTCTCAAATCCTTTTTTGTAGCATTCTAAAAAAGAGATAGGGAATACATCAGGTTTTCACCATGTATATTATGCACATCCACCAATAGATACATATAGGGCACCTTTAGTTGAGTTATATCCTTTGAGCAACATGATTGGTGTATACAATTCTAGAGTTCTAGATAGACCTTTCATCTCCTTCTCAGAATAGGAGATAATTGAGGATGATTCAAATTATAATGAACTCTTTATTAGAGGTTATATTCGTAATCATCCTATTCATATTGTTCTCATAGAGAATGGATCTACTGTCAACATGTACACTATGACATTATTATGGAATTTAGGATATTTAGAGCACGATATTAAAGTAATGAACATAGTTATTAGTGGATTTAGTAGGCACATAAAAAATTCATTGGATGATATTGTAGTTCCTCTGTAGGTTGGTATAACACATGTGGCCACACCATTCACTATTTTTCCCAGTGCAAGAGTTTTTAATATGTTACTTGGTCAACCATGGATTCAAAAACATTGAGTATTACCATCTATAGTTCATAGATGTGTGAAATTTATTCACACTAATCAAGTTTTTATATCTTGTGGAGTTATATATGAGTTACCACCCCCCACTTTAGAGCCATCTTCTATAGTGTAGTCACTAGTTCTAGTTCTACCAGCAATTTAAATTTAGCTACCAATTTCATTTCTTCCATCACCAACACATAGATGTTTTACATTACCACAAAGGTATCCTTCAAAGCAACCATAATTTTAGGATTATAGATAAAAAAAATTATCTATAATGTTCACACCTAGGGTAGTATCATTAAGATCTCATGCATCTTCACATAGAGCATATGTTCAAAGAGCATCTCCTACTTTCAGATGGGTCCTTAAGAGCCCTATAGTTGCATCCACTTTTAAAATTTATAGGGAGACTCATAGTCAATTTCTACATTAGATATTTTAGAGAAGTTATATAATACATAACGTTTAGAGCCACAATCTCAGCCCTTCCATTGTGCTTAATGATCATGCATGATTCCTCTGCTTGAAAAAAGACACCATGATAGGTATTCTCACATGAGACTCATTGGTTAGTATCATTTATTCTCATCCTTATTTATACATAGCTTCTTTTTAATTTATTATATATAATTTCCTTATGATTTATTTTACATAACTTATTATCAAAATACCAAAAATAATATAACATTCTAAAATACAAAAACATTAAAATATTCAAGATCATCAAAAATATTTTGATTATATGTATTATGCATGCTTTACATTTCTACTATATTCTAGACTTACATTTGATTTTCTATCATATTATTTGTTGATTGATCTACATTACCATGCTCACTTGATCTTATTTGAGTGTGTGTAGTGACATCTAGATCCCTAATTGCTTCACTCTATCCACTAAGGGGCATCCTACTACATTCAAGACACACATCGATATAAATACCCACTAGGGGCATCTTCTACATGACTACACCACATAGGTTATGTCATTACTACACAAGATACTCTTGTTATCATGTTTATGTATATTTCTTACTAGATTACATAGATTACTCTATCGACATTTGACTAGTATGTAGGACTTGTGTATTTCCTTAGCATATACCTAGTCTTGTACTACATGTCTTACATACTTTCAATTCTTGATTTGATTACTTAGATGTGACTATATTTCTAGTTTTTACATATTTTCCTTTCTTACTTAGTGTAGCTAGATTATTTTCATTTCTCAATTCTTGATTTGTTTCCTATATGTGCATTAGGACATTTTCTAATATGCTTTGCTTCTATTATTATTTGTGCCTTAGGACATTTTCAAATGTATTTTTCCTATACTCTTATATGTGATTATGGATTTCATGCCAACCTTGATTGTCTCAATTATATGTGTATGTGTTATTTGAACATGTTTTGTATGATTGTTTTCTAATGTGAGTGACATGTGCCCATGTCCCTTATTTACTTGGGCTCTTGCCCACTCATGTATGCTTATTGCTTCTTACCTTGTATGCTTGTTTTCTTTTTCACTTATTTCTTATTATTATTTTCTATGCCATGATCCACATCATGCATTACCTTGCTTTATTCGATGCCACGATTGACATCATGCTCCATCCCTTCTTAATAACTAACAATTAACAATTAACTAGACTTTTAGTTCAAAATTACTATATTTCACATGATATTACACTACTAAATATATCTAGGAATGCCCTTATTGATCTAATAACCTCTCATTTCAAACCATGTTATATCTTGAGATATGTTGTTGATTATCATTATTATATCATGTAGCTTTGTAGCATAACACACTTGTAGGGATCTTTCTTATGAAGGCAGTCATTGCAAGGTCTTTATTCCTACCCTAGAAGATGGGGTAATAAAAAAGGGTTTTATAATAGAGATCAAAACTCTTAATGATCAAAAAATTAGTTTTTAGAACACCTAGAACAATAACTAGACATCAAACTAGATAGAACAAACCAGGCAAACAATGAAAATGTCAAAATAGTTACCAGATTTAGCCCAAGATAGCATTACCAAGATTGGACTATAGCATCATATCTTCTAGTGTCCACCTTTAGCACTCATGTATAAATATAAAATAATCCAAACTTTCCAAAAGTAGGTGAAAATTAGGTTCAACTATAATTTTACACATTTAGACCAATTTAGATATAACAATTTTGGTACAATTTTTCTCAGAGAATCCATATATAGGGGGCATCATGCATAACATGATGTCTCTCAATTCTATTATTAGATTAGGTAATTATTATAATTTATAGGTCAAAATCCATGTTTCAAACATCAATGATTGGAGGAAATGTATGAAGCACATTTGTGTTCTTTTCTTTTTGAGTTTTGTATATTACCTAGACATTTTTAGTAGTTTCATGCCTTATTCCATCTACAAGTAGTTGGCATTATTTTTAAGTGGATTTCATATAAGCCTAACCTCTAATTTTTATAATGGCTTTTATATAATCCTATTACAAATTTTTTAAGTGGTTTTCATATAAGCCTAATCTTCACCTTTTTGAAGTGGCTAAGAGTGGCCTAGTTTTTATGATACATTTGTCTATCCATGCCAACATCGTTAGATTATAGTAGATTCATGAGCTTCAATATCCATCTCATATAACACATATTTCATATTATTATTAGTTCATATTTTCACTTCATGGGGCAATGATGGAGCTAAAATACTAGCTAGCCTTTGTATTCTTAAGCCACCTACTTACAGGGATTAGACACACAGTCTAAACATCAATTAGCACATACATGATCATATAGATTCACTCAATGGATGATGATGGATCCAAAAGGCTAGCCTTTGTATTCTTGAGCCAATTTTAGGGAATTGAGCTCTCAGCTCCATTCATGGTATTACTCTTGGTACATAATCATCTAGCATTACTCAGCATCACCTAGCATCATTCAATATCACAATAGGATTTATATTAGTCCACATACCTAGTGAGGTGTATTCATTTCTTTCTCTTCCTCTCTCTTCTACCCAACTTTTTATGTTATTATTTTAGATATAGAATATCTAGTAAGAAGTGATCTACTCTTTGTTTTCTTTTCCATATTTACACTTCTCAATATGCTCTCTCTATACACACCTAGCATCACACAACATCATGAGCTTCACCCTTATAGGTTAGCTCAAGTATGCTTTTTATTTTTCCCTTATCCTAGTATTTCACTTTACTACATCACTAAAATAAAGGTGAGGGGGGGAGTATAGTCATATAAAATGTGAAAATTGGTAACTTGAGTGTGGATAATGATACACAATGCATACGTCTCTCGTGCTTACTCTCACGACCCTCATAGGCGTATTTTCATTTAGTTCTAGTCATCCATGGCCTTTCAAACCTAATGTTCACTTAGCTAGACTACTCTTTCCATGAAAAATATATCCCCTAAGCTCTCCTTAGCTTAGGACTCTAGTGCCCAACTTGGACTATAACATTGGGCCCTCTAGTTCCTCTTTCAGTGCTCCTATCCAAGTGTATTTTTTCATCCAATGGTTAGTTCTTTAAGGTTCTTATCCCTTTTCTTGTCATCCTAATGTGAGAACATTTAATCCATGACCAAAAAATACCTATAAAATCCCATTCAAAGTTCATTTGGAAGGGGTTGGAAAATATCACAAAGCAAGAAAGAATACAAGTAAGACTAATTAGGAAATCTTCCCTATTTTTGACATACAGCTAGACACTACTATTACAAGCTTATTTAAATCCTTATACCAGTCCCTAGCCACCTAAAAAACACCCAATTTTATAATTTTCATCTTTATACACACTATTACACAAAGCACATCAAGTGGGATAACTACATATGGCTTGATCCCTCTTTCGATTATTGGTATGTAAGTAGTGTATCCACACAAGAGGTGTGGATCCATTTTCAATGTGTATTACACACACTAACCCCCCATATTTATTAAAAAAAATTAATGCATAATGGAGTCTAGCATTTTAATATTAAATTATCTTTACAAGGAGTTTTATGCACATCCAACAATCAAAATTTCATATCCAAGCTCACATGGACACAATGAACAAAACCCAAAAAGATCAGATCTCTTAGACAATAATGGTAGAAGAGGACTATAGCATCAGACCCTAGGGTATCCTATTTTGTTTCTCCTATCCAATCATAAAATGAAGTCTAGATCCTTATTTATGATAGTGTCCCAATCTTGCATAATGAATTTTAGACCTTGCAAAAAGCATCATAGTAAATTTTGAGTTGTCTTTTTTTCTGTCTTATTACTATTTTTAGAAAGAATCAAATTATAGTCAAATTATACAAATTAGTAGCTTAAGTATTCAATATTCATTTACTAATTTAATTAACTTAGACCTTTAACTAAATTAGGACTCTAATATCCTAGTTAAATCAACATCCTAGTTACATTATCAATTTACATGCATAAATACATATAAAAATAACTAAATAAACTATGGATTACTAGGAAATAAAGCTTACATGGTCAGATTGATGGTCATTAGAGGGACTATAGTGGAAGGCATGGTTAAAATAGAAGACCCAGATGCATCCTAGTTATTTACTTCCAACTCATAGTAGTGCTTGTACCCAATGTTGTATTATGATGTTATTGCATTCATGTTCAAAAGGGAGGGTCTATGCACCCTGGTAACATGTGATAGTAACCATGCATTTTTTATCTTAGTGAATCTAAAATCCACATATAATATCTCAACCTCTATTACCTCATTTATATCAAATCCCATCACTTGTTAAATTTATTCCACTTTACATCCTTGGAGACCTTGATTAAACATGTTGATTTTTGTTGTAGCATTTTATCAAAACTAGCCCTACTTATTAATTTACTTAGAGAATCAAGGGAATGGGAAAGTTTAGACTCATAAAACATTTGTAGGAATTGATTTTCTTTATCTATAAATTTAATAATCAAGACTTGCACTCTTTATACCCACTCCCTAAATTCTAATGTCCTAATGACCACCATATTCAGAGCATTAGCCACCTCCAATGGTGTCATGAAATCAAGGTGGTTGAAAGCATTATTGGTTGTACACAATACAAGTAAATTCATTTTATTTTCATCTTCCTTAAAATAATTAAATATTTTTACCATTTTAACTATATGAGGGGATAATTTATCCCTCATTTAACCAATAGTCTTTAAAATATTATAAAGCCTTATAGTAGCATTCTATGCATTACCTTTAATTTCCTTGGGAACATGAATAATTTGTTGATGTAATTACATGTTCAAGTTCTTTTTGTTATTCTTGTCTAGATTTATATTTTCCCTCATGAATTTCTAGCAATGATTTTGTATTTTCCTTCAAGTAGGACTTGAAATCCTCTTTATATAGAGATTGCCTTAGTATCCTAGTCTTCCTTCTTGATAATGAAAATACAGAGTGTCTTTCCTCTAAGACCAAGCCTATACCATTATCATCTTATATCTTCCTCTTTTTGACCCTATGTATTATATTTTTTGATGATATAAAACTCAAAAATTTTGATTGACAGATATCTCAAAAACATGAAAATAACACAGTAATAATGATTTCTCTAAGAAGAGATGTTTTATTACTCAAGATTGCAAATACAACCATATATTTATCTATAGGAAGATATATATGATTTTTATTTCAGGTTACATCTTAATTTATATACATTTTGAAGGTAGGGGAGGATGTGGAAGGTCACCAATCTCAATAGAGATTAAATGGTTTGACTTCCATGATTTACAATAGTACAAAATTTGAGGAATTACTATTTTTAGAAACTTACTATTTTTAGATTGCACTACTAAAATTGAAATTTGGGGCACTTACATTAGGTTTTTATGGGTCAAAACCCATGAATCAAATTTTTTTCACCACACTTTCCTCATTTTTAGCTTTCCAACATTTCAAATGGGGGGTCAATCAAAGCTATGGTACAAACGTTATGGCTCCTAGAAGTTCCATCATCAATTGGGGTAGAAACATCACCCAAATTATCACCTAATTTTTTTTTCTAGATCATTCCTCCCTCCTTGAGAAGCAATGGTCCCCATTTCATCAATATTTTTCATTAGGTATGGAAGTTGTGTCTAAATTTGATTCTCTATGAGCCACTCACCTTAGTGGCTAATTTGGCCCCTTTTGACCACCTGATAAGGTGGAATAGAGCGCAAAACTTATGGATCAAGCTCATCAATCTAATTGTTTTCTTATGATTGAAGTGTCTAATAGAGGTGGATGATATGGTTTGAGGAGTTTCAAGTTGAATATTAGATGCAAACCAAAGTAGGATGGAAGGTTTAACTCAAAAGCATTTTCTCTAACTTTTTTGGTGTTGGCATAGGGACCATATCACAAAGGCCATTTTTTGTGTGGGCTTGCAAGTCATTCCTTTTAAAGATGAAAACAAACCTTATCAACCACATTAAAATTGTGTGTAATCTTATGTTTGTCATGGTGTTTCTTATACCTCTAATTCATCTTCTCCAAGATGCCATGAACCTACTATTAGATGTGTTGCATTTGTTCAATAAACTTTGTTGCTTTTTCTACCTCAGATCTCCCATGAGGTGTGTATTCTATCCTAGAGAATGGAATGGATATATCAATTGGTGCCATGGGTTATAACCTAAGGCATACTTGGAATGGAATGTGCTTGGTTGAGTTATGCAGGGCTTGATTGTATCTATGTTATATGAAAAGAAGCCCCTCATCCCATGTCTATGGATGTTTGGAGTGACACATCTAAATCATGTAAAAAATCAAGTGGTTCACCACTTATGTCTAACTATCAATCTATGGATAAAAGGATATGGACTTTATAAACTTGGTATCCATCATATTCCATAGAGTGGACCAAAAGATTCTCAGGAACCTGCTATCTATATTTGAGATAATAGACTTGGGGAGACCAAAATTGAGCCATACATGAATAAAATATAGTTGAGAAATTTATTCAGTAGATATATTTTTCTTAAAATCAATCATGATATCCATATTTGAAAATGATCAAATACAAAAAAAACTATAGTCCTTGCCATGCTTTTAAGTGGGTAAACCTAAGATAAAATCCATTGAGATAGATTCCCAAGGCTTGGTTGGTTCTGGCAATGGCATGTATAATCTTTACTTCTTATTTGTTGGCTTAGATATCATATATGGGTGCAAGATTTTAGGTACCTTTACACATCCTTATACATATGGGGCTAATAGAAGTATTTTTGAAGAACTAGCAATGTCTTCTCTATACCAAAGTGTCTAGCTATCCTACTAAAATGTGCTTCCCATATAATCTTTTATTGCTTTATAGCTAGAAAATTGATGTGACCCATGTGATAAAGGACATTATCTTGAAAATATAAATTAGAAACATGTTTACCTTCTTGAAGAATCTGATATATATTAGAAAAGGTAGGATTTGCTTCATACAAAGCACCCCAAGTGGTAGTCTCATGTCCACATAGGTTAAGAACTATTGTGAGTGTAATAATTGGTGCGTGGCTCAGACAATCTATGGATATATTTTAGCTCCCCTTTTTGTGTTTGATTATCAGATGAAATTTATACAGATATGTGGCCCACTTTTGGTGCCTCTCATTTTGTAGTTTGTTTTATGTTTGTATGAATTCTAATGGTTTGTGGTTAGTGTAAATGACTATCTCTTTCCCCAAGATGTAGTGTTTCCATTATTTATAGGCTTTCATAATGGCATAGAGCTCCTTATTAACTATATCAAGTATTTTTTAACTATATCAATGAAATTTTCACTAAGATATGCAATAGGATGGCCATGTTGCATGATGACATATCCCATGACATATTTGGATGCATATGCCATCAACACAAAAGGTTGATGTAAATATGGTAAGATAAGAATAGGGGGTGACTAAAGTTTGTTATTTAAATTATCAAATGCCCTTTGTTGTATTTTTCCCCCCTAAAATGTAGCTTTAGTTCCTTCTTAGTCACTTGGGTTAGTGACCAAACAACACATGAGAATCCAAGAATAAACATGCGATATAAATTTGCAAGACCCAAGAAGTTGTAAAGTTCTTTGAGTGTCCTTGGTGTAAGCCATTCTATAATAAACCAAATCTTCTCTGGATTGACATGGACCCCTTCCTCATTCACAAAATACCCTAGGTACTAAATTTTCTTCATCTCAAATGTGCATTGGTCAATATTTACATAAAACTTGTGCTCTTGAATAGTTTAAAGCACCTTATGAACATGTTCCAGATGTTTCTCTCATGTTTTGCTATAGATAAGTAATATCATCTATGTAGACAACAATGAATGAGTTGGTGAAGGGTTACAGGATGTCATCCATCATCCTCATGAAGGTTACAAGTGCATTACTCAAGCCAAAAGTCATAACCAACCATTCAAACATCCCCTCCTTATATTTGAATGTAGTTTTCCAAATAGAGATGGGATCAATGGGAATTCGGTGATATCTAGATTTGACATAAATTTTGGTGAAGAAATTTGAACCACATAGTTGATCTAGGAATTTATCAATCCTGGGGAGGGGTAGTAATTCTTCATAGTGATTTTATTTAGGGTTTTATAGTCAATGCAAAGCCTCCATGCCGCATCTTTCTTTGGTGCCAAGATAATCAGGCTACTATAGGGTGAAGAGCTTGGATTGATGTGATCATTTTGAATCAATTCCTAAATCTACCTTTTTATCTCATCATTCTCCAAAATAGATCTATGATACATAGGACTGTTAGGCAAAGGTGATCCTAGGATTAAATCGATAGAATGTTTTACCTAGTAATGAAGTAGAACTCCCATGGGTGACTTGAATAAGTCATCATATTCTCTTATGATTTATCCCATTTGCTTCTGTTGTTAGGTTGATTATGTATTCAGGACTACAACATCAACCTTCTTATATTTTTTTGGTTTGACCACCATGAAAATGAATTACTTTGTCTTCTCCACCAATCTCTTACATTGCTTGGCACTAATCAGGAAGACAAATGTAGGAGGTGGTACTTATGGTACCCTATAGCACCACATTCTAAGAGTGAGGGTGATTCTTTGGGTTCATGATTTATAGATGCCATGTTGATCATACATGAGTGGATAACCAAGGAGTACATCACAAAAAATCTAGATTAACCACATCACACAAGACATCATCTTAAAAAGGTTTTATTGCATATGAAAGAAGACATTGATGGGTGACACAAAGGTCTCTCCATGGGCTCAACCATCCAATACTGTATGGCTTTGGGTGAGGCTTCATGGATAGATTTAGACTTTTCACAACTTTAGCAGAGATTAAATTATTTTGAATCCCATAATCAAGAATGAAATGTAAAGGCTTATATTTTACCCATAATTTGGAGTGAAACAACCTTTCTTTATCATCTAGCCTTTCCTTATGGGTCTATGATGAAACAACAATGGTATCCATCTCAACATATACAATCTCTTCCTCATCCTCTTTGACTGTATGGTATGTATGAGATAGAGTAGTAGATGTCGAGTATTATGACTTAGAAATTAGTGACTTAATGGTTTGACATTATTCTTTAGAGTGAGTTCCAATTTTTTCATAATCACACCATTTTTTAGTCTTTCCCTTTTGGGGTTTCTTATCTTGAAACTCCTTTTTCTTCTAATTTTGGCCTCATGTTTGACCTTCCTTGTCACTTTTCCATTTCAAAGGTTGACTCTTTGTATTCTTTCTTCCATGCTTCTACCCAATCTTCACTATGAAATTGTATGCCTCAATAAGGGTTTCCAAATTGAAGAGTTCCATTTCCCCACATATGTACCATTGTAGTCCACCATGATATTTGAGATTCTTATGTTTCTCACTTTCTTGGATACCAAATCTCATAGATAGAAAATGAAAAATGTCAGTGTAATCTTGAATAGATTGGTCCTTACCTTGGTAAAGTTGTTGCCACTGTATGTACAGATCATCATAATCTCCAATGGGATAGTATTATTCATTTACCATTTCCATGAAATCATCCCAAGTAGGTTCCACCTCAAGGCCAATGTCATCTATATTAAACCTATTCTTGTACACTTCCCACCAATTTTTTATGGGCAATGATACTTTCACAAGAGCAAAAGTGATCTTTTCTCCATTGGTGAATTTATTTACAAAAAAGTAGGAAGATAATTGATCCAACCAATTTTAAACTACATCAGCATTGATTTTGTCTTCAAATGTAGGGATATCAAAATTCACCTAAACCTTGAAGGATGTTGGGGCACTAAAAGGATGTTCCATAGATGAGGAGTTAAGAAGTACAGATTAGGAGCCATAATTTCCCATCAATATTTATTGGAGAATTATGTGAATTGTTGTAGTATATACACTTATTTCCATTAGAGGGCTTCATTCACCATTTCCTTAAACAAATTAGCTATCTTAGTTTCATCTACCATTTGAGGTCACTTAGAGTGAATAGGTGGATAGTTTGGAAGATCTATTGTTTTCACCCAAGTTTCTTGTAGCCTAACCCCATCCTCTTGATCATACACTCTCAAGACAAACTACTTTGATACCACTTATCTAAAACTCAAAAGTTTTAATTGATAAATATTTAAAAAACATAAAAATAACATAGTAATAATTATTTCTCTAAGAAGAGATGTTTTATTACTCAAAATTGTGAATAAAACCATATGATTATCTCTGGGAAGAGATGTCTGATTTCGATTTTAGATTACATCTTCATTTATACACATTTTGAAGGTAGGAAGAAGATGTGGAAGGTAACCAATATTGAGGGAGATTAAGTGGTTCAATTTCCATGATTTACAACAATACTAAATTCAAGGAATTACTATTTTTTATAAGTTACTATTTTTAGACTTCACTACTAAAATTAAAATTTGGGACACTTTCATTAGGTTTTTAGGGGTCAAAACCCACTGATTAGATCTATATGCCATCTCATCACATTCATATCATTCTTAGGTTTCCAAAAGTTCAAATGGGGAGTCAATTAGAGCTTTGGTGTAAAATTTATGGCTCCCAGAAGTTCCATCATCAATTGGGGTAGAACCATCACCTAAAATGTCATTGAATTGTTGGCTGAATAAGTTGATTTATCAAAAATAGAGCTCATGATGGGGAGCTCATTTATTTTTATATTAGGTCTTAAAGAGGCTTGGGATTATATGTCTATATCCAATTAGGGAAACTATCTAAGTGGTATCTATTGACTCAGTAATGATGGCTAAATGATCATGGACCAATCAATGTTTCCAAACTAAGGTATAGTATGAACACCATAAGTTTGCTTCTACTTCTTAGATTTAGAAATGGGAATGATGGAAGTATCCTGAGTTGTGGTGGAGGAATGGATAAGAAATCCCAATTAACTAGAAGATACATGAAATTGGGCACTAGCAATGGATCCCCTAGTTTTTTTAAATGTACTTTCTTGGATTTAGGGAGAGCAAGGGAAATTGAAACTAAATTAATGGTAGGGGAGGAAGAAATAATGGGAGAAGTATAAATAATGTGAACTAAAGTAATATTATACATAGGATTGGTAGGAATAACTATAACACTAGAAATAATAGGAACTAAAAATTCAAAAGTAGCACTAGAAACAATAAAAGCCAAAAAACAAAAGTAATAAGGACTAAAGAAATCATAGGGACTAAAGAAAAATAAGGCACTGAGGAAGCAAAAGGAATTATGGAAATCATAGGAGCAATGTCTTCACCTTATTTTTCTATTTTTATTAGTATTTTCCCTTTTATTCCTTGAAGACTCAAGATCTTGGCCTTTTGGAGCTCCTCATTGTTGGGGATCAACCAACAATAGATTACACTTATGAAAGCAATAAACGCGAAATTAAATCAGATAGACAAGTAACTAGAATGATAAATAGCAAGAACAAGAGATATAAGAAACCACCCTGAAAACTTGTATTAAACTCTTTACAAAAGGAATACAATTGAAGAAACTTCTTTCTTCCACACCTCTCCTAGATGTATAGATCTCTCACTAGATCTCTATCCCTCAAGTGCTCTCTCTCTCTCAAGAACAATCAACTCCAACAAACCTGGATTGATTCAATTCTGTACTGTTCTTCAACATACCAATACTACTACTACTATAATAATAAGCTAAGAAGATCTAATTCTACATATAGAATTAGGAGACTTGAGCATGCACTTACAACAAATAGTTAAGCCTCTTGAACAAGGGCTCTAAAAATAATCTTACTAATAATAGAGATGCAAACTTAAGACTACAACTTAAACTCATCATGCAAACACTTGCTTCTGTCCTCAGAAATAGCATTTTGGATGCACAGGTAACTGACGCCGGTTCCTGCAGCTTGCCTATGACCGCCGTCGGCCGATCCACTGTCGACACCAGCGTCTCTTCAACATCACCTGACCAACGTCGGTCACTCCTAACCGACGCCGGTGACTGTGTAGACCTGAAACTATTAAATGCACTCATATGTGAAGCTTTTAGGCTCCACACCTTAACAATCTCCCACTTGGAGATAAACAGCTGCACCAGTACCTGTACAGCAACATCTTCTAGCTCCTCCATCTTCAACTCAATCATGAAGACCAACAGAAGTTAATTGAAAATTCAACTTCTCCTTTGTAACCAGCTTGGTTAACATATTAGCCGAATTCCTATTTGTATGAATCTTCTCCAGCTTCAACTCACCATCATCCAATACCTGTCATATGAAATGGTACCTTAGTTGTATGTGCTTTGTTCTTGAATGAAAGGCTGAGTTCTTAGCCAAATGGGTTGCACTCTAACTGTCACTATATAATCTACAACTCTCATGCTCCCTACCAAGCTCATCCATGAACTGTGTCATCCATATCATCTCTTTACTAGCCTCTGTGGCTGCAATATACTCTGCTTCTGTAGTTGACAAGACAACAACCTTCTGCAACTTAGATATCCAGCTAACCGCCATTCCACCTATAGTGAAAACATAACCTGTAGTGCTCCTCCTGCCATCTAAATCACCTGCCATATCTGAATCTACATAACCATGTAGAGAAGTATCTGAACCTCCATAGCACAAGTGCCTACTGCTAGTTCCTCTCAGATATCTAAGGATCCACTAAACTGCTTTCCAATGTTCCTTACCTAGATTGGCCATATACTTACTTACCACTCCCACTGCTTGGGCAATATCCGGTCTAGTACACACCATTGCATATATCAAACTCCCTACTGTGAAAGAATATGGAACTTTACTCATGTACTCTACCTCATCATATTAATTAGGACATTGTTCTTTACTTAACTTAAAATGTCCAGCCAAAGGTGTACTTACCGGTTTAGCATCCTGCATATTGAACCATTTCAACACCTTGTCCACATAATATTCTTGAGATAGTATCAACCTGTGATTTTTTCTGTCTCTCTTAATGCTCATGCCAAGGATTTTCTTTGCTACTCCCAAATCCTTCATAGTAAATGTTTGAGCTAATTTCACCTTAAGCTCAGAGATATCCTGCATGTGTGATCCTGCAACTAGCATATCATCTACATACAACAATAGAATAATATATCTATCATTATCAAATCTCTTGAAATACACACAATGGTCAGATTGACACCTACTATAGCCATGCTCAGTCATAAACCTGTCAAATTTTAAATACCATTGCCTAGGAGCTTGCTTGAGGCCATACAAGCTTTTCTTCAATCTGCACACTAACTTCTCCTTACCCTTGACCTCAAATCCTTCCGGTTGTTCCATATAAATTTCCTCATCCAAATCTCCATGAAGAAACGATGTCTTAACATCTAGCTGCTCAAGATGAAAATCCTCAAAAGCAACCAAAGACAGTACAACCCTTATAAAAGTCATTTTAACAACAGGGGAAAAAATCTCACCAAAGTCAATACCTGGCTTTTGTGTAAATCCTTTAACTACCAATCTGGCCTTATATCTCATCTGTCCATTCTCACTTTCTTTCAACCTGTAGGTCCATCTGTTCTTCAGTGTCCTCTTACCAGCTGGCAATTCAACCAAATCCCATGTTTGGTTCTCTTTTAAGGATTCCATCTCCTCAACCATGCCACACTCCCACTGACTCTTGGACTCCACCTGTATTGCTTCTTCAAAACTCTCTGGTTCTCCACCATTAGTTAGCAATAAATAAAATAAAGGAGAATATCTAATTGGAGGCTTACTCACCCTTTCTGACCTCCTGATGGGTGTCTGAGACTCGTTCACAACACGCTGTCCACCCAAATTCTCTGACAGTGACCGACCTCAGTCACCTCCAGACCTGTTACTAGCCGATGTCAGTTCTGCCTGATCGATGTCGGTTCCTATCCTGCCAATGTCGGTCTCTGTATGGCCGACGTTGGCTTCTATCCTGCCGATGCCGGTTCCTACCTTGTCGATGTCGGTCTCTGTGTTTTCCTGCAAGTGATTATTTCTTTTTCCCGTGAGCTCATATTGGACCTTCACCTCATCCAATTCACCATTGCTCTGCTCAAATTGATTCAACTTCCTTAGCTGATCACAATACATCACTCTTTCATTGAAAACAACATCACGGCTCCTAATTACCTTGTTAGTTTCTAGATTCCACAATCTGTAACCAAAATCATCTGAGCCATAGCCAATAAACGTGCACCTCATAGACTTAACATCTAGCTTCTTTCTATTTTCTTTATCTATGTGCACAAAGGCTTCACAAACAAAAACTTTGAGATATGAGAGATCTACCTTTTTACCTGTCCATGCCTCTTCTAGAATTCCACCATCCAGAGCTGTAGAGGGTCCTCTGTTAATCAGGTACACTGTAGTGTCAACAGCTTGTGCCCAAAACTATAAGGGCAAATTGGCATGCAATCTCATACACCTTGCACGCTCCATTATTGTCTTGTTCATCCTTTCAACAATTCCATTTTGCTGAGGTGTCCTTGGAACCATCCTTTGCCTATGGATTCCATGCATATAACAATAATCTCTGAACTTATAACTGTAGAACTCACCGCCATTATCAGATCTCAGGCACTTCAATCTTTTACCTATTTCATTCTCAACCATAGCTTTCCAAATCTTAAAAGTTGCAAATACATCAGATTTCCTTCTAATACAATAGATCCATACCTTCCTTGTAGCATCATCTATGAAAGATACATAGTACTGTGATCCTCCAATGGAAGCAACCTGAGCCGGTTTCCACAGGTCTGTGTGAACAAGCTGTAACTTATGCCTCTTCTTAATAGACCCAGTCTTGAGAAAACTAACCCTTTTCTATTTTCCAAATACACAGTGCTCACAAAACTCTAGATCTATGCCTTTTAAATCTGAAAGCATACCTTTGGACTTAAGAATTGACATCCCCTTCTCACTCATATGGCCAAGCCTTAAGTGCCATAATTTAGCATCCACATCTGAAGTAGATAATACAGAAGGAGATTTGTTAGTAACACTATTACACAAATAGAGAGTACCTTCTCTCTTACCTCTGGCCATAACAAGTGCACCCTTGGTCACCTTCCAAGATTCTGCTGTGAGAGTTACTATACAACCCTCATCCCCTAACTTTCCTGCAAAAATCAAATTTCTCTTCAAGCTAGGAACATGCATCACATCTCTCAACACCCATGTGTTGCTATTCTACATCTTTAGCTGCACTTTACCTTTGCCAATTATTTTACAGGGCTCATCATCCCCTAGATACACTATTCCAAAATCTCCATGGATATAGTCACTAAAATATTCCCTGTTAGGGGTAGCATGAAAAGATGCACCAAAATCTAACACCCAAGATTCTATATTATTATGCAGAGAGAATATTAAATCATCTTGTGTAATACCTGCAACCTTGGCTTCTTCCTTTCCTTCATGCTGATTGTCCTCCTTAGGCTTTGACCAGAAATCTCTGCTTATGTGCCCAATCTTTCCACAATTCCAGCATTGTGGCTTCCTGCCATTCCTAGATTTGGATCTTCCTCTCACCTTAGACTTAGATCTTGATGTCCTCTTGCTCTTATCTTTCTGCCTCCCCTTGATCTCAAAACTTAAAGCGTTCCCAAATGTCCCTTCTGTGCTTTTCCTACGAATTTCCTCATTCAAGATAACACTAACAACATCCTCTAATTTCAAAATATTTGATGCAGATGCAGTATTACTAACTGCCATTACTAAGCCATGCCAGCTTTCAGGCAAAGAACATAATATTAAAAGAGCTTTTATTTCATCATCAAACACTATACTGACTGAACTTAATTGATTCACAATTCCATTGAAATCATTCAGATGAGTAGAAACAGATCCACCTTCATTCATATGAAAATTAAATAACTGCTTCATAAGATATACCTTATTAGAAGCAGAGGGTTTTTCATAAAAATTTGCTAACATAGTCATCAACTCTACCATAGACTTTGCCTATGATAAATTAGATATCACAGTGTATGCTAGACTCAGTCTTATAGACCCTAGAGCCTTTCTATCAAGAACTTCCCATTCTTCATCCTCCATGTCTTTGGGCTTCTTTGCAACCCCACCTAACGGTAAGTAGAGATCTTTCTGATACAAATAGTCCTTTATCTGCATTCTCCAATGTTGGTAATTTTTGCCATTGAACTTTTCCATTCTTAGTTTACTTTCATCTGCCATTGCTTCTCCCACTCAAACAGAAATCCTTGCAGAAACTTCTGTGAGAACCTATAATCAATACACACTACACAGATCTGAACCACCTGTTAGTGAACCTGAGCTCTGATACCACTTGTTGGGGATCAACCAACAATAGATTACACTTATGAAAGCAATAAATGTGGAATTAAATCAGATAGACAAGTAACTATAATGATAAATAGAAAGAACAAGAGATACAAGAAACCACCCTAAAAACTTGTATTAAACTCTTTACAAAAGGAATACAATTGAAGAAACTTCTTTCTTCCACACCTCTCCTAGATGTATAGATCTCTCACTAGATCTCTATCCCTCAAGAGCTCTCTCTCTCTCTCTCAACAACAATCAACTCCAACAAACCTGGATTGATTCAATTCTGTATTGTTCTTCAACATACCAATACTACTACTACTACAATAATAAGCTAAGAAGATCTAATTCTACATATAGAATTAAGAGACTTGAGCATGCACTTACAATAAACAGTTAAGCCTCTTGAACAAGGGCTCTAAAAATAATCTTACTAATAATAGAGATGCGAACTTAAGACTACAACTTAAACTCATCATGCAAACACTTGCTTCTCTCCTTGGAAATAGCATTCTAGATGCACTGGTAACCGACACCGGTTCCTGCTACTTGCCTGTGACCGCCATCGGCCGATCCACTACCAACGCCGGTGTCTCTTCAACATCACCTGACCGACGTTGGTCACTCCTGACCGATGCCAGTGACTATGTAGACCCGAAACTGTTAAATGCACTCATATGTGAAGCTTTTAGGCTCCACACCTTAACACTCATATGTGAAGCTTTTAGGCTTCACACCTTAACACTCATCTGCATCCTTAGGTGTAGGCCCCTCTTATATTGATGTTCCAATAATAGTGTCCATAGTGTCCTTGAGAACTCTAGGCTTCCTCTTGTAGAATTTGTTTGAATTTTTAGTCAAGGGAGAATCATGTTGAGTGGAAGTGAGTGTAATACCCATACTTGTAGTAGTTGGATCCAAGGACTGAATAGGGATCTTAGAATATTTAGAATTGAAAGATTCAATACAAATTGGTTCTTTAACTCTAATAAGGGAACCCATAGTAGTATAAATTTAATCCACATCTTGCTCTAACTTGACAGTTATCATTATAATTGGTGGTGTTTTAGATGAACATTTCTATGAGGGCATTGCCAATACAAGGTCTCCCTCCATACCCTTCTCCCATTTTATGGTTAACATCATCATGGGTGGTGGCATATAGGAGGTTATTTGGTCTTGTGGCTATTGGGAATGCTGAGAAGTATAATAATCTATAGTTGACTACCCATCGAAAAGTGGGAGCCTAGTACATGCCTCTATAATTATTATAGAGGGTTCTACTTGAATATCTCTCAAAAGCTCCTTCATTAATCTATTTGATTTTACTCTTTCTAGAACCTCAACATCATCTTTCATATTCAAAAAAATGAAATAATTTTTTAATGATTCATGCTAGTAATGGATGCCAAAACCTTAGATGTGTTTCTCAATTAGGCTATAAGGATCCCAATCCCTATATGGCAAAGTAGCCATTGAATAATATTGACCATTTTTTGACTTGAAGTCAAATATGGTCAATCCATATACGTTGAAACTTTTCATAGGGTTATAAAAACTTTTGTATAGTATTTTTATGATCTTAAATGATCCTAAATTCTCTTCATGTGATCACATTTTTCCTTAACTAACATTAGTTGAGGTTTTGTCTCATATGTGTTTCTCTAGTCTTAGGGGTTGTATATGAGCCTTGGAATTTTAAAGTGTGGTTATGTTCATGTCATGGTAATAAATCATTATAAAATGTTATTAATGTATCTTTATGATCATATTATCATGTATTAACCTTCTACTATGTTGATATGTGACAAAAAGTCATTTTGGTCACCTTTTGGCCTAATGTTAAGGAGTTTTACATACCATAAAATATTTAAAAACATTTAAATAAACCTCATGAAATAAGTTATGTTATAAATGGTTTAGATAATATTCACAACTGAAATATTTTCAATTTCATGCCTAAACTAAGAAAAATACTCTTTTAGAAGCACTTTTGAGCACTTGTACGGCCTTGAAAGATCAAATTATAGGATTAAATGGTTAAGAGAGAATATTGGACTTATATATATAATTTATAGGTTTTTGATCAAGTTTTAGGTCAAATATATGCATTAGACACACTCTCTCCTCCATCACTACCTTCACAAGCTCATAAAGGCAAAAATAAAATGCATGGTACGACTAAGAGTGAAAAAGTTGGAAGATGAAAAATTGTCCATTTTTTGGATTCATAATTAAAATAAATTTGGTGGAATTTATTTTAATATTAATGGTTCCTCTTTTGTGATAAATATCTAAAAGTGACAGCAGGTCACTATGCCTTATCCATTCAAGTAGGGTCTAGTATTGTTCCTATTTCATAATGATGGAATTTGATGGAGGATAATGGTTTCTTGGGATATTTTAAAAGTATAAAATGAACCCTTTAATGGTATTTTAATCAAAAAATTCAACCTTTTTTGTGTCTTCAATAAGGAGAAATGTGTCTCAAATATGTGAGCATATCACCTTGTTGTAAGTATGTTTTGGTTTGTTTGAGATGTTGCCAATTTTAGAGGTTTAAATTACTTAATTTTTCTTGAAAAATATCCTAAATATCTCATGATTCATGTTTTATCTATTGATAATTAGCTCTTTTTAAATATCCTTTAAAGAAACATCATGTTTTACAGTCTTTGAGAGCATGGTTTACCTATCAATGGTTCACTACAGGCCTAAATACTAATCTTTAATCAAGTGAAAATGATAAATTATGGTAGGATTAAATGACACTAATGAAACCTTTAAGGTCTAAGGTATTGATAAAAGATCAAATTATACTCTCAAATAAGGTTATAAGGTGTTTTAGTCACTCATAGGTCTGTAGGTCTATAAGTGAACATTCATGGGGTCTAATCTCCATATTAAATATGTTAAATTAGTAGATATTATATGGTAATAAATTTAAAAAATTAATTTCACCATTATATAATTCAATGCTATTCCCAAAATCATGAATGAAGATCCCTTCACTTTTAATGCAAAATCTAAAACATGAGCTGATTGTATGCATAGTCTATACATGTGAATGGAGAAGTTTAATGTTGTATAATGTTTGGAAAATGTTCATAGGGTTTTTTATAAGTTAATAATAAATATAATAATATTTGACACGATCTCTAATCAAAATACTAAACAGTATTTTTTAACAAGTCTATATAAGCAAGAAAAAGAGACTTACAGGTTACAGGTTTGTAGGTCCTGAATTGAAAAAAAAATCATTTGTTTATGCCAAAATAATTTGGTTAGAAAAATAGATTCATATATAATGAGAGGAAAAATTCAATGATAAAAACTTATTTTTTTAAAAAACCAATGAGGTTTATTTGAGATGATTGAGTCTTGAGCTCTAATGCCTACACACAAGTATGAGTTTGAAGACAAGAAGATAAAGGTTTATGAACACTATAAAAGAGCCAATGAAGATTTAAATATAGGGGAAGTGAAATTTAAATGAGTTTTAAATTATTTAAATTTTCCATGATGGATTTATAATACTAATTTAAAGACCTCATGCTCAAACCTTTCTCTAATAGCCATCTACGATCATACTTTGAAAAGGTGTAAATAACAATTTTGTGTTTGAGAAGATGTCATGTTTGGGAAAATATGAAGAAGAGTTCCACATTTTTTAACATTAAAAAAAGCCTTTAAATGTTTAATGTTTTGAAATTGATGTCCTAAAACCCCTAGAATATAGTCAAATGATCCTAATAAGCACCTATAAGTTTCAAGGTTAGGAAGATAGCTTCAAGCCTAAAGAGAAGGTAGAGTACATGCTAAAAGAGCATTATAGTATAGTTTAGGTGAGATCCTGCCCAATTAATGAAATAATCTAATTTCAAATAACTTAAAATACCTTCAGGAGGTTTACAAAATATGACTAAAGAGATATTTAAACCTTGCATACATAGTCAATGTGAGTTATAGGCCTGTCTACCTTGGTAAGGAAGGGTTACTTATTCATAATGAAAATGTGAGGTTTGTATGAATAATAAATTCATTAATATGGTTATTTTATGTTTTTATAACCTCCATATATCCCTCTAACCCAAAAATATAAGTAAAAGTGTTAAAAACCATATCTAGGCCTATAAAGCCTAAATCACACATAGGTAGACCATAGGTGCAGCCATAAGACAAGATGTTTGATGAATATGAAATGAAATCATGATGGAATTTTAAGTTTTATAATTTTATTAAATACCCTTTATAGGTATTCATAATCAAAACAAACAAGTGCCATTTAGGCTTTCAAGACCACTTGAAGCTCCTCAAATGAATGGCTATTATCCAAGACCAACCTTCTCTTACTTGATGAGACCATGAAACTATGCATGAGAAAAAATGATATTTAAAGATATAAATGAGGTCCTCATAATAAAAAATCATGGCATCAATTGTTGGTTTAGGTATCAA
This sequence comes from Torreya grandis, assembly GCA_037957365.1. Lineage (NCBI taxonomy): Eukaryota > Viridiplantae > Streptophyta > Pinopsida > Cupressales > Taxaceae > Torreya > Torreya grandis. The sequence continues at coordinate 2,595,314 of JARHVA010002107.1, read as the reverse complement.
ACCTTCATGAACAAAGGTTGAGACTATCAACCCCTCTCCAATGGCCTAATTGTAAACCAAGAGTCAACTTATTGAACACAATACCATATGAACATGATTCATGGGAACATGATAACCTAGTGATAATTAAGGGGTATATTAAACATTAAATTTTTGGTATTGGTTCATGGTTTGAGGGCCTAGGGTTTATGAACAATTGTTAATATTATAAGCCACTTTAAACCCTCCTAAAACACTAATAGAGACCTGACATGAAATATTGATTTATAAAGTGAATTAAATGACCTAAGTTTCTCATTAAACCTCTTATATATTATTTATTAATCCAATTATGTCCCCTAATGTTTACATTTTTGTACTTATAGTTATATGGACTACATTAAATGCACTATTTTTGCAAGGTTTTTTTTAGTGTTTTACAAGGTTTTGAATAGTTAAACACTTGAAAACTATTGAAATAGGTAGTTTGGGATGTATTTAATATATTAAGTCATAAAAATTCATATTTTAAATTCTAAAAGTGATCAAAATAATCTCATTTTTCAAGGTAGTCTTTAATAGGCCAAAAATGAGACTAGGTTTCATGACCATTTCATGGTTCTCAAACTTTCACAAGGTCTCAAGGCATAAAATTTGGCATCAAGGTTGGTGATAGTATAGTTAAATTTAATCACATGTTTTTTTTGGTGATTTAACATTTGTGGGAGATATTTGGAATATAAAATCAGGCTTGTAGGCAAGGAGGCCTAATTCAGGTCTAATTAAAGAGAGAAAAAGGTAGAAAAAATATAATTACACTCACTCTTAGGACCTAAAACTTGTCATGGAGTTGTAAATCCATACCAAGTCCTCAAATATTCCATTATTTAATTATTAACATATGTACATTACATAAAAAATGAGGTGTATAGGTTTTTAGGGTTACAATGAAATGAGGCCTAATGAGAGATTGAACAGTAAAATGAAGGCTTGGGAGTTGTTCTAGGAACCAAAATGGATTGACTCAGATATGATATGGTGTTTTAATTCCTTTCATTTATATATAATATATTGAATAATATGAACTCATGTTTTGAGCCACTTGGACAAGGTTAGGCATGAGAGATGAAGGGATTTCAAGACACCAAGCATATGAATGATAATTGATATTGAAATGTTAGACCAGATGAGTTTATAGATACATGATATGTTTAAATGAGTTATTTTAAAGTATTTCATAGTGAATTTATGATGAAATGGTACATTTTTCACTTATCATATGTAGATAAGGGTATTTTTGAGGAGTTTTGTAAGGTGTCAACCTATGTTTCTAGCTCCTATGCCACTTGGATGATAGAGAATATTCAGATAAAGAGACATGTATTTGAAATTATATTATTAATGTTACATAACTCCCTTTTATTTTTAACTCTCACTTTTGAACGTATCTCTCCCCCTCTCATGTGCCCCTCTCTCTTCTTTATTTTCTCTTTAAGATACCATTTTTGGCCTTGTAAGATATCCACATTTATTATGGTGAAGCTATACTAAATTGACTAATAATTTTGCCTTTGAATAAAATATTTTAATATAGTTTTGAATTCTAAAATTATTTCTTAAGTGTGTGAATTATTTTATGTTTGAATGGCAAATGATAATTATCTCTCCTTGTGTTCATCTCACTCTTTCATGTTTTATGTAATTAAGATGCCTTATAATAGGTATCATGAAGTGTAAAAGGTTTTTTGTGTGTTTATTTAAGTATTAATAAGACTATTAGTGTATATGATGAGGCCTATTATTCATCTACTTTGAAAAACACATTGTATTCTACCTCCATGTTGAAACACTTTTGTTAGGAGAACCTTGGGTGTTGGGATCAGTTTTATGAATTATCTTTCATAGTACAAATTCAAGTAGACTTGTGGATTTAATCTTAGTGAATCACCTCTATTAGATTAGTTTTTAATCTCCTTGTATCGCTTTTCCTTCAAAGAAATTAGATCAGTGGTTAATTTTAGGTGTGGTGCAAGGGAGCTAGCCCTTCAATTTAGAGACTCATCTCTCCCATAGGTCACCCATAACTTGAGAGATGTTTCAATGTTACATCAAAATTGAGGCTAAATAATTCCTCCTTAGGGTTCAAATTTTATTTATAACATTTTTGGCATGCCCATTGGGATAACATGGTCCAAGAAGTTGTTAAAGATAGATGTTTTTGGCAAATTCAAAGTTCTAAAGATTTTTTCATGCAGTATTTGGTGACTCCATCACTCTTTGACTCTTATTTTTAGATTAGTGCTTCATTTTATTGCCCAAGGTAAGGATAAGGTATACTAATAAATTCAATCCATTTCAATTTTTATAGATACCTTAATATTCATTTATAACTAAGAGGTTTGCTAACACCCATCCATACTCTAAGAAATCTTTGGTTGCTCACTTACCTATTAGGATAGATTTCTTGGGTCCAACTTGTAATAAAGAAGCTTCAAGGAACCTTCCCTTTATTTAATTCAATGGAAATATTCATTTATCACTTTCTCATTATAAAGAAATCCCTATGTCAGCCCTAAAAAGTGTGCCTCTCAAACATAGGAGAAGCTATCACCACTCCCACTAAACACATAAAAAACATTACCAACTTTTACAACATACAAAACATCATTGAAGAGAAAGTTTCCATCATATATTTTTTTATTTATTTCAATTTAAATGTAATTTATTGGTATGGTACTTTGGCTTATAACTCCATCACTATATGGGATGAGTTGGGTAATGCCTTGAGAAGGAGATTTGAAGACAAATCTGATCACTTGTCTTTGATGAACTAGATGACTATAATAAAGAGAGCACCGCAAGAGGCCATAAAATAATTTAACACAATATTTCAAAATACTTGGGATAGGATACCCATCTTGGTAAGGACTACTTCCCATCATGCTTTTCTTTATTAACTTAAAGCTTTCAATGGTGACATATCTATGATGATTCAATCCATGGGAGGGATACATTGCCTAATACCTATAAGTCTACTATAAGGGATAATAATTACATTATTTTAGATAGGAAGATGGCTCCTAGACCTCCCACACTTTTTATTCTTGATGTGAAAACTCCTATTTGCACCATTTATCATATTCCCATACCCAAGCATAATCAAGCTACCTCTAATCAACCAAACAAGTAAAAAGAAGAAGATATTATCAAAGATCGAAGATAAGAGAACCAAAACATTAAGAGTAAAAAACAAAAACATAAATGGAGGTATAATAAAGGTCATTTCTATCCCTATAAATATTATCAATCTCTTAAAGAACCCTTTCAAGGTCAATACCAAGGACAAGGGGAGCCAACTCAAGTAAGGTAGCATAATGGACAAAATCATAAGGCTCCTTATAATTTCAAAGATATTTTACCTATACAAAACAATATTTTACAAGACAATGGAGATCACCCTTCATGGAACTAACCTCATGACACTTCCACTTATGCAAATGATACATTCAATCAAGCTCATATGTCTCAATAGGGAAAAATTCCTTCCATGACTCAAGAAGACATGCATAGTGGAGGAAATAATAATGGATGATATGATAAATATAATGTTACCTTGATGAACTAATATCAATAGGACTTATGTCAACTCAGCTACTAAGATAACTTAAACATTAGATTAAACTTCATAGCTAAAATTACAAGGTCAAAGGAGAGAGTGGTTCAAGAAGTACAAGGGGAAATTAGTGCTACAAACATGAAATCTCAAGAACATCAAGGATTAGATATGCTAAATATAACCCCTATGGCTTAGATAACTCATAAAAATTATAATTCCAAAGCTCCTTATATACCTTATCCTATGCATCAAGTGGTAGAAGCTAGTGGTAGTGCTATGGCTCTTATAAGACATGAAAAAGTTGGTATCTCTCTTATGAAAATTAGTGAGTATATGAATAAAGTATATATAATCATCCCAATGTGTGAAACATTATCCATCTCTAGACAATAATACCTAATCCAAAATGAGCACTCCAAGTTTAATGGATCATCTAGGTAGCCTTGTGAAAGATGGGAAATTTTAACAAATTGGTTGAATACTAAGGATGGGAAGCCAATAAAAATTGAAATAAGGATAAACCTCCTCCATTTTACCTCCCTATAATCTTTTAAACTCATTACTACACAATTTTTTGATTTATAGTGGATCAAGAACATCAATAATTCATAAACAAGTAGTAGACAAGTTGATGTTGATGTATGAGTCACACTCCTAGGGGGTGTTACATCTAGATGGATCATAATCCAATAAAATTAACATTATAAAATATTTATATTTAACCCTCCATGCTTGTCCTATATTTTCTATCTCTCAATGTGTGGTGGTTGTAGATGTGCCACCTCACTTTGACCTTTACTTGTCAAAGGGCTTCACAAATAACATTGGGGGTTACTTGACTATAGATTGGTCCTACATGGCATTTTGGAACAAGTATTGTGCTAAAGTTTGAATATTTGGCTAAGTTTCATATAGAGACATATGCGCCTAACACATCAAACATTGAATTCAATATAAAATAAGAGGGATGTAGACACCGCAAACGTGTCTGCACCTTGGTCCTCCCCCTTGGCCTTAAACCCCTATCCTAACCCTTGACCTTGGCCCCCTTTCCACCCTACCCTTGCCACCTTGGATCCTCCCTTGAATCCCTCCACCTTCCCCCTAGCATTTATTAGGCCAAATCTCTTCATTATCTTCCCCCCACGCCCATTTTGGCATCCTCGTGACCGTTCTTCCCATCCCCCCTCGCTCGGCGGCGTGCAAGAATGCACAGAGGCTATTTTTAGCCTCTGTCCCCATTCTGCAACCGCCAACGTCGGCGACCCTTCGGCCGACGTCGGCGAAACTGCCGGCATCGGCATCCTTCATTACCCCTTTCTGCATCCGTTGCAGCCCCCTGGACCCTTGAGCTCGCAAACAGATCTCTCTTGGTGTTTTGGCATTCGTCTTGTCTCTATTTGGACCTCGTGCAACAATAGCAATAGGTGCAAAGGTTCTTCATCAGAGTTCTCTTCTTGTAGAATCCTCTGTGGCTTCAACAACAGCTTCTTCAACTCTTCATCCAGCAAGCAAAAAGGTAAGCAAGTCTGTTAATTGATTCTGTTCTTTAAGTTTTTAGTTATCTGCTATTCCTATTCCCTCCATCCTTCCCCCCTGAGAGGCTGAAAAGCCTTCTCAGGACCTGTCCTCTGTCCATCCTCCTCTCACATTGTCCCACTCTTCATACCAATTCCAGACAACTCCCTCATCCCCCTTTTGCCAACAAAGACCCTGTACAGGGCAAGATCACTCCACAGTCCATTCAGACCCGTCCCCAAACTCTGTCTCGACCCTCTTAGCATCCCGGACCTGTCCACAGTCCAGAACACATCCCAGACCTGACCACAGGCTACTACCCCGATCGACGCCGGTCACTTCCCCGACCGACGTCGGCAGGATAACCGACGTCGGCAGACCTCTTAACCGACGCCGGCAGCATTTCTGACCTCGGTGACTGTCATCAGTCTGACTACTCCTTTCAGGTAATCATTGGTGTTTTCTTTCATTCCTAATCTGTTTATCATTTCTATATTCTGGCATCTTATATTTTCTTAGTCTTTATCTGTCTGTTATATTGGGTTGACCTCCCTTAAGGAAGTTTTTACACTTCCGGGAACAAGCTTTCGCTTGGCAACCCACTGCCTATCTATCTAACATCCTCTTGTCCAAGTTTCTTTTCATTGCAGGTGTCATTCCTCCACAGCCAAAGAGGGGTGCTCACAAGCGTCTGGATTTACGGTGCGCAATCTTTAGTCCAGGTACTTCCCATGCCTCGTCCATCTTCTTTAGTTTCTTTATTCAACTTTTGAATGTAGAAAGCGAATTAGCTCAAGAAACATCTTGGCACGCCTGGTGGGACCCTAGGTTCCTCCTGGGTTCCTTTTCCTTTTCATTCATTTAGGTGCATTTAGGCTCCTTCTCTCTTGTCTCTTTCTTCTATTCCGAATGACACTATAAGCAGGACTAAAACAAATCTTTCTTCCTTGCATTTCTAGACTAGTCTAAACATCATACTCTTGACCCTTTCTCAAAACTTGTCTGCATCACAACATCACATTTCGACTTGGGTATTAAAACGTATTGCACTTTCATTTGTACTTGTGCTTGTATTAGTCCACATCTAGTAACTTAGACACATATTGAATGAACCGTAGACACTTGATGTTACACTACCAAACCACATGCACTAAACAAACATAAAACATACTTGAGACAAGGCCCGACTGGGATTTCATCCCCCAGTGGATACCTTACCCGTCCCGGTGACCCTACTTGGATTTCATCACCAAGGGGGAAGCCCACTCCGTTCTCTGGCGGAGGATAAACTCTAGGCGAGGTATATCTTGGCTAAGCGAGACCAGCTAACCACTGGAATCGTGAAGTGAGGGGAGCTTGCTCCTTAGCACCAGGCCACGTACCAGACCCTAACACAGATTTTTGAGCACCTAAAACAACACCTGAAACCATCTTTAGACCGCCTTCTTCTAGGACCCATTTTTTAGCCAATCTCCCCAAACATCCATCTAAGGCATAAGCCACAATTTCTAAGGTTAATTCCTAGGATTTATCGCTTAGGCTTGTCTGTCTCTCTCTGTTTTCCTCTTTTCATCTGTTTGTTTGAGTGTGTGAGGATGCTTTCTTCTTTGTTTTTCCAAGAATCATCAAACCTTTCAGTTCTCTAGAAGACACAATCATCGACATCGGTTCCTCCACCGACGTCGGCCTTCTCTTTCACCGACATCAGTTCTGCCACCAACGTCGGTCTTCTCTATTACCGGCATCGGTTATCTGACCGATGTCGGCCACATTTATTACTGACATCGGTTTTTAAACTGACGTCGGTCTCTGTCACTGTCCTTTTTCTTTAAAACCAGCAGCCTGAAACCTACCCCTTCTCTGTCAAAAAAAACTCCATTCTGGTTTTCTGATACTACAAAAACACAGTTTCTGGAACCAGGACTCTCTTCTTAACCACTTTAGTCAACAACCACTTCCGTCTATCCTGTCTCTAACCAGTCCTATCATGGAGTTCCACTCGGAGACTGAAAGAACTCCTACAGGACCGACCCTGACCCCGACTCAAATTCCCATCATCCCTGAAGGGGACCAAGATTTTGAGAGACCCAACGTGAGACCTTTCGGGTGACGTGGTGACGACATCCACACCATTCACCACCCAACCCTTTATGACTCAGCCTTTCACCTCAACTATTAACCCAACCATGGCCAATACATGAAGTTTGGCCTCCCCGTCTATTTTTAGACCAACCTCCATCGGGGTTCCATTACCCCCTCGACCACCTGCAATTCAACCAAGTTCTACATCATATCAGAACTTGATTGTCTCGACCCCTCACACTCTTGCGCCCATAAATGTAGGAGTGCCAACCTATCTTGCTACCAGTGCCACCATTCAACCACCTTTGGTGGTGCCCAGTCGACCTATACCTTCGACCTTCATAACGCAACCACCTCTAGCCTCCACTTCTGCCCCTGCGACTAGTCATCCGTACATTGTACAACTGACTATGTCGCACACCTCCTCTAACCTCTTCCAAGTGCCTTACAACTTAGGGGGCGCTCAACCTACCAATCCGTCAACAGATCTTATCAAGATGCTAATGGATAAAATGTCTAGTCTCGAGGCCTCCATTTCCGGTTCAAGCAATACTTTGTCATATGAGCAAATTTGCAATGAGCCCATCCATCCTTTCGTCCCTATTCGACCATATCCTAACCATTGGGAGCTTCCTAAATTCACTCACTTTCAGAGTAAGGAAGACCCACAACAACATCTACGGGCATTTAGACATGCCTGTTATCTTATCGCCCACGACGATGCATTACTTCTACGCACGTTTCCTATGTCCCTTTCTGGCCCTGCCCTTGACTGGTATAGTTCTCTTGCCAGACACTCTATCTTTTCATTCATCCAACTCGCCCAACTATTTCTTGACCATTTCTCAATCAACATCACCAAACAAGTCTCAATCATAGACCTTTATTCCATCAGGCAATTTGACGACGAATCAATTGTCGACTTTGTCGCTCGTTGGAGAGGTCTGATTAACCAGCTCTCCTTCTCTTTACCTCAACCTGAGCTCATCGAGCTCTTCCCTCAAGCATGTTCCAGCCACATCTCTTCTACCTTGTGGATTCAGACATTTCGCACTTTTGACGAAGCTTTCATCATGGCTCGAAAGCTTGAACTCCATGCCCTTGAAGAAGATAAGGTCAAATTGCGTAATACCAATGCAAAATCTACTGACCATTCTTCTTTCAGACCTTCTTCTTCTGCCAACTCCAAGTCTAAAGGAGTGGCCAACACTGTGGTCATTAGATCACCATCCTCAACAACAATGAATTACTCTCAACCTTCGACATCTTCTAACATCACCAAATAATTCCAACAACGGTAAATTCAGCATTCTTACACTCCACTTGGAGAACCATACGCTTCCGTTTTGGAAAAACTTCTCAAGCAGGGGGTCCTCAATCTCCCTCCAATCCGACCACCTCAATTTGACCCTTCAAAGGCCATCCCTACATGGTATAGGGAGGCCGACTTCTGTCCCTTTCATCGCGTCCAAGGCCATGACATCAACAACTGCCGAACTTTCAAAAACATCGTCCAAGACATGATCAACAAGGGGGATCTTATTTTAGATAATCCGAATGCCCCACCTAATCAACATATCGACATCTTTAAACAACCATTTCCAAATCATCCGCCTACTCAAAACAACGTCCAGACTTCGACCAATGACCCTCAAGACCATGACATTCACACGATTAGCACTATCTTGCCTCTTGTCCTTGACCAACCTCTTCCATTAAAGGATGAGGAACCTCCTTCTCCTACTAGCCCTCCATCTACCTCTCTTGTATCGGAGGACGCTTTGACCACATCAACGCCATTAAGCCCACCTTCATCCGAAGACCCTACCTTACCTACTCCTCAACTACAAGTATAAGGCATGATCATCCATGCCCTCTGCCCACTTGAGGAGCCAGACTCTCCTATTTCTTCTCCACCAAGAGAAGAACCAATCTCTTTACCCATTTCAACCAAGGAAGACCCGATCGCGGTTTCCTCTTGCCCTTTGCCTGAGATTGTTATATCTCACTCACCTTCGTCCACATCTAAACCCAAACCCACATCTAACCTCGCCTCGCACAACGGCAGCCCTCGACCTAAACACACGAAAGCTACTAGACCACACCGGAGAACTCCTCCCCCACCTTCATCATTGCCTTCAATCTTGGGCCCGCATCCGTCCACTTTAATAGGAGTGCTTCCCACTCCCATCCTTCACAGAGGCACATCGCCTCCATTACTTTCTCATCCCATCAGACATACATCTCATCCGAACTCTCGATCTATGCCTCTTTCACCTCCCAAACCAATGTCACCAACCCTCACTGCAATAAAGCATCCAGACCCGTTAGCAGGTTCATATGTCTTGCTCTTACGGCACTTGTTGTAGTCATCTCGTATCAACGTCCCACCTCTTAGACAATATCAATCTCTTGGACCTAAACCACCATGGTTCGATGACACTCGTATTTGTGCGTATCATCGCACGCCTGGGCACGACACGGAGCATTGTCATGCCCTCAAGGTCGCCATTCGCCAATGTCTTGGGAATGACACCCTTCTTCTCGACCACGTTATCAACAAACCCTCAACACCACCCTACTCATCAACTCTTGGATTAAGACCATCTTGGTTCGACAACTCCACATTCTGCCATTATCATCACACTCCGGGACATGACACTGAGCGTTGTTGCGCTCTTAAAGCTGTCATTCGTCAGCACCAGAAAAAGGATTCCCTTCTCATCAAGGGTCCTCTTGACCACCTTTTCGACAAAACATCAACCTCGACTCATGCCTCTCCAACCTCATCACCTAAATCGAGATCTCCACGCCAGACTGTGGTCCCTTTGCCACCTTTGACCCCCTTATTCGACATTAACACCGTCCATCTGACCACTAAACCTCAACCAACCTTAACCAACCTTTCAAACATTCTCCCTACCCGCTGGGGGAATTCATCCTTTATTCAAACCTCGACCAACTTTTCAACCCAGTCTCTACCACATATCAATCACTCATTTAATCTTAAGCCTCGACCAAGTATCCGTCGACCCAACCCCCGACCAATTATTTGACTAGTCTCAACCAAACTTCAACCAAATATCAATCACCCTGACCTCTCAACCAAGCATTCAACCTTTCTCAACCAACCAACAACAATGTCAACCAACTTCACATCCATCAATCAACATCTGACCAATCTGGAAAGAGGCAAATGGGGCAGGTTTGCTCCCAATTGACTCGGACCTTAACATACTAGCATGGCCCAGGGTCTTATTAGACCTTAAACCCCTTTTTATGTCTTGCGTCTTCGACCATTCTTCTGCTAGTCGAGTACTCATCTACTTGACACGTAACTTGAGCTCATCCCTTGAGCAATCCTCATCCTCTTAATCCTCATCCCTTTCAACCCTATTTCCCTTTAACAAGTCCTCTACAACCCTTTTATGATGCATGGATGCTTTGTCCTAATAAAAGGGGCATCCTTGAACTTTTACAGCCTTGTCCATGACTCTAAATCAAATATATATCAAGATGTCAAAACATATCCATGGTCACAAAATCAAGTCAAAATCAAGAAGACAGACTGCTCCCTCAAAGGACAGCTGTAGTATCATTGCTGTATTACTAGACTGATCCCTCGAAGGACAGCTAGGCCAACTTATCAAACATTATAAAGCAAAAATATAGACCACTCCCTCGAAGGATGGCTATGACTAATCTTGCTACAAACAGCACCTTTCTTAGAAGCTTCCCGCATCGATCAGCTTCGCAACATGACCACTACATCAAAAGACATCTCTATGTAGGCTTCCCGCATCGATCAGCCTGCGCCAAAAAAAAAAAAAGGGTCATGGACTTGGCTTGTAGTTGTCTCAAGGTCTCCTGTAAAAGGGGCAAGGTTATTCCTGCTCTTAGACTGGGTTACCCTATCCTCTTCCTATCACCTGCTCAAGGGACTTCGAGCTCACTTTAATGTCAAAGTGATTCGATTACCGTTCTAACTCAACACTGGTCAATGACGTGATGCATGAACGGGGCTTTTGTTCTAATAACCCCTATCTATGCTTCCTTTCTGGTCCTTGTCAATGAAAGAGCGATTTACCTTTCATCTTTTCTCTTTGCTTTGGTCACATTTAACCACATCAATTGTCTCAAACCCAGCCATTTTCATCATTTTCAGCTGACATCATCCTAGACCATTTCACATAGTTTCTATGGACACCAGTGCACATGGAAACTACCGACTAGACCCAATTTATGTTAAGCATAAACCAATACTTGCTGAAGCATAAATAGACTTCTATTCATTTTTAGCATACATCCATCGCGACTATGGAAACTTGCTAGGGATGAAAGACTCTCGACCAATTCTACAGAATACACCATCTGTAGCATCATTTTATCCTCATCTTACCCTCGTCATTTCAACACATGACCAATCTCATCATCGACCAATCTTCTCAATTTGTCTGAACTACATTGGTCTAAGGCCCTATGACTAGGGCTATGTAGGCAGCACTCAGATAACACATCCTCTGAGGTTAGCTCGACCACCCCCGTTTGTTCGTCTCTTTGATGAACAAACCTTCTCTTCTGCGACCTTCTCTTTGACCAAGACCAATCATTCTATTTGACCAATACCAATCATTTTCTTTGACCAAGACCAATCAATCCCTCTGACCCTCCCTCCCTTTTAGCGAGAACTACATCGGCCTGAGGCCCCTTACGACAGGGGCTATGTAGGCAGCACTCAGTTGACATGGGGTCTTCTGGGGTTAGCTCAGCCGCATCCTTTCGTCCATCCATCCTCTTGACCAATGACCATCCTTCGACCTTCGACCACTTCCAAGACAATGTTGCCTTGGTTGTTTTTGCGTGTGTGCTACCTCACGGCTGGTTAGCAGAATTGTTCGCAAACTATTTTTGACCCTTCGCAAGTATAGGATCGCGAGCCAGTTGATCCCTACTACTTGTGGCTTTTTCGTGTTTCTGGGAGCACTTCCTGAGCCCTAGATACCTGGAACACGATGACCATTTGGAGCTTCAGCTTAAATTGAGTGACCCGATCAGCAGATGACTAAATGCTGGGGCCCGGTTACTTCAATTTTGGCACTCCTTGACCCTCGACATGCGACAATTTGACCCGACCATCCCATGACGTGGTATACATGCAATCACGACTTTTGCAGTGTTTTTACTCACTTTTCATCTTTCTCATCCACCTTTTGTCAAATCGACACTCGATCTTCGGTTCCCTTCTCTCGACTATCGCTTTGAGGGGGGAACACCTCATCCCTTTTTTGGGGCAACCAACTCCTATTTTTGTCTTGCAGTTCGTCTAGAACAACCAACAAGACAAAAAGGGGCAAATGTAGACACCGCAAACGTGTCTGCACCTTGGTCCTCCCCCTTGGCCTTAAACCCCTATCCTAACCCTTGACCTTGGCCCCCTTTCCACCCTACCCTTGCCACCTTGGATCCTCCCTTAAATCCTTCCACCTTCCCCCTAGCATTTATTAGGCCAAATCTCTTCATTATCTTCCCCCCACGCCCATTTTGTCATCCTCGTGACCGTTTTTCCCATCCCCCCTCGCTCGGCAGTGTGCAAGAATGCACAGAGGCTATTTTTAGCCTCTGTCCCCATTCTGCAAACACCGACATCGGCGACCCTTCAGCCGACGTCAGTGAAACTGTCGGTGTCGACATCCTTCATTACCCCTTTCTGCATCCGTTGCAGCCCCCTGGACCCTTGAGCTCACAAACAGATTTCTCTTGGTGTTTTGGCATTCATCTTGTCTCCGTTTGGACCTCGTGCAACAACAGCAATAGGTGCAAAGGTTCTTCATCAGAGTTCTCTTCTTGCAGAATCCTCTATGGCTTCAACAACAGCTTCTTCAACTCTTCATCCAGCAAGCAAAAAGGTAAGCAAGTCTGTTAATTGATTCTGTTCTTTAAGTTTTTAGTTATCTACTATTCCTATTCCCTCCATCCTTCCCCCCTGAGAGGCTGAAAAGCCTTCTCAGGACCTGTCCTCTGTCCATCCTCCTCTCACATTGTCCCAATCTTCATACCAATTCCAGACAACTCCCTCATCCCCCTTTTGCCAACAAAGACCCTGTACAGGGCAAGATCACTCCACAGTCCATTCAGACCCGTCCCCAAACTCTGTCTCGACCCTCTTAGCATCCCGGACCTGTCCACAGTCCAGAACACATCCCAGACCCGACCACAGGCTACTACCCCGACCGATGCCGGTCACTTCCCTGACCGACGTCGGCAGGATAACCAACGTCGGCAGACCTCTTAACCGACGCCGGCAGCATTTCTGACCTCGGCGACTGTCATCAGTCTGACTACTCCTTTCAGGTAATCATTGGTGTTTTCTTTCATTCCTAATCTGTTTATCATTTCTATATTCTAGCATCTTATATTTTCTTAGTCTTTATCTATCTGTTATATGTGGGTTGACCTCCCTTAAGGAAGTTTTTACACTTCCGGGAACAAGCTTTCTCTTGGCAACCCACTGCCTATCTATCTAACATCCTCTTGTCCAAGTTTCTTTTCGTTGCAGGTGTCATTCCTCCACAGCCAAAGAGGGGTGCTCACAAGCGTCTGGATTTACGATGCACAATCTTTAGTCCAGGTACTTCCCATGCCTCGTCCATCTTCTTTAGTTTCTTTATTCAACTTTTGAATGTAGAAAGCGAATTAGCTCAAGAAACAAGGGAGACTATCCTAATGACCAAGAACCTTTAAAACCTCTTGATGACATATCTAAGCTATATCTTGATTAGTGGGGAGATAATTGAAATGGTTTTAATCCATAAAATATCATTGAAGAAACATGTATGGTTACATATATTGTACATGAATAAGATGATGAGTTTCCTGAGGTAAGTTTTTTTATGCCTCTTAATAAGTTGTATGGGGAAACTATTTTATGCATATGGATGGTGATGATGAGGTTCTAGGTGTGTTATATCATGGTAATGAAGAAAAATATCTATTTTTTACTTGCTAAAGAAGAAGAGTTTCATGAATGTGATATCTAAGATGAACATGATGATTTATAGTAGTAGTACCATACAATAATGCAAGATTTTGAACAAGTGGGCTTGTTCATCCTCAAGTGAAACATGGGATTGCTGATAGGGTTAATGCTGGACCTAATGAACATAAATAAGAGTTTCAAATCTAAATCAAGCATAATTCAACTTTGGATGAATGCAATCAGGTCAAGGCATAAGTTCGTGAGAGTTAGGACCAACTTAGACATTAATATGATCTTTATTTAGTTGTCGATGTATTTGGAAAGAAATAAATCAAGATTGGTGATTACATACATCAAGCATATCATAACTCAAATTAAGGTGAATTTTAATAAAGTTTAATTATTACCAAAGAAAAATCAAGAAGTGTCAAGTGAGCATGAAAGAGACCAATTAGGCTACAATGTCAAGCAAGATTAAAGGAGAATCAAAAGGATCATTAAAAGGAGTCTCAATCATTGTAATTGAAGTTACCCAATGATTTAAGAATGGTAATTCATTTTAACACTTTCATAAGAAAATTTTATCTGATAAACATCCATCATATGGTGATTTATTCTCATGGCATAGATGTGACTCTAGGAATGTTAGTTTTGACCCTAGTTAAATGAAGAGGAGTTGTTTCATCACCTTAAACATGTTTTAAGGTATTTACATAATAGGTAAAGTGTGTTGTTTTGAGTTTTTATTATGGTTTTTTTCCCTTAAATACCTTTGGCATAGTGTTTTTGTTTCTTGTTGTGTGGTATGGTATGATTTTGAGTGTCCTAGAAGCATTTTTTTATAGTTTGTAGCATAGGATTAATTCTATTTACCAATGGGAGGATAAGACCATTGATCTATTAGAATTGTAGGCATGTTATCCCTATGAGTCACAAATTTATTGACCAATTTTTGACCCCTAGTCAAAAATGGTCAACCCCTATAGGTTGAAAATTTTCATAGGGTTATCAAAACTTGTATATGTTTATCAAGACCACCTCAAGTTTCTCAAATGAATGACTATTATTGAATACTAGTCTTCTCTTGATTGATGAGACCATGAACCTATGCATGATAGAAAATGAACATTAGAGGTGCTAATGAGGTCCTCATACTACAAAATCATGGCATCTATTTTTAGTTTAGGTATAAAACCTTCATGAACAAATCTTAATATTGTCAACCCCTCTCCAATGGCTTATTTGTAGACCAAGAGTCAACCTTTTTACACTCATTATTATACAAACATGATTTGTGGGAGTCTAAATACATAGGGATAGTTTATGGGTATAGTACACTTAAAATTTTTGGAATTGGTTTAGGGTTTAAGGGATTAGGGTTTATGAATAATAATTAAGAGCTTAAGCCACTCTAAACCCTCCTAAACCCTTAATAGAGAGCTGATATGAAATATTTATTTCTAAAGTGGATTAAATGACTTAGCTTACACCTAATACCTATTAGATATTATTGAGGACTCTAATTATGTCCTGAACATGTACTTTATATATACTTGTAGTTGTACAAACTACATTAAATGCACTATTTTACAAGGTTTTCTTGTGTTTTGTAGGGTTTTGAATAGATTAATACTTCAAATGATAGAGTTAATAATAATCTTAAACTAAGATATCTCCATGAATCCATTATAATAGCCCTGAAAGCTTCAACATTATACACCATGAATAAATCAACTATATTCCATTCTATTTTATATCAAATAGTTAATAATAGAGACATACAAATAAGAAGAAAATAGGACAATCTTGACCATCCATCCCATGCATGTGGGACTAACTTCCCCAATATATGTAAAATCAAGATATAAACCCATTCTCCTCATGAATGTGGGATAAAACATCTCTAATGAAATAACACCTATGTCAGCTTAAGAGTAGGAAAGTAATATCCTACACCAACATCACCTCAAGTGTAGTTTAGGTTGGCATAATAAAGGATGTAGTGTGGAGCCATAGGTCCTATGGATGTGAATCCATCTTGCTAAAGGACATGGATATAGAGTCATTGTAACTACCAAGTGAAATTAATAATGGTGTTGAATATGAGCACTGTACTCTATAATACTAGGTAAAATGATGAAACTAAGAAAGAATTCATCAAACACCCTCCAATAACATAGTGAAAAGTGAGAACAAATACTAGTGGGGATACTACACTGGTGTCACTAGTGGGGATACCAAACTTGGGTCACTATAATAATCACCAAGAAGGTAATAGAAGCAAGTAAAAAAACTCATATGGGTATCAGTCAACAAAGTCCCTAAATAAGATACACATGTATAAAAGAACGTAAAAAAAACTCAAAAAAGTGCAAAAATATAAATATAACTCTCATAAAGTGGAGAAAAAAGAGAAAACCCATAGGAAAATCTCCCCCCCCAAGAAAAGAGAGAAAATAAAAAGAGAGACCTAGAAAACACCCCCAAAGATGATGTTGAAGTCATCTGTACTCTAGGTACTCACAAGTCATGAAGGAACTCAATCAGCATGAGTGGTCTAAATCCACTTCTCAATCAAAAAAATAACTAATATTGGGCTTCACCAAAATAAATTTAGTCAAGAAGACTGTTAGTGGTGATGAAATTATAAAAGAGTAATACATGTGCAAGGAATGCTCAATACCTAGAAATAAAAATGTACACCACATCTTCCTATACTTCTAACTGGGTAGAGTGATTACAAAAAATGTATGAACACCCCCCCCCCCCCATCTGTAATTCTAAATGGGTGTAGTGGATGAAAAAGCTTTGTATGAGTGGTTTGAATCTGCTACTCAAAAATTAAACAAGTTGACACTACATGCACCATAATAGCTCCATATGATGTAGGAAACTATAAATTGTCATAAAAGTGGTGTCAAAAATATAGATATAATATCTCAAATAATATGGATATAGTGGTGATGGAAGAGACAAGCAACTAAAGAAGTGAAAAGGTGCCTAGAATAGAGCATAAAAATGCATGAACATAGATAAGGATGAATCAACAAATCCCCCATGACACTTTATAAATTAGTGCAACTACAATATAACCCATACAAAAAAAAACCAAATGGAAACAAGTAAGACATTAGGATTCACTATAATAACTCTAAACAAGGAGACTATCGACCAAAAAATCCATCACTAAGCATGAAAGATGCTCCAAAAAATAAGGGAGTGAAAAAGTGTCTCTATACAAGAAGGCAAGGTGTTAAGAAAGGGGCCTTGATGGAGACATGGCATAAACTACAAGTGTGTTAGATTGCTAATATACAAAGTAGAATAAACTATGTCATAGGTTGATGGAAGAGTGTGGAAAATGGTGAAAAAGCTGTCATGTATGCAAAAACACTAGAAAAGATCAACTACCAAAAAATGACAATCTACAAATCACATGTAAATGAAATTAGACTTAGCCAAAAATGTGTTTGAGATAGTATAGTGTGAGATAGTGGTATAAGCAAGATAATGTGGGATAAAAATAGTAACATGGGCCAAAGCTCATGCAAATAGGATATTGGTCGTAGTTAAAAATGGATCCAAAGTTATAATGAGAGAGCAAATCCCCCATGATTATTGTATAGCCCCCTCTCAAATTCGGCACTTTAAATTTTAGTGTATTTTAACAAAGTAAATGACACCAATAGATCAGGCATAAAAAATATGATTTTATAAAAAATAACACTCAATTTCAAGTTATTGATCAAAGGATATAGTATTTATAATGTTATCTCATCATAAATGGGTCAAAAATAAAACATTCCACCAAAAAAAAAATGTTAGGAGAAAATTAAATTATTTTTACTAGATCTTAAAAAAGTGGATTTGAAGGAAATTTATAATAAATTAAAATAATAATCTTCTATATTAATTTTTTACTTTAAATACAACATATAATTTGTTTGTATCACACATAAAAAAATCATAGAAAAATAAAACTACAAGGTCAAATGCAGATCCTCATATCTCCTTAGATATTAATCAAATATCTATTATGACCACTTTCTGAAAACTTCTCAGAGTCCTCTTTCTAGTAATGAAAGAATTATCTAAATCAAACACCTATGTGAAGAGAAAATTGATCTACAAGATAGTCATGATTTTCAAAAAAAAAACTTTATAATTTCTCCAAAAAACTATATTCTAGCTCAGTAGATCTAAGAAACTCAAACACAAATCATTATGACTGATTAGATATAAACATAATATATCTAATCATACTCAAAACTAAAAACTCTCCATAATAGAGGTGTTTTGAATATGAGTAAAAAACCCTTAGATTTGAAAAGGAACCATACAACTTATGTAAGGAGTAGACAAATAATGTGAAAAATGGTAGTTGGATAGTGCTCTAAAACCATGATAGAGTTAAGAAGACTCTTCAACCAAGATTTCTCTATGAATCCATTATCACAGCCATTAAATCTTTAGCATTGTACACCAAGAATAAATCAATTACATTCCATTCTATTATATTATCCACTATATTCTATATCAAATAGTTTACAATAGAGATGCAAAAATAAGAAGATAGGAGAATCCTGACCATCCCGTGTATAATGGATTAACTTCCCTAATATATTTGGAAGTAAGACATAAACCCATTATCCTCATGAATGTGTGATAAACATCTCCAATAAATTAACACTAAATTAAGATAAAGAGTAGGAAATTAATATCCTACACCAACAACAAACTATTGGAAGAGTTAATATTTGACGTATTTCATCTATTAAAGCATAAAATCCATATTGCACAATTTGTAAGTGATCAAACAAAACTCCTTTTTCAATTAAATCTTCAATAGGCCAAAAATGAGATTAGGTTTCAAGACCATTTCATGGTTCTCACACTTACACAGGGTTTGAGGGCCTCAAATTTTCCACAAAAGTTTATTATAGGTTAGTTAAAGTGAATCACATGATTTTGGGTGGTTTTATTCATGTGGGAGAGATATAGAGAAGAAAATTAGGCTTCTAAGCAAGGAGGCCTAACTAAGGAGAGAGAAAGGTATAAAAAGATACTTCCACACACTCTCAAGACCTAAAACTTGGCATGGAGTTGTAAATCCATACTATGTCTTAAAATATGCCCTTACTTTTTCATTATCATTTGTACTATTCCTTACACAAAGAGGTTTATAGGGTTTTAGGGATATAAGTAAAAGAGTCCCAATGAGAGCTTGAGGAGCAAAATTGAGTCTTGGGGGTTGTTCCAAGAACAAAAATGGATTGATTTAGATCTAATAAGGTGTCTGAATTCCTTTCATGTAGAGAAAATGCCTTGAATAATATGAACTCAAGTTCTGAGCCACTTGGGCAAGGCTAGGTGTGGGAGATGAAGAGATTTCAAGACACCAAGCATATGAATGATAATTTATAATAAAATGTCAAACCATAGGATTTTATAAATGCATGATAGGTGTCAAATGATATGTATTAAATAATATCATGGTGAATTGATTATGAAAAGGTCTATTTGTCACTTATCATATGCAAATAAGGGTAGTTTTGAGGTGTTTTCCAAGGTGTCAATTTGAGTTTCTAACCCCTATGCCACTTGGATGATAAATTATCTTTAGAAGAGAGACATATGTCTTTAAAAGTCTATTTATACTATTCCATAACTCCTTGTTTTTATCTCTCACTTAGACACTTACCTCTCTCCCTCTACTATGAACCCCCTTCTCTCTCTTCCTTATTCTCTATATAATCTACCGCTTTTAGCTTTGTAAGTTATCCACATTTAGTATGGTAAATCCCTAAAAAATTGAATACTAATTTTTCCTTTGAATTAAATATTTCAAGCTAGTTTTGAGATCTTAAATTCTTGCTTAAGTGTGTTAAGTAGTTCATGGTTAAATGGCAAGTGATAGTCATATCTCCTTGTGTTCATCTCACTCTTTCATGATTTATGTGATTAAAATTCCTTATAACAATTCTCATAGAGTGTATATGGTTGTTTAATGTCTATTTAAGAGTTAATAAGACTATTAGTGTCTATTATAAGACCTATTATTCATCTACTTTGAGAAACACATTGCATTCTACCTTTATGTTGAAACACTTTTGTTAAGAGAACCTTTGGTGTTGCAATTAGTTTTGTGAATTATCTTTCATAGTGTAGGCTCAATTAGGCTTGTAGAGTTAATCTTGGTGCATCCCCTATGTTAGAGTAGTGTTTGATCTCATTGTATCACTTTTACTTCAAAGAAACCTAATTAGTGGTTAGTTATAGGTGTAGTACAAGGGAGATAGCCCTTCAATCTAGAGGCTCATCTCTCCCATAGGTTACCCACAACTTGAGAGATGTTTCAATGTTAAATAAAATTTAAGGAGGATGAAGTAGCCCTCCATATGGTGAAATTTTTATTGATAACAAATAGTACTCTCTATTTTTTCAAACTTCTCCAAAACGTTTTATGATGGTATATCACATCCAACCAATAATTAAGGAAGAACCATTAAATAAACCCTTCTTCTTATTATTCTTCAAATCCTCATAAAAGTTCCACCATAGTTGGTATGGAATATCTTATTCATTTATTTTGTCAAGAACATGCTTTGGGAGATGTGAAGTATCAACCTTGTTCCTCATCACCATGATTATTATATATTTAGGGTAGACCTAATAATCCTCCCTTAGCCCTAATTTTTTTGTTAATTCTCTTTGATACTTTGAGCAAGGGAACCTCATGAATTTACCTCCAAAATTGAGGGTTAAATTTCTCAACAATTTTCCTATGTTCCTCATATATTCATAGATGTGGATGAAGGTAAAGGAGTCACATACCTAATTTTTAATACAATCTAGGGTTGGGATCTAGATAAATCCTTGATGAATGTAGATGGTGCCCATGATTACATCCAAAAAATAGGACATAATATATAAATGGTAATTTATAGGCCTCTTATCCTTCTTTAACATCTACTCCTATAATTTTGCATTGATTATCTCTCATAAAATTTAAATTATTTTTGAAGTCATAAATAAATCCATCAATGACACCTATTCTAGGTGGAAAAAGTGGATATTGAGGTGACCATTTAACATATTCAATAAATCCATTCCAATTTTGACTCTCATATGAAATTTGGTGATTGGTACTAGCTATTTGGATTTGAGAGTGACCACTTCTCTTGGAATAATCCATTTCCTTAGTATTTTCTCAATTTTGATCATTTTCTTCCACAACTCAACACAATATCCATCTAAGGTATAATCTACAATAAGAAGCCTTAGGTACCTCTTGAAAGCATCCCATAAAATTTAATAAATGACTATCTTATGGATTATTTGGTGTAATAAATCACTGCTAGTCACCTTACCTAAAAAAATTATGTCCCTTAGTAGGTCAATGTAGGGAATCACCTTAGGATTAGCTACTATAGAATGTAGTTATTGAGATTTCATTGGTAGTAAGATTTCTAATAGAAACTAGTATGGGGTTTTCAAATATTTTTTTTTGAATGGGCACCTATGTCCTCAATTACATCCCTGATAGATGAATAGTTGGCATATTCATTGTTAAACATAGTCAAATCAAATATGATATATGTATATTCTGAGTCCTTGATGGATAATTTGGAAGGTGGAAACACTCCTCTAAATACTTTAGATAAAGAAGACATTGTTACATGGTTTAATTGCATATTTTTAATCTTAAATTCAAATGTTTATTCTCTTTATATAATCAATTCATGAAAGAACACATCTATCTATGGATTTGAATTCTCTTAGGAATGAAAATTCACATGAGCTATTTATTAATCAATAGTTAGATGTCTCTTTAGAATACACTCATATATCATTGAGTATTGGACATTAATTCTAGTTCATGCACCATTAATGTCAAATGTTTTCAAGCTTGTTTTACTTATTTAATTCAAACTTATCACTTCACTTTGGAAAGTATGCCATGTAGGATTTCTATATGTTCAAATAAATTACATGTTGTAATCTTGGACAAGTGTCACCATATCACTACTTTTACACAAAATTCATTAAGTCACATAGTATGCCTTTAGAAGTTGGGTGTCAAGATTTGTGTTGAGACTGAGTCAACTAATTATTATGACATTCTAAATATGTAAAATGTAAATGCAAATAATGTGACAAATAAAAGTTTTGAATGAAATAACCAAAGACCAAATATTGAGTGAAACTTACAAAACACAATTTTCAAACAAAACCTATGAAATATAGAATATGCATTTCCAAATTTAAAACAAAACATGAAAAAAAAGTTATAAAAAAACAAAACACAAAAACATGAATGCCAAAGACCAACTTCTTAGACAAAAGTTCCAAACAAAATCTCTAAAGACCAAATACTGTTAAAAAATGAAACTTCCCAAATGTAAAATATTTGAATACAAAAGAAGTTATGTAGGCATGAGGACTTACAATTTTAGATATGTGTAAGTATGTGATGAATGTTGTAATTAATAGAACCTATGAACAAAAGTTTTGAAGACTCAAAACTTGAAATTCACAACTTTTGAAGTGTAAAATGTGTGAAGTTTGAATGTAAAAACCTATCTATGTAAATCTCGTAAAGACCATTAATAGGTTAGTATGAATAAATAACACAATGGAAACCCACATGATAAATAAATACCAATTTCATTCATATTGAATAACAATCATTCATATAAAAAATTTATAATGATTGAGCCTATTGAATGCAAATAAATTTTAATGAAAAGCTATTTTAAAAATAGAACTAAACTTTTTAAACTTTTAATGGGTCCCTTCTCAAGGTTAAAAAGAGTGTGGGTGTGTTGAATATAAAAATACCTAATTCCATATCATTCATAAGATAAACATTTACATAGGGTTGAATCATTTAAGGAGTAGTTCATGAGACATATTTTTCATGTTATAACCTAGGTCATGACATGTCTATTCTTATCAACATTAAATCCATGTGAACACATAATATAATGTGTAGGGGATAAATATATAATTATGAGGACCTCCTTTAGAGTATTATATATGCAGGTAGTGCCAATTGATATAGGGGTCATTTGGGTAGATCGATGCCATGAACCCACTAACCCATTTTCTCACTGTCACTCCAAGGGTGAGGAATCTAGGATTTGATCATTTTAATAAGAATTATAGCCTAAGTTTATGATCAAAACATGCAAAAATAAATGTGATATAAAAACTATAAGGCTCTTGTTGGTCACAATCATATCCATTCATTATTTTGTATAGGACAACCATGTTAAAGTTAGACACCTTCATTGATGTCACTATCTAGATCCAATATATGCATCTAAGGCCACACAAATAATACTCCTAGAAGATGATTATTGTTCTAGGATTATCTTTTAGTACACGTATAGCTTATTCTAGTTTAAACTTTCATGGACATAGTAAACTAGCTAAGTAACAGTTATTCCCTATTCATTTCAATATATATCAAAAGTTTTACTTTAACATATTTATAACTATTATTTATATAAATTTATAATATTATTTATTTTAGATTATATTAACTAGACTACTCATTATTTTTATTAATCATCCTTATGAAAAATATAATCTAATACCCCTTAATAGTAGATATACCCACAGGTATATAAATTTTAAACACCTAGATATTAGTCAACCAATATCTATGTAGTGCCACTAAATGTTTACATCAAATATGAAGTTTTTGGATACATAAAAATTATTTTTTATAAATTTTAACTTTAGTTAGACTAATGTGATGCAAGGATTAGTATTTTTTATAATGTTTAACATTCACTAAAAAAGAATTAGTGTTTACATTCACAATAAATCACATAGTACATAATACACAATAATTCCAAATCTAACTTATCTTTATTTATTTATATATATTAACTACAGAATACAATGTATTACATGTCTACTTATACCATACTATCCTAGAAATTATGTAGGTTACTATGATATTTAACCTCTTAAAATCCATATCTTTGTATTATCTCTTCTATACTATATTATTCTATTAAAATTAAATATTAACTCTATAAAAAAAAAAATCAATGGTAATGAATGTGTGAGACATGAAATTTATCTAATATAATTTTTCTTTGATTATTCAAGTCTTTATTTCTTACTACAACAATTAATTAGTAAAATCATCTATTCTATTATCCTAGAGAACTCTCATGTTATTACAGTAATGATATCAACTCTGTGGTGTTTGTATTTTTATCCTTTGGATGATATAACCCTTTGTATTATCTCTCCTATACTATATTATTCTATTAAAATTAAATATCAACTCTATACAGAAAACTCAGTGGTAATGAATGTGTGAGACATGAATTTTATCTAATCTAATTTTGCATTGTTTATTCAAGTCTTTATTTTTTACTGCAACATTTAATTAGTAAAATCATCTATTCTATTATCCTAAAGAACTCTCATGTTATTACAATAATTATATCAAATCTGTGGTGTTTGTATTTTTATCCTTTGGATGATATAATCCTTCCAACAAGTGTGACACAAAAAAGAAGGCCAAGGGAAATGAATTTTTAATTGAACATTAATTTCTATGTGTGCCATTCAAGGCAAATTAAATGACATTGAGTGACATTAATTGTATATTCATTGATTTTTAATATGGTAACATGATTATTATCACAAATCACTTATTTTTTATACTTTTACTCATTTCATGATACATATCACACACATTATAATTATGTGCATTAATGGTATATCTATCTAACACATGTTATGCATAATTCAATGATGAAATAAATTTAAAATGCTAGCATGCTACTACATGATTATATATTTGACATATTATATAAGTTTGCTATTTAGATTATTTACTTGCAATAAATTTCTCTCATCTCAAAATGGGGGAATCAAAATGGGCTTGTATTTAGAATTCAAGTCCTCATGAACAATACATTTTGGAAAAATGACATAATTTTGTGATCAATGTTTTTTATTATGGTTGATAATTTTAATATTATGGGGTCCTATGCCATGGATGTGTACTCATTATGAGAAGTTATTTGAGTTAAAATTCACATGTAATTGATGCATATTCATGGACATGTGAAAAAAAATTAGGAGATAGGTTTAAAAGAGTTACAAGTTCAAATGACATTCTATATCAATACAATATAGATATAATGGGAATGATATTAATTCATGTTCATGTTACTACATCACAAATTTCAAATTTACTTTATTCAAATTTTAAAAGTTTTAGACGTTAAAAGCTTTCTGATAGAATCTTTCTCTATATGTAATGTGATTCATCTCATTTTCCAAGTGAGACATGTTAAAGTCTACTAACACTCAATGTTTATAGTTGCACTATATAAAATTTTAATTTGGTGGTTCGAGCCCTTATTCTACTAAAATTAATATAAAGAGTATTCACACATTCATATGTAAGTTTAAACATACAATATTTCAAACTTAAAGGATCTCACTAGATTTCATATTTAAGACTTAATCACTCTCAATTCACCATAGGTTCAATATTTATCCAAATTTACCAACAAGGTGGCACACTCTTCTCCACTTTAAATTTATAGTAAAACTATATTCCATACTCTTTGAGGTTTATTATTTACTTACTCCATTTAAAAAATAAATCAAGTCTTAAATATTCTATTTTCAAATATCGATAGTGACTACTTTTAGTGGAATTTGTTATAGGTTTCACATTAAGGCACCTTGAAAAATCAAGCCTCACATCAAAAGACAATGTTTGTAAACACACTTAGGTTTGCATTTTATTTATTTTAGTAATTTCATTTAATTTCATCACTAGAATGGGGGTTTCTTGATGCTAACATTTAGCCATTAAGTGCTTGACAATGTTTAATATTGTCATATTTACCTTGATAGACATATTCAAGATTTTGTTAACTTGAAATAATAAAAAAATAATTTAGACATTCCTATTATACTTATATATTATTTTTTTCCAATTTAGAATAACCTTTGTGCTCATAAAATAATTCCAGACTAAGTTTGACATGACTATAGCCCCTCCTTATCCACTAGTGTGGCCTTATCTCTCATGCTATAATGGTTACTTGTCAAATTTGAGACATGTCATGTCATCCATCCTACACTTTTATAAATTCCAATTAATGCAAATATTTAAAATCTACCACTATATATACACATAAATATCATTCAATACATAACTTGGAGATTTTAAAAAATCACTCTGTATACAAGCTATTGCTTATTAAGTGAAAGATCCTTATTATTTCAAATTCAAGTTCTAATTTATTCTAATAGTCACAGGCCAAAGCTTAAGATCTTCTATTGTAGGTCAAGTTTATTTATTTTAAATAATTCAAATCAATTTACTAGCTATATACATATAGTCTAAGTTTTAAAATTCACACACTCACTCTAGGAGGGAGAACTACATTGGTCTAAGGCCCTTTGGGTTATGTAGCCAACACTCAAATTACATGATATTTTCTGAGGATATCTTGACTATTTCCATTACCCAATTCCTCTTTAAAATTTTATGTATATTTATTTTATGTGAAGGAACAAGGGTTTCAAAATTATAATTACTTACACATGATAACTTATCACCAAAGGATAATCAATAGACCACCTTTGATAAGTGCAGATACCTGAGTAGGAAAATCACATTCATAGCCAATAAGAATGCAATTATTTTCAAATAGACAAGGCCATATTGCACACCTATATAACCTAGTATAGTCATGTCCTAGTGAATTTTTTCAAAAATAACACACTTCATTTATCATACTATTCCATCCTACATAAATGATATACCTATATAGTCATGACAAGTGAGATTTGAGCTAGGCTTTTCATATTTACTAAAATGTTACTATTTATAATTCATTCTAATTTCTATAATTTACTATGTTTTTCATTTAGATTATGTATTTTATGTATTATGAGTAATTTTTTAAGTATTTAATGTTTATTACATTTAATTATTATTTATTAATCATGGAGCAGAGTGAAGGTTAAAATTTGAAATCATAACATGGATAGGAGTCCCATGAACAAATCTAAGAGGGGTAAGAGGATGACGATCCATATTTACACCTCATGATAGTAATACGAGAAGATATGGGAAAAGGCTTCTAGAGTAATAGTAATAATAAGCTTAGATTCACTTCGAATCTCTAATGGATAGTAGAGCACAAGATTTGATATGGTCTTAGATGATGGAGTAGAGTCACCATTAGTAGCACTGACATAGATTTATGGGCGCTAATTTTTGCCTAGAGGGATCACACCCATCATGGAATGAACTTACAGATGGGAAGGTGAATTGTTTAATTAAATATCTATGTATTCCATGGTCTTATGGTCATGGTAAGGTATTTTTATTTCATGTAGATCTATTTTTTAACTACTGGTGTGGCATAGGATCCAAGGTCTACAATAGGATTATGTTTGGTGCCTTGTTTAGGTACGTGAACAAAAAAAGTAGTGGATGTCATAAGACCTCCCCTCATATATTTATCAACTATAATATGGTATCCCATCAATGAAACTTTTATGGGGTTGAAGATAAAGGATCCCACCCCAAGTTTTATTTTAGGGATAAGTTGGGTATTAGAGGAACCCACTCCCTTGACTCTAAGAGTGGCATGGACTTTATAGGAGTCCACACTTTAGTCCCAATGGATGACATAGAGAATGAAAAAATCCATTCATCTCACCTAAGCATGATAATTTATTTGTTCCTTCTTGAAGTGCCTTATTTTGAGTAATGTAGGCTTCTGAGCTCAAGAGGGACCTATTTTGTTGAATACACCTTTTTTTTAAAAAGAGTGGATGATATAGGAGTCAACCCTTTGGTGTTTTCAAGATCCAAGATTCCTAGTACACTTCATAAGACTTTGTGGCATCATATATGACATGGATGAAGCCTCCTCAAAGGCTTTGTTTCAATTTAGACGTGCTTACACTCTTAATATATGCAAGGAATGTGGAGGAAGGGAAAAAACTACACTGAAGTTCAAAGTTGTGGAAGACCCTACCCAGCTTAAGCTAGTTTGGTTTAGGGTGGATATAGGAATCTAAACCACATTTATACAATTAGAGTGGATGATAGAGGAATCCACCTTGACTATTTAAATTTGATTAAAATCCCACTTATTGTAATTTAGTTATGTAGAGGATGTGTGGAAGACCCAGATGGTAAAAGACCTATTCCTAGGGGTCCCCTATTTTATGGAGTAAGTCTCATGAAAGTATCAATTAAGGGTATCATATCTTCAAATTTATTTAAATTATAACATCTTTGACTATGTTTAGGTTATGAGATCCTTTAAAACTCTCATTTTTAATGTTTTAAGATCCTCTAAATCCCCTGATTATTTGATTTAACTAGCTTGTGGGAACCTTCAAGCCCTCTTGTTATTTTTTATATGGTTTTGGGAGCCCTAAAACCCTCTATTGTGCTTTGTAGAGGTTGAAAGATCCTCAAACCCCTCTTGTATATGGTTGTGGGGGCCTCAAAACCCTCATGTTGTATTATTTTAGGTTGCATTATTTTTAAAACCATCTTGTTTTTTCAAGGTTGTGTGAACATTCAAACTACTTGTCATGTTTTTGAAAGGTTGGGGGAGCCTCCAAACCCTCTTTTTTTGTAGTTTATTATTTGAGGGATCCTTATAACCCTCTTTTTTGTGCCTATTTCTATTTTGGTTATGGGTTCATTGTGTAAAACCCTCTACCTAGATGTGGGTCTAGTTATCAAAGCCCTCACTTACCTAGTTCATAGCTCTAGCTTCAAAGGTGTTTACCTCATCAAATAAAAATAAATTTAATTATTAAAAAATAAACCATTTAACACTCATGGGAAAAATCTTAAGGTTTCAGGTGAGTTTTCAAGAATAATTAAAATGGAAAAGGAAAGATGGATAAGTATAAGTATTGTCTTAGATAGAATGGATTCCCACAAGCAAATTAATTTTCGTTGTTGATATTTTATTTTTTATTGTGAAATTGACTTGAGTCAGGTTTATTTTATCTATTATTATTGCGATTGATCTTTATATATATC
Organism: Torreya grandis; assembly: GCA_037957365.1. NCBI lineage: Eukaryota > Viridiplantae > Streptophyta > Pinopsida > Cupressales > Taxaceae > Torreya > Torreya grandis. Next base: position 2,566,070 of record JARHVA010002107.1, on the reverse strand, counting down.
AAATGGATGTTAAGATAACATTATTTCATGGGGGGATTGAATAATAGATCTATATGCCATGTATGGAAAGCTTCAAGTTAAAATGGAAAGAGTAATTGGTCTAAAAGATGAATAAGTCCTTGTATGGATTTAATAAATCACATAGAATGTGAAAGAATAAGTTTAAAAATAATGTGGTTAGACTTGGATTGTTATCAACAATTTAAATCCTTGTGTTTACTATAAAGAAGAGGGTAATAATTATTATATCATAGTCATATATTTGAATGACATCTTATTCATTGCAAATTAAAAGTGGATGATTAAGTAGGTAAAGTATAAATTGTCTTTGAAGTTTGACATGAAATATCTCAGTGCTTCAAGATTCATATTGAGCATGGAGATAAAATTTCATTGTGAAAACTAGAATATTTTAACAGATCAGAGGATTTTTTTTGAAATGGTATTATAAAGGTCCAATATATAAGAGTACAAATCTATATGCAAACATTTTCTAGTTGATTAGATGTTATAGATTGTGTAATTTTAAAATACATATGAGGAGTTTGATGACATGAGTTAGCTTCCTAATGTGAGTGTTGTGGGAATCTTGATGTATGTGATGGCCTATACATGACTTGACATTATAAAAATAATGAGAGTAGTTATTATATTCATGTATAATATGGTTAAAGATCATTAAATGACAATGAAGAGGCTATTCAAGTATCTACATGGAATGTTTAACTATTTAATTTTATATGAATTTACAAGGATTTATATATTTTGATTAGGATAAATATTTTTATTGAAGTAGGCATATCATTTTCTATATTTTAAAATTATTTGGTAGAGATATGATTGTGATGAAAAAATGGTATAATAGTGTTATTATATCTACCATCAAAGTTGAATATATCACATCTACCCATGCAATGAAGGAAACAATGTAAATTCAAAGGATGTGTTCAAGGCTGGGTTCTATTTTTTCAAATTTTGGTGAACTAGAGATTCTAGATTGTAATATTATAAAATATTGACTAAAATAATAATGCTATATATATTCAATAAATTACACAAACTATTTTGGAACTTTTTAATACTAAAAATATGCTAAATGGGAAAGTACCAAATAAATACAACTTAACTAGAAAAATGAAATACAAGACTATGATTAACACTTTAAAATAGGTATTATGACTATGTTGACTAGTTTTGGATAAGAAAAAGGTTTTGTTTGATCAATGGATAATAGCACCGAATCTAGACAATGACATAAAACATTGGTGTCCATATGGAGCATCGATATCTTATAAATGATATCTCTCTAAAAATATTGTGATAGGTTTTCCTTCAATTGTGTATTCTTTTTTCTTATATCGAAGCCTTTGATAAGTCATGAAAATTACTATGTATCTTCTAATTTATTTTTAACCCTATTTCAATAGATCAATAACATAAATGAGATAATAAAATTAAAATGGTTTAGTGGTTTAGGTTGTGCTTGAGTCTCAACACCCCATTTTTTGAGTGTTCCTACATACAAATTATATGAAGAGAGATAAACTCTATGTAGTTATCCCATGCTATAAAAGTGTGTGTGAAATACTGGTGAAAAATTATAAATGATGGTGAAATCTTGGTGTAAATAGGTGATTCAACCATGAAATTTAACATTAAATATGTATTTAAATTTTATCTCAAGGCTAGTAGGTATGTATGTATTTAAAATTAGGATAAATAAATAAAAATTATATCAATGTACAATTAAAATTCTAGTGGTTTTCAACATGGAATAATTTTTATGTAAATTAGTTTGAAATGTGGATTTATAGTCATATTTTAGGAATTAATTTATATAGATATTAATAAACCATTGGTAAAATCTATTACATGAATTAAAATTAGATAAACTAGTCATTATTTGGTAGGCAAATATTGCTGGTAGAACTAGGCAATAGTAGGGTTTGACAATGTCCAAATAAGGTGGCTTTGTCTAAAGGATAAGAACAACTAAACTGAAATTTGGGATTAGTATAAAATTTTGTTTCTATTTATTAAAATTTTATATTGGAATATTTTTGGATAATTGGTTGATTTTGGGAATGGTTGATTTGAAATAGGATGAATAAAAAGTGTTCAAGGACCATGGAAAGAGGAATGACCTAAGAGCATTAGAAGGGTGGTCATAACTACATTATTTTATAAGTAAATATTAATTTATGTTTCTATATTTACACCCATCTTATTTTAGTAGTGCATGTTGGATATTTGTCAATGATGTATCTAAGGTGACCAAGGATGGTGATGAGGTGTCATGTGTGCTAGAATAACAATGACAAATTATGCTTTAATGAGCCCCAATATTCCTACATGGTTCTACTATGTTTGATTGAGGAATTTGATGGATGATATTGTTGGTATAGAAATATTGTAGAGACCCTACAATGTGTCAATAGTGCTTATAATGAGTATGGAAGTGAATGGATCTCATCTAGTAGTTCATTATTTCATCTAGACATTTTGGGTCTAGTGGCAAAAAATTTGAGTAGGCAGTTTGTTGATGTCACCATTGTCACATGTGGATGAGTAGAGGGAGTTGGTCATATGGTTGTGATCACATTACTCCCTAGTTACTATGTGTTAAATCCTAAGTCATGAATCTAAGCATAGTCAAAGATATATTTGTGCAAATTTGGGCTCCTAAGCATTTTGATAGTGTTTTCGCATACTTAGCAAAAAATTTAATATGGAAAGAAGAACCGAGTAAGCATATTAATGAATTTATATCTCACACATGTGCATGTATTAGGAGAATATGATCATATGGGTTTGTTTAATTTTGAGCCTATTTTATTTATGTTAAATTTTAGGTCATGCACTGAAGCAAATCAAAATTTATGCAAGTACAAAGTTGGCCTCCTAAGTAGTTTTTGACATTTTTGGTTTTGTGACAAAAGATTTTAAGGCATTTTAATGTCATTATATCTTACACATGTGTGGGTTTCAGGGCTAGTTTGTTATATGGATGGATTATCCTATGTGAAGAGATAATATGGTCCAAATTATAGATCATGCATCCAATCATAACAAAAGATATAACTATGAAAATTTGACCTTCCAAGTAGATAATAAGGATCCCATAGTCAAATTTGCACATGTTAAAGTTTAAGCAAGATTGATAGAGCGTATTTACTCTAGGAAGTCAAGAAGTAGTGATATAGAAAGAAGTACATGTTGTTTAATGACTAGGTAAAGGTAAAAGATAAGGATCCAATGGTGAGTGGGTGTTCATACAGATAGATTGAATGATGAGCATTACTAGTTAAAGACCTGATTGATCTATAGAGATTGATGAAGCACGTTGAGTCAAAGTTTATAGATTGCATAAGATGAGGTTAGCTATCTAATGTTTAATGTTTGGACTTTTAGTATATATACTAAAGTTAAAATAATATTAATGGTGATTTAATTATCTAAATATGAGAAGGCATGCGATGCAAGTATAGTGTTCAAAGTTTAACTATGACTGTTTACATTTGAATATTTGAATTTGTGAAGGAAAAACTAGTGTCTAGTTTTTGGACCATATCTTTTAATATAGATCAATTTTGACCATGTTTAAAAATAAAAGTGGTATAGGACTATGATTTTCATCTAAAAATATGGATTTGAAGATCTTAAAGTGTGTGCAGACAAAGATATTGAGCTCCAAATTTGACTATGTGTTCATGCATGTTCTACAAGTAACCCAAGAAGGGTAATTGAGCTCATTTTAATATTGTTTCAATATTTATTGATGAGTTGGATATTGGGGAGTGTTACATACTCTATAAGGATTATTTTTTTGGTATTTATAGGTTTTAACAATTGATCTTGAGTATGAGCATTACTTAAGAAGTTGATTGTGTTCATTGAATACACTGGTAGTTTGAGTGATCATGTTGGAGGAGCAAGTTGAAGGTGTTCTGAGAAAAATTGATGAGTCTAATTAATATGGACATGTTATATAAGTATCAAATACATATGTGAATGGATTTTTTTTATCATAGTTGGCCCCTAATCAAATGTGGAGAGTCAAAATAGATTAACTGTATTTTGATAGTGTATGCCTATTTTGAGTGGTCATCTTGAGTGTGATAGTTTGAGGTATTTTGGACTATGTTGGAGTGTCTATGGAACATGGAGATGTTAAAAATATATTTTAGGTTATATTCATATGAATCTTTCATGTGGTTATGTGAGATATTTCAATGTTTGGTTTAGTAGTTTGAGATTTTGTTTTATGTGTATGAAGACTTAAAGAGTGGGGTAACCTAATTGGTAGGTTTAAGCATGGATTTGATGTTCCAAGTGGAATGAATCCATGTGAGAGTAATTAAGGGGTCACTTAAAGTTTACCAATGTGTTTTTAAGTGGTCTTGTGTTAATTTTTTGCTTGATGAAGTGCTAAGTGGGTGATTATGTCTCCATTAGACCTATAAGAGCTACATGGACCTTATTAAAAGCTGTAGCTACTTAAGGGTGACCCATAGATGATATGGTAAACATTTTTGGATTGTATTGAGTCATGTATTTATGTGAGATAATCCTTAATGGTTAAGGTAAGTATAATGGCTAACCAAGAAGTTGTTTATCATGAAGGCTCTATATATAGTGAAACCAAAATAGATGGTTTCTATGCTTGAGTGAAAGTACTATGCATTAAAGTGAAGAAGAGAGGAGGCCAAGTGTTCTCAATGGATGGTTTGATAAGTAGATTAGATTGAGGATTATGTGTATGACCTATAGGTCATGTTTCTAATGGAATAATAGTGATCTTGTAGGTTGAGCATGAACAAAGAGGTCTAGAGTGATCTAAAAGGATGTTTTAAATGTCTTGAGAATGAGAAAAGGAATGTTGGTGTTTGTGAGAGCTTGGTGGTTAGTTTGAGAGACTGATTAGAGTATGGATAATGTGTATGACCATCTAGTTAGGTTGTTAATGTGGTGATAGAGTTATTGTTAAGGTTTGAAGAGTGGGGTTAGTTGGGATATGTAGTGTGTCTTAATTGATATAAGTGTGTTGGTTCAAGTATGTAGCATGCTTTGGTTAATAGGGAATGTTGTGTGATATAAAAGGTGGATTTAGATAAATTTAGAAAATGATAATCAAAGTTCCATCATTAGGTTTTGAAGACATCAGTTCAAAGGTGAAGTTTTTTAATGTAGCCAGCTAGGTGGTTAGTTGCCTAAGGAGTTTGTTCGTCCTTTCAAGATGAGACTAGATAAAAGTCTAGCTATTGTGGGTACTCAGCTAGATAGGTGTAGAAGCTCCTTATGGGATTGCAGTCTCACTAAAACTAGGAATGGTAGTTCCTTGATCATTTTTAGATGGTCTAAATTAGTTTTTTTTATTATAAGATAGTATTCTAATTTTAGGTTCTAGTAGGTTTTATTCCCCAAGAGGTTTTCATATGTATGTCATGTATTATGTGCTTGATCTTGCATTATCTCTCTTATTCATTTCTATGAATGTTTTATATGCTTCATGAATGATTGAAGTAATTGATTAAGAGTTTGAAAGGATTGAAATTGAAGTTGGATTATCTAGGATCATTGATTTACCCCCCCTCTCAGTTATTATACCTCTAACAATTGGTATCATAGTTGATACCTGGCCTTTTGGAGGAAGCTTAATAGATTTAAGGAGATTATGATCAAGTAAAAAGATTCCTAAATAATTAAAGAAAGAAAATCAATAGTGGAGATTGTGATCAAGGCACTTAAGGAATAGATATGTACTTTGAATAAAGATTCTAAAGAGGATGAAAAGGTTATCAATGATCTCAAGGTTTAGATAGAAGATTCCAAGACATGTTTGAATTCAAAAGAAGAGAACATCATTAATAATGAAGAAGTTTACCATGATAGTGGTGATGAAGAAGCGTTTTATGATAATGAGGAAGATCAAGTGGATCTAAGAGCTAAGCTCATAAGGAGATATCACAAGATGAGGTATGTGATCAAAGGTATTGAAGCACAATTCAGTTCCCTTTAGGGAAGTTTGTTAGAGAAAGTATGTAGAGTAAAATATGATATGGCTAAATATATTGAGAGTGATAAAGAGACTATCCAAATTATCAAAGCTTAGTTGATGGCTTATATTTAAAGTATAAGATATAAAGAAGATGAGTGCAGTCAATTGGAAACCAAGATAGATTCATTTAAGGATGAACATGAGTAATTTGTTGTCAAGATAAGAAAGCTTAAAGAAGATTTTAAAAGGCTAGTTTTGGTCAATAGTAATGAAAGAATACTAGTTAGACAACCTAAATAAATAAGTTATGTCAGTTTGTTTCATGGACATTATGATTTTTTCTATCAATAAGGTCATAGGGAAAGAGATTGTAGAAAGGTGAGATTTAAGAATGAGTTCACATGGAGCCTTGGAAGAAGGAGCAATTGATCTTGAAGAAAACTTAACTCAGATCAGTCAAGAGGTCAATCAATGGTGTTGAGAGAAAAGACTATGAAGGATAATCTTGATCTAGGTGGACTGCCTGATACTATAAGGAATTAGATATGAAGAAGATACAAAAATGCCAAGAGAATTCATCTACTATCAAGATATAAAAACCAGATCACAATCATCATCAAGCAAAAGTTATGAATGATCTTATTTGTTTCAATTGTCATATAGGTGGTCACATTTCTAGGTATTTCCAGAATAGGTTGAATGAATTACCAAAGATAAATAAGGTGTATGAAGCTCCTAGTGTGCAAGGAAGAGGTCACAAATGTGTATGGAAACCTAAGCCTATTAGGAGAGATTAGACTAAGACCAAAGATGGTTTGTTTGCCATGATAGACATGAAAGGAAGACAAGAGTTTATGTTGTTTACTTTTGATAACAAATTTGAAGAAAAGAATGATGTCAAGCATCCTTTCAGTGTTAAACAAGACTATAAGTCAATGAAGGATATGGAGATATGGGAGTCTCTAGAATTTTTGGACTTTTAGTCTCACTATGTCAAAAGGGTGTCTTCCTCTAAGCTTCAAGGAGATACTTTGCAAAAACAAAAAGCATGGTAGATGTTGGTTAGGTCTTATTTTTATAGGACAATAAGGTCATGAGAATATGTGTTAGCTTACTTTGAATGACTTTGTTTATTGGTAGACTTGTGTGTCAAGATGCTCTTTGGTTGATTAGTTTGAACTCAATTTTTGAAGAACTAGCCCAAAGGATGAAAGACAATGACTTGAAGATTTCATGTCTATAAACCCTAAGGTGTGTGTTCGTGATACTAATGAATTATTTTTGGTATATGGATATAAGTGAACATTGGGTGGATAATATTCAATGTTTTCATTAGTTATTGGCATGCTTGTAATGCATGGTCGAGCCCACTTTAGTATAGTTTGTCATGAAATAATGTTGGTAGTGTGTGAAAGGTATGGGAGAAGGGAATGGAGGTTTTATTGGTGTCTAATCAAGGATGATTATGTGTCAATATTTTTTATTTCTTAGAAAGGTATGGTGATCTCATTGATGTGTGCTCAAGGTGTGTTCAGGGTTCTTGGTCCTAAAGGTAAGAACTTGTCAATTTGTGTTTCTCAAACTAATTGATCAAATGTTGAAAGACTATAAGGTTGATATGGAGGATGATGAGAATGTGTTTTCATAGCTTTGATAACATTAATAAGGTCTCTAAGTTTTTTTGATGACAAGTTGTGTATGCCATAGACTTAAAGGAAGATAACTTAGTTAGTTTGAATGGCTTGAAGATATATGCATGATGTAAAGGGGGGCATATGTGAGATGTTTCAATCATGTTGAAGATGTTGTGTTATCTATTATACATGAGAAATCAAGTACGTTGTGATGATGAATTGATAAAACCAAGTTAGGTGCTTTGGTAATGTATTTGAATCATCATGCATAAATAAAAGGGGATCTTTGTAATTGGTCAGGTCCTAGGATCAAAGGACTGCATAGTTGAATCTAAGAGAGAAGGTATGGAGGTAATTGCATTGATTCATCATGTTTGAAAATCATTTAATATGTTTAAATAAAATTTACCTGAGCTTAGGTGACTTAGGGGGATTCCCTCTTAATGTTTTCAAGGTAAGTTCATGTAATTTTTAATTGTTTATGAATATTCTATCTTCATAGAAGCTTTGTATGATCAAAAGAAAGTAGTCATAGAGCATATTTGAGAATCTCAAGGTAAGAAAAGGTTTTATCAATGTTAAGGGGAGTATGTATCATCTCTTAGAGATAGTGATGAGGTGTCTTATTTGCTATAATAATAATGACAATTTGTGCTTCAATGATCCTCATTGTTCCTGCATGGTTCTTCAGTGTTTTAATAATTGAGGTATTTGATGGATGATATTATTGGTATATTCATACTGTAAAGACCCTATGGGATGTCAATAGTGTTTAGAATGAGTATAGTTTTGATTAGATATCATCTAGTAACTCATTATTTCATCTAGACATTTTGGGTCTAGTGGTAGAAAATTTGAGGAGGTAGTTTGCTAAAATCACCATTTCCATGTGTGGATGAGTCAGGGAGAGTTGGTCATATGATTTTGATTAAATTAGTCCCTAGTTGCTATGCACTAAATCCTAGCTCATGCACCTAAGCATAGTCAAATATATGTGGGTGAAAAGTTGGACTCCTAGGCATTTTGATAGTGTTTTCCCATAGCCAAATTTGCAATATGGCAAGAAGAGTTGAGTTAGAATATTTATAAAGCTATATCTCACATGTGTGGATGTTTCAAGAGAAGATGATCATATGGGTTTGTTTAATTTTAAGACTATTTTATTTGTACTAAATTTTAGGTCTTTAACTAAAGTGTAACAAAAGTTATGCAAGTGTGAATTTGGCCTCCCAAGTAGTTTTTGACACAGTTGGCTCTGTGATAGAAGATATTATGAAGGAATTTATGTCATTATATCTCACACTTATTTGGGTTCTAGGAAAAGTTTGTTAAATCAATGGATTTTAATATGTGTGGATATCATATGGTCCAAATTTTAGATCATGCATATGAGCGAAGAAAAATATATGACTGTGTAAAGTTGTCCTATTAGGCATATAATTAAGGCTCCCATACTACATCAAATTTTCACATATTAATGTTCGAGCATGATCATTGGAACACATTTTCTCCAATAAGTTAGGAATTAGAAAGATGAATAAAAGTGCAAATTTCTTAATGATTGATAAAAGGTAAAGGATAAGGATCAAATGGTAAATGGGTATTCATATAGATTGATCTAATAGTGACCATTGCTAGTTAAATACCTTGATCTATAGAGATTGATGGAGCATGTTGAATCTCAGTTTCTAGATTATATGAGATGAGGTAAATTATTTGATGTTTAATGTTTTGATTTGGTGGACTATGTGTTAAATTTCATACAATATAAATCGTGTATAATTGATCTAAATTTTAGAGGACACATGATGTGGGCATAGTGTTCAAATTTTAACTGTGACCATTTGCATTTGAATATTTGAATTTATGAAGCAAAAATGAGTGTCTATTTTTTAGACCATATCTTTTGATCCAAAACAAATTCTACCATAAAGTAAAAATAAAAGTGGTAGAGAACTCCATGGCAAATCTATAAATATGGATTTAAAGATTTGGAGAAGTGTGTAGATAAATATATTGATTTTCAAAGTTGACTGTGTGATCATGCATCTCCTACAAGTAACCCAAAAAGGGTAATTAAGCATGTTTTGATATTGTTTTGATATCTCTTGATGAATTAGATATTGGAGAGTGCTTTAAAATCCATGAGGATGATCTATGTGGTATTTGGAGGTTTGAATAATTGATATTGAGTATGAACATTACTTAAGAAGTTGATTGTGTTCTTCGAATACATTATCAGTTTGAGAGATTATGTTGTAGGAGTGAGTTGAAGGTGTTCTAAGCAGAATTGATGAGTCTAATGAATATGGATATATTTTATAAGTCTCAAATAATTATATTAAGGAATTTTTTATCATACTTATCCCCTGATCAGATGTGGAAAGTTAAAATTACTTGAATGTATTTTGACAGTGTATGACCAGTTTGAGTGGTCATCTTGAGGGTGATAGTTTGGGCAATTATGGTCTATGCTAGAGTGTTCAACAAAAATGAATATGTTTTAGAGATCTTTGAGTTTCTATTCATATGAATTTTTCATATGGTTATGTGAGAGACTTGAATGTTTGGTTCAATAGTTTGAGACTATGTTTTTTATGTATGAAGACCTGAAGAACAAGGTGACCTAATTGGTAGGTTAAAGTGTGGATTTGATGTTACAAGTGGCATGGACCCATGTGAGAATAAATAAGGTGTCATGTAAAGTGGATCTATGTGTTTGGAAGTGGTCATGTGTTCTTTTTTTACTCTATTAAGTTCTTAGTGGGTGAATAGGTCTCCATGGGACCTATAAGATATATAAGGGCCTTATTGAAAGGTGTAGTTTCTTAAGGGTGACCCATACATTCTATGGTTGACCCTTATGAATTATGTTAATTCATCTTAAGATGTGATATAATATTTAATGGTTAAGGCAAGTCTAATGTCCAACCAAGAAGTTGTTTATCATGAAAGGCTCTATATATAGGGAAACCAAGGGAGATTGTTTCTAGGCTTGAGAGAAAGTAGTGTGCATTAAAGTGAAGAAGATAGGAGGCCAAGTGTGCTAAATGGATGGGTTGATAAGTATATTAGATTAAGGACTATGTGTATGACCTATAGGTCATGTTTTTTATGATAGAAAAGTTCTATTATAGGTTGAGCATGAGTGAAGAGGCCTAAAGTGACCCAAAAAGATGTTTTAGATGTCTTGATAATTAGCAAAGGATTGATAGTATCTATGAAATATTGGTGGCTAGTTTGAGAGATTGATCAAAGTATGGATAGTATGTATGACCATATAGTTAGGTTGTTAATGTGGTGATAGAGTTATTGTTAAGGTTTGAAGAGTGGGGTTAGCTAGGATATGTAATGTGTCATAATTGATCTTTTTGTCTTGGTTCAAGTATGTAATGTGCTTTGGACAATAGGGAGTATTCTGTGATCCAAAAGGTGGCTTTGGATACATTGAGAGAAACATAATTAGATTTTCATAATAGGTGTTGAAAAAATTAGTTCAAAAGTAGAGTTTTTTAAGGTAGCTTGCTAGGTGGTTAGTTATCTAGGGGGTTTGTTCCTCCTTGTAAGGTGAAACTTACTAAAATTCTAGTTTTGTGGCTGCTCATTTAGAGAGGTGTAGAATCTCCTTATGGGATTGCATTCTCACTAAAACTAGAAGTGATAGTTTTTTTATCATTTATAGATTATCTAAATTGATTATTTTTATTATAGGATAGTATTCCAATTATAAGTTCCAGTAGGTTTTATTCCCCAACAGGGTTTTCCATGTATGTTATGTGTTATGTGTTTGATCTTGCATTATATCTCTTGTTCATTGATATAAATGTTATGTATCCTTAATGAATTCTTGTGGTAATTTATTAAATGTTTGAAAGGATTGAAATTGAAGTTGGATTATCTAGGTTCACTGATTCACCCTTGCCCCCCACCTCTCAGTGATTGTGCCTCTAACAATGCAATAAAGAATAAAAGGAGAATGCATGCCTGAACTTAGTATGAATAATATTATTGAATGTAGGCCATAATGTTAAATTATGCTTGATGTAAAAACTTGTAATGAAACATGTATAAAACATTCCTTAGTCAAGATCAAAATATAAAAGTAAAATACAAGATACTTATGGATCTGATAATAATGAATGGGTAAACCTGATTGGGTATGGGAACCATTATGTTTTATAGTACAAAAATTTGGTGACAAGATATGGTAATACCATTCAATATTTCATCTTCATTGAATATCTAGTATTAGTCTATCCATGCATCAATCCTCATTCAAATGTGATTGTGATTAAGATACCAAGGTTTGATTGACTCCATAATTACATAGCTAAATTATTAATGTGGTTATGAATCCATGTATGAATTACAATAGATTATTATAGTACAAAAGATAGTGTAAAAAGGTGAGCCAAATACTATAAATGGAATAATGCTCATTTTTGGTGTGATATTGGTAATAAATATGGTATGATCTAAGTCTTTTATATGTGTGTGTGTGTGTGTGTGTGTGTGTGTGTGTGTGTGTGTCTATATATATATATATATATATATATGTATATATATATATATATGTATATATATATATGTATATATATATATATGTATATATATATATATGTATATATATATATATGTATATATATATATATATGTATGTATATATATATATATGTATATATATATATATATATGTATATATATATATATGTATATATATATATGTATATATGTATATATATATGTATATGTATATATATATATGTATATATATATGTGTGTATATATATATATATATATGTATATATATATATATATATATATATATATATAACATGGATAATGACATGGATTAACATTCCATCTTTGAAATTGGTGAAAAAAATTATCAATGAAGTATTCATATGCCATGTACATGCCCCCAATGTTATATCTAGTTGTAAATGGATCCTAAGACTAAGTAATAATAATTGAATTATGAACATAATGAATGTATGCTAACCTATAAGACATGTTGCACATGATGGATCTAAACTTAGAAAATTTAATATAAACCAACGTTTTATTTTTGGAAATTGATTATGTATAATTTTCACTCACTATCTTATACTTCTTGTGATCTGGATAATTTCTCAAAATGACTACTTTCTTCCTATTAGGACAATAGTACCATATTTTGGACATAAATAACCTAGACCCTTATCCAAATGGAGTATTTATATAAAAAATTGATTAATGGGTGATTTTAGGGTATGGACTATCGTCAAATATGTAACATTGGAAAATTCTTATCTCTGTATTACACTATAGAATTTTAGTCTATGGGAAAAGCCACTATGTAGGTACCCTATTTTGAGGTGAGTTGTTGAGCATGTGACATAAATTAAAATTTATAAAAATATGTAAATATGAATAATAGTGATGATATGGAAGATCATGGCATCATTAGATGTAAACTAATCAAAATAATAATGTGAGATGCATGTAATAAACAATATACATTGTAATATTATCAAGATAGGTTGTAACAATGAAGTACACATATAAGTGATCAAAACTAAGTATTGAAAGTTTAATATAACTAATTTTGGAGGGTTGAATAATATACATCATTACATAAAAATGATGGGAAGATGTTTGATGTCCATCATGGCATTGAAAATTGAGAAAATTGAGTAAATGGAGGCAACAAGTGTCATGACCATGACACACTCATAAAAATAGTACACAAAAAACATAAAAAATACATAATAGAAGGCCATGGGACCACATAAAATGGGAATGTAAATGTAAATCACACACATAGAAACATATAATGAATGCCTTGAGGCACACGTAAGTATATGTTACAATTTTCATAAGCCAAAACAAAGAATACACAAAAGACATGAAGTGGGAATATAAACATTGAAATTTTTCGTAAATACATGTAATTAATCAATATAAGTAATTTTAACACCAATATACTTAGAAACTTAGTTATCCAATAATATTACAATGTGAACATAAGTGGGAAATGTTGATATATTTTACACGATATAAGGAACTATATATGATAAAGAAGTGATAGCCACATAGTGATAAAACTTATGTATGAGATGACTCTATTGAGTTTTTTGATGTATAGACAAGCTATACAATCCTATGTCTAGTTTGGATCTGGTAATTGATAGCCTATGCTTAATAAGACAAAATTAATGGAATAGGATAATGACACATGGTGTTTCTATTTAAATATTGTGATATTGTTTGTTTTCAATGTTCTGAGTTTGAGACAATGAAATAACTTGAAATTGTGTTGATAAATGGGAACCTATATGTTCCACATTCACTCATGTGCACTTTCTAAGCATACATGATATGAAATTGGATATAAATAAGTACTAAATAGTGAGTACACAAGATAATTGATGAAAATGAACTTAACATAAGCATAGATAGGTCCTATTTTTTTATTTCCTAGAATCCTTTAATTTTTTTGTATTATTTAATATATGAAAAATATGATAGTCTACAAATCAAACAACACATCCAAGGGATTTGGATAATCCAAAGGTGAATATTTTGGAAGATAATTGAGTATTAGATACTGAATCTTGTCAAATTACCACATGTCATCATCATTGTGGTCATCATACCATCAATGATCTATAAAGGTAGCCTTATATTTGGTGTTATAAATCTTATGCATCTATATGAAATAGTGTCCTACTATGTAAGAAACCTTAGGTATAGTTTTTGGGTAGACGAACTTTGATCTATATTTATCATTTATGAATAATTGATTTTCATCTATGCCATCAAAAATAATATAAATTTTATTATCTTAAAATTTTAATGTAAGATATTTACATAACTTATACACTATATTTTTCATTTTTGGTAGCCACTATTGACTAAGTGTGACATTCATTTGATTTATTATGTTCATAATAATGAGTAGTGTATCCAACACTTTGGGACCATATTCAAGTGGTACTTTGATGTGTCTTATTGAATCTTAGAAACATATAAATTTTTAAAATTCATCTTGATCATGACCTATGTACTAAAAGAGTGAAAGTTTAGATACATTGGGCTCTATGTCTTCATTGAATTCCACATGCTAACTGTATTCATTCTCAATGAAAACTTGAATAGTCAAAGGATTAGTTATAGAATGTTTATAGTTTTACATGTATGACCCTATTTTTGAGCCATAATAGGTTTTTGTATGGGATGTATAATATAAAGATTTCACTTAGACTTATATTTCTACATTTTTGTTTTAAAGTTGAACAAGTATCTTTGGCATGCCCTATTATTATGTGAAAATGATAAAATGGTTTTACCACTTCATTTGAAAACTTGTTAGTATATATATGTGCTATAATTGGCAAAGTAATTAATTCCCTATCAAGTAACATCTATAACATCACACGTAATATATTATATGTATTATTATCTAGTAGCCTAACAATTATCTCTATATCCATGAATTTCACATTATTTATTGAATATATGAAATATGGCATGTTGATACATATAGTGCACCAATCAATATATTGTGCCTCCTATGTTCTAGAAATGTTAAATTTGACAAAAATGTTAGTCTATAGGACACCTAATAGAATTTGATGTGTATTATATGTTGTCACTTTAAGTTTCACCATTTAAAGAGTTATTTCAGGTATACTTACTTAATTGACATGATGGGAACACTAAAGATATAGGTGGCCTATGACTAAAGATGATCTCCAGAGAGGGTTGTATCCCTTGATGCTATACCTAGAATAACACTATACCTATTCAAATTAAAAGTAATATGAATAAGGAAAGGACTATATAATGAAAAAAATGAAATTGAGGTGATGCACCATATGTTTTGATCTTCTCTACTCATTTTAAAATGGACAATGAACCATGTGACTAAATTATAGACACACAATTCCTGATTTGGTCCTATTACATAATTCTCAAAGAGAATAAGGATTCTAAGCAAGACTAGGAGGGATAATTGTTTTCAACTTCTAATAAATACAAAAAAATGATATAACACTAATTATAACCTGTAAATGAGACATGAACTATGTAAAAGTAAGTAGAATGAAGTAACAAATCAAGGGAAACTAAATCACCACATGACTAGATCAATCATTCATGAGATTACACTAAATACAATAATATAATAAGGTAAAAAATTATTTCTTATTTACTCAAAGGCATGCAAAAGAAGAATATTTTTTCCATACTCACATGGAGGATTCTCTTAGAATCCATTCTAGGCCAAATATATAGAAGAATGAATAATAGAGGAGGGAAAGAGACTAGGAATCTCTTGAATTCTACTACATATATCTTTTTAGTTTAAAAATATAAGTATTATTGAATGAAACATACAAATAACGTGTTGTCATCTTGTTTTCAATGTACTAGGCCAAGTGTTAGTGGAGTTCTCAAAGAGGGATGGCATAGATTTTTATCATGGTTGACTTGATTCTTCTTGAAACTGATATCCTCTCTTGACATCATGCCTTTCACCATTATTTAAGTATTTATGAACCTCCCTCCATGATTTATAAGGTCATAATCTTAAAATATAATCCTTATGTGGTATAGAGAATGTATTTTGGTTTTAGGGGATGCCAATCATGTTTCATGATTGTCTTGATGGGGATTCATATGGTAAATATCCTTTCTACCTATAATCTTAATGCCTTGGTCATATATCTCTCTTTTCCTTGTTTGATTGTAACTCCCATTGATCTTTGTGACACCTAGTTCATGTATAGGAATCTACATATCTAACCTTGAAGGATTGTTACTTGATCTTAAATAGTCCTTGATTATCTTCTTTGCTTAGTACCTAAAATTATAATGTTATTCATGGTTAGATTATGTTTAGGTTGTTCTTTTATATTATAGAGGATATTCTCTTCACTTGAACTAGGTAAAATTTATCTAACACTTCACTTAGAGTTAAGAGACCTATAATCAAGCCATATTTGTAAGTGGAGGTCTAAGTTGTTATTGTATAATTGATAGGCATATACACCTTGATAAAAAAAATTAGTTTCACCATATTTTCCATGTCCTAATAAAACCTTACATATTTCAAAACCCTCCACACTTCTTCATGTTTTGTTCAAAACTATACCTTTGTATAGGTTCTCTTTTTAGGTAACTAATAGTGCATAATAGTATGAATTTTATTTATTCAAACAAGCATATATATGGGAGTTTTGACCTTATCTATGTGTGTAAAAAGTGGTTAGTTCATGAACATACTTAATAAACTTTTGGAGTTTAAAAATGATGAAAATATCTAATGGATCCTTAATATAGGGTTTAATAGGGGCTTAAAACTAGTTACTCTTCGTAAGGATCATTTATAAATCTAGGGGATCTAGAACTAGATCTAAAATCATGAATTATGTGTAGATAAACTCCTTAACATTATCCATTATGCTTAATAATCCATATAACTTTTCAACAAGGTTTGCACATAAGGTTTAAGCTTATCAAGCTCACCATGATTGTAAATAAGGCCTGGACTATGTATTTGCAATTTTAGGGTATTGTAATCATTCTTTTGGTCTATGAATATTTTTAATATATGACAAGGGTCTCAACATGTCTTTCCAAAGTTTTTATATTTGCACAACCTATCCTCTAATGCATAATTGTATCCCTTTATTAGACTACATATTTTCTCAACATCTATTGACCTATGCCTTCACATTTCAGTCATTAATGCTTAGAGGTTTGCTTGGAGATGATGTGGGATGACCTATTAGACCCTAAAATAGATCTCACAACCTTTAATTTGCATAAAAAAATCACAAATGAATTCAAACTTCCAAAACCTGAGCACTTGAGGTTTTGAAGGGTTTTAGAGGCAACAAAATTGTCTAAGATGATTAATAAAGCCTATCTTATTAAACTCTAAACTATTACCATGGATTATAAGGACATATATGTAGTCTCATTTTCCTAATACCATTTCTAATGATACTTTTTATCTTCTATGAACCATCTCCAACAAACTGACCTTATTCACTCTGCCAATGACCTAATGTAGATTTGATTGGTTTATGCCTTCTATTGGACTTGTAGATCATGTCTCAACATGGTTTTGAGATTGAGAAATATAGAGGAAGTTGTAGTAGGATCTTATTAATTGATACCATGATTCACTTGGATAAATATATCTGATCTAGCATAGAAACATGCATGATCTCATCAAAATGTACTTTATTTTACTATGTAACTTATTCATTTGGTAAGATGTCCTACTATAGCTACCTACAATATGTCCAATGGAGTCATTTTTGACTTGTTCAATGATATTGTAATGTACTAACAACCTCCTTTTCCTTCCATTATTTCCATTTATTACATCATACTAAGTTTGGACATTAAAATAATGAGAAAAAGTTTTTCAAAATATGAGTATACATTAGAAGTGGATGGATTTAGCATTTTGGCTGTGTGTATGGGTAGAATGAGATAAACTATGATTTTTAATAAATTCCAAATGGCCTAAATGAACTTATTTGAGTAGCTCCACCAAACTTGAAGCACATTTTACTTAGTACAAGAATGAATTAAATAAGTATAAGACAATGGAAAATTAAGCTTAACTTTTGAACAAACACCCTAAACAATGTTAAAACCTTCATACATGACCATGTTAAAAGGACTTATCAAGTGTCATAGATTAGACTCTTGACAAGGCCTTTAAAATATCTTAAAATAGCTTGATAGACACCATGGCATGACTCTCAACAAGGCATTTACAATGCTAGGTGACTCAAGTACTTGGTTTGAACAAACCTTGGTCAAGTGTGGTTAAATTAGCCAAAACATTTGGGAAGATTTGGCGATAGTTTGCCTACTAAAAATTTAGACTAGTAGACTCAAAAGTCTATTGGGATATGCAATCACCTATCACTCAACAAAAAACCTAATTTAGACCTTGAAAAATAATTGAAATCCCTTAAAAGAAGTTGAGATTTATGATAACACCTTCAAAACACACCAACAAGGTAAACACACACACACAAAAAACAAGACACACACACTATGCCCAAAGAAATTTAGGAAAAGAGAAGCAACTAACTACCAAATAAACATGTTATAAAAACACTTGGAGAAATAAAAGACTAATATACTCTATATAATATGTGAAAATGGCCTCAATAGTAATGTGTACGTTGTATCTCAATGACTGGGATATATAACTCTTATCCATTCAACTTTGAGAGCTAGAAAGCATTATTTTTCTTGTAATGAGTCATAACATAGGGCCGACTCCATAGAGTATCAAACTTTGTGTGTCTTCTAGGCTTGGATTTATCTTCATACCATTTGAGTACAAGATCACCTTCTTTAAATATTCTTGGAATAACTCTCTTATAAAAATACCTCTTGGTTTGAGCTTGGTGATACTCCATAGTATGTATTGCATGGTCTCTTGTTTCCTCTAATTATATCAACTTAGCTAAGCTTATTTCCATGGAAGTATTCTCCATCATCTCAAGTTGATGTGTAATCTCTATAGCTGGTAACTCAAGAGAGATGGGTAGTTTTTATTATTTTCCATAGACAAGCATGTAGGGAATGTTTTTAGTGGCTCTTTTAGGCATGATCCTATCAACCCATAAGGATGTCTCATATTTTGTATGTTGATTTATTTGATATTATTCCATATTTCTATTTATGAATATAATTATATTCTTGATTATGGACTCCATTATCCATTCCATTAAGGATAGTATCTAGAGTATGTGGTTAGGTGAATTTGATACTTCACTACCCACTCACTTATCTTAGTGTTAATCAAAGAAATTTCATTAACT
Organism: Torreya grandis; assembly: GCA_037957365.1. NCBI lineage: Eukaryota > Viridiplantae > Streptophyta > Pinopsida > Cupressales > Taxaceae > Torreya > Torreya grandis. The sequence continues at coordinate 2,546,598 of JARHVA010002107.1, read as the reverse complement.
AAGATAAGTTTAGAAGGTACTCCAAATATATTTACTATACCTTCATATAAGCTTAGTACATTAGTTTCATTAGCTTCCTTGAGAGCCACTACTTCTACCCACCTAGTAAAGTAGTCAATTGTAGTCAACACCCACTTATGACTAGCACTTGAAGGAGGATTGATCTTACATATGAAATCCAAACCCCACTACATGAAAGGTTGTTCTACCTAATGGAATGGAGAGGGAGGGATACAATATTATTTATTAATATGAATAATTTACACTTATGACACTTTATCACCCATGCGTATAAGTCTTTGAGTAATATAGGCCATTAATAACCAACTCTCATCACTTTTGTTGTTGTAGTTATTGGTGCAAAGTGATCACCTAATAGTCCATAATGGATTTATTCCAACACTTTATCAATGTGACCAACCTATACACACCTAAAAATAACTCCATTAAGGTCATTCATAAATATTATTCCATCTAAAAGAACACACGGGATGGATTACAATCTGAAATGTCTCCTTTTAGCTTTGTCTAGGCCTAATAGACACTCGCCTATTTGGAGAAAGTTGATCGTGTCTTGTGTCCAACTCATAGTGGATGAAAGTATAATTATTTAAGTATCACCTTTGAGTGGTATAATATCCTCCTTTTTCTCTTCCAAGTCTTATTATAAGTTCTCACAAAACCCCTTGCCTCTCACCAACTTGGTTACCTTGATATCTATATCATATTCCATTACCTTGGTGTTCCAACTAGATCTTTTCTCATTCAAATATCTACTCAAAATTATGTCTTTGATGCTTGGATGAGACACCATCACATGAAATTTGTTTTTATAAAGTATATGCCTAAAAAATTTAAGACTCCTTATGACAACAAGAACTTGCTTCTCTATAAAAGTGTGCCTTACATCATAGTCTTCCAAGCCTCGGCTAAAGAAAAAAATGGGTTATTCGAGACTTTATTCATTTGATTGTGTCAACATGGCTGAGATGACTTCATCATTTCTTAAAACATACAAGATGTATTCCTTATTGAACTAAGGATTTAAAAGCATTGGATCTTGAGCTGTGTCTTGTATTTTAACTATTTAGGACTTAGTATGTAAATCCTAGGTTGTTAAAGGGTCGAGTATAATAAAAACTTGAAATAAATACAAGAAATAGTTAATTTGACAAGTTCTTAGTGGAGCCATGAGAAAGTGTACCTATTTTGATAAAATGAGGTGTTTTTATGAATCAAGAAGATAGAATAGACTTGGATATCATCCAAACATCTTTCATTTTGTGACTATAGTTAAAAATAGGATTTAAACACTAGCACCCTTATCAAGATAGTATCACCAATAGCGATAGTGTCTTTCTTAGAAGAACTTCCTAAAACTATTAGAGATGTTATAGGAGATTTTGAGGGACCTATCGGTGATTTTATGACTTTTAAAAGTTTTTCTATGTCACTATTTTTTCATGAATCTCTTTCAAAACCCTATTGAATACCTACACACATGAAACAAGGAGATCAAATGTAAAATAAAGGGAAAAATTAGGTCTTAGGATATTACGATCACACAAGATATAACCCTTGTTGTCTAGGTCACTTCCTAAATTTACCATAATGATAGGGGTCTCACATCACTTGTATTTATCCCTTAGGTAACATGCATATTCAACATGTATGGTCTGCTAGATAGACTTTTGCTTAGGCCCTTCTTTGATCAATCATGCAAGTTTAGATGTGATAGCTGAGTAATATATAATGTGTTGAGTTGTAATATTGATTAATTTTATGTAATTATGTGCCAAGATACTATGTGATATATTTAAAATGCCTTGTGAGGATATTTTCATAGAAGAAACTTTGATTTGAATGTAAGACCCTCGTTTGTTGGCCAACAAGATGGAAAAAACATAAGAAAAGTCCCAAAGGAGGGTTATCACCGTAAATATAGAATAAAATGATCATTAGACACTAGCACAAAAATGTGGACACTTGAACCATTGGAAATATTATCTAGATAAGGGTGGTAGTGTCTTGAGTTACCAAAATAGAGCAAAGATTGGTAAGAATAGACTAAGGGCCCCTATGACTCGGAGAGATGACTTAGGACCACTAGGGCTGCAACAAATAGGTAAGACAAGACATAAGAAATATCAAAAGACCCAAAATGACCATGTGAACAAGAGTTACATTCATCACTAAGACCTTCATATTAAATATAAATAAAATACATAGTAATTATGGTTGCTTGACCAACTTATGGTGTCTATAGCTTGTTTGATGGCTCCAAAACCATCTTTTACTTCTCTAATACAATATAAAATATTATTATACTTAAATAAGGATGTTATAGGTTTGAAAATATTAATAAAATCATGTATGAACCTCATAGTTAAGTTGATTTTTCCAAAGAAACATTATAGCCCCTTCTTGTACTTAGGTAATGACAAGGACAATATTACAATTACCCTTTCACAGTCTATGGAGAGAACTTTTTTGGAGACAACATGACCCAAGAGTTTTCCTCCATGTACAATAAATACACACTTTGTAGGATTGAGATAGATCCCAATCTACCTAAACCTCTAAATGATCTAAGATGAGTTAAGTGATCATATGCATCCTTAAACAAAAAAATAATTTCATCAAGGTAGATCAACACTATTATATTTATCAAACCTTGAAATATAATGTCTATGGCTATTTATAAAGTAGTTCAAAAATTTGATAACACAAAATTCATATTTTTATATACATATGTGCCCCATTATATGGTAAATATTATCATATGTTAGTTTTCCTCTGGCACGAAAATCTAATTTTATCCTAAATAGACATCAAAGAGAGAGAAAAACATTCAAAACCTACTAGCATATTCAATATTTGTTCCATAGAAAGAAAAGGATAGTGATCTTTAAATTAAACTATGTTTAAGTCCTTAAAATCCACACAAAATCTTATCTCTCCATTCTTGTTTCTTACAGGGGCTAGATTGGAAACCCAAGATGAGTGTCTGATGGGGAAGATGATGCTAGACTGTATCAACTTAGTTATTTCCTTACTCATTAGGAGATATATTCCTTTTTTGATAGATATTTGCCTTTGAATTATTATTTTAAAATTTATATCTATCTATATAGTGTGTTGAGATAGGTTAGGATCAAAACCTTTGAGGTCATTATAATCTTAAGCAAATATATCAACAAAATCTTTGCAAAACTCAATGAATGACAGTCTCTCTTCTTTATCACATACTGTTATATGTGCTATAAGTTTGTATTTAAATATGGTTACCATCTCATAATTATATTTCTTAGTAGATATGATTGTCTTCTCTTTCCTCATTTGATCATCATCATTGAAAATGATTTCAATTGTCACTAAACCTTTAAGAAGTTTTTTTACCTTAGTTGTATAATTTGATCACCATATTACTGCTACAACTTGGTCTAATTTCTTGAGGAAAACTTTGCCTCTTATTTTATAAAGAATGTTATTTATTTATCATTTTTATAAACTTTCTAATTAACATAATTATCATGAATTGAAGGTCTTACTGGTACTTAGACATGTGGTGGACATCTTGAACTATTGTCATCATTAGGGATCTCAAATTGAGATCCAACTATAAGCAACCTATCAACATGACTATTATCTTCTCTTAGATTGTATTTTATATTTAAAGCCTCAAAATATTATATGATATCCCACACCATATGCTTTTATGACTTTAACAAGGAGTTTTTTTTACAATTTTTCCCCTCACTTGATGAACAACCATCGCACTATCACCAAACACTTGTAAGTGCTTCACTCATTTTTTAATATCCCATTGAAGGCCATGTAGAATTAATTGATACTCTATTTCATTAAAAGTATAATTGAATTGAAATAGGAAATTAGTATAGTAACTTTCTTTAAAGGGAAACACCTATATTACACCACCTCATGCACCAATTTTGGTTTTAGATTCATAAAATAACAACTACCATAAACCATCCATATGCTCAATAGGCTTCACCAAATATTGAATGAGAGAACCTTCCTCATGTAAGAAATATAATCCTAGGGATGATTATTTTATGAACTTATAAGAATCATATTCATGATGCTCAATTTCCCACACATCAAGAAAGAGGTCGGTATGCCTTAATGGAAATAAGCTAGTTCTTGATCAACATAAAGTTATCCTTCATCAAGAATGTGTAATTAACATTGGATAATTTAGTAAAATAATGTTATATTTGACACTTAGTAATTGGTTCTAATTCTATCTTGAATTTGGTACCATACGTAGTCCTAAAAACCATGTAAGACCAATTTGACAATAAATATCGCCCAATCTTGGCCATGAACTCTATAGATAGACATAAAGCAAAGTGAGGTTGTAGGTATACTAAAAAAAAATCTTGGGGAATTGAAAAGGTGGGGAAATAATGCATATTTAAATTTGGGCCTTTGATCATACATACAGGCTTGGTGGTTGTCCCATCATATTATAAAAACCCTTTGGTGATTGGTTCATATTTTAGACCTAGCTTATTAGTCATTTGCTTGGGTATTATATAGGTACCAACACCACTATAAATAATAAAATTGTGAAATAAAGACTCACGTATAATGAGATAAAGTTAAAAAGGAGGATTTATATCACTTTTGACTTGTTCTTTTCTCTAGGTTGAGTTTCATTCATGAGGACTGCTTTCTCTTGCATTTTTGGTCTAGCTACATGGTTGAGGTTTGATAGTTCTTCTTGAAGTAAATAATTTTTTCTAGGGATATTCACGATCTCCCACATTGATATATTAATATGTGCCTTATTTATTTGATAAAAAAATGTTTATATAGTAACTACAAACTTTTGGTTGTCCCTTACGAGCAACAACACTATCTTGAGCTTGTGAAGATTGAGTGAAGGAACACTTTTCTCGTTATAATTTTTTTATTTATTGAAATTTAGAGGTTGTGTTAGGTCTATTTGTCCCTTGAGACACTTTATGAGATAGTATAGGTGCTTTCCCCATCTCTTTGTCACCCTCTGCTGATATCATTTTAGCCATTATGTTAGTTTCTATAGGAGTATCAATGTTACTTGTGCCTCCAAATTGATTTATTACACAATAATCTCCTTCATTCTATTTTAAAAAGTGTGGAATCAGGTTTCACATGCCACTGACTATCTCTTCCTTGTGGTAGCACTTTAAATTGTGGATATTTAGAATCTTAAACACCTTGAGAAGATTGAATGTCTTACACCTGTTGAGGTCAACATACCCCATTTCTAAAAAATAGGGACCCATGTGTCAAATTATGCAAGTTTATTCATTGAGATTTAACATTCACTTGATCAGAATGTCAGTAGCATGTTTGTACATTATATTTCATTTGAAGCTCATCCACACCATGGTCTGACTAACTTATTGGTTCATGGTTTTACTTTAACCTTGTCCAAGTTTGTTATCATTTATTCTTCATGTTTCAGGTTATAGGTTTGATTTCATTATTTAATCCTAATTTGCCCTTTTATTAGCCTTTGGTCTATATAAAGTCAAGTTAAATCCATGTTTAAAGTGTCATTTATAAATTTATAAAGACCATGGATAAGTGGTAGAGACCCTATGGGGTGTTAGGAGTGCTTGAAGTATGGAAGTGCATGGTATTCAGCTAGTTCCTCATTGTATCCATCTAGATGTTCTGGTCTGATGGTGTAAATTTCAAGTGAGTATATTGGTGTAATCATATCTCACACATGTGGATGATTTAATGAAAATGATCAAATGGGTTTGTTCATCATTGTGCAAAGAACACATGTGCCAAGTATTAGCTCATCTAAAAGATCACATAAAAATTTAAGGAAATCCAAAGTTTCCCTCAAAAAGAACTTAGTGAGAATGTTGGCAAGGCCATATCTCGTATGTATGGATGTTTCAGGAGAAATGGTCCAATGGGTTTATTCCCCTTTGTGCCAAAATAATATACACCATAATTTATCTCATCCTTCAAAGCACATAAAAAGTTTATGGAGATCCAAATTTGGTCTTCTAGCCAAATTTTGTTGTTTTTCCATATCCATTTTTTAGGGAGTGCAAATAGAGCCTAGTGAGCATGTTTGAAAAGCTATATATCATAAGCACTATAATTTTAGGAGAAATGGTAAAATGGGTTTATTCTTATTTATTCCAAGACTATATGAGACAAATTTTAGCTCATTATCCAAAGTGAATCAAAAGTTATGGAGATCCAAAGTTGCATTCCAAAGTATTTTTTAGTGTTTTCCATGTCCAAATAAAGCCTAGTGAGCATATTGACAAGGTTGTATCTCATACGTGTGGATGTTTCAAGAGAAATGGTCAAATGGGTTTGTTCACCTTTATTCCAAGACTATATAATTAAAGTTTTAGTTCACCCAACAAAGCATATAAAATTTATAGAGATCTAAAGTTGGCCTCCCAACTAAATTTCACTATTTTTCCATACTTAGCCATTTTTTAGGGAGTGTAAACAGAGCCTAGTGAGCATGTTGGCAAAGTTATATCTCAAAAACACTATAGTTTTAGGAGAAAAATTTAAATGGGTTTTTTTAACTTTATACCAAAACCATATG
>JARHVA010002107.1:2475000-2535000 GCA_037957365.1 Torreya grandis | reverse complement strand
TCAAGAGTTACATAGCTATTATGGTCAAAACATGTCCATATTTGCATCCTCTATTCTATTATCTTGAAATCAATGACTTTGGGTTCTAATCAAAAGAGGCACTATCAACAAAGAGCTATGTGGTCCAATATATTGGTTATATAACTAGATAAAATGGCTATTCACATATGATGGATGATTTTTTAGGTAGCAAAAAAAAATACTACCATGTTTCAAAAGCATAAATTAGGGACAAGGAATAGTGGGATCATAGAGTGGAAGCTATGACCACTAGTAATAGTGGTAGTTTCAAAGGTGTGACCATTACAGTGGCCCATGGCAAGAAGCTAATTTACATCAACAAGGGCATAGGTGACAATGACACAAATGAATACCAGACCCATAAGGACCATAATATAACAAAGAAAACAAAGACATTAAATGTGGATCAGATGATAAGGGCAATAAAAGGACATCAAGGTGGCACATAATGACTTTATCAAGATGACCAGTTGGATTAAGAGCTATGTGTCCACATGAAAGGGTAAGTAGATATGATCATTTCAAGTGTGAATAATATTCAAGGGAATCAATGACATCATAAGAACCTTCTCATTGATGGAATAGATAATCATGTCAACAAGGAAGAAGGGTCAGGTATTCTATTTAAAGAATCATCCTAAGGATGAATGTCTATCATGAAGTTACTTGGTTTTGCAGGTTACAAATAGTGAAAGAACTACACAAGGTTGAAGATGGAGAACAATGGGAACAATGGAGGAGATAATCAACAACCCTCATGACCTAAAATAATCAATATGGTGAATGTGTATAACTAATAGATACTATAACATATAATGATGATAATGAAATTATTGTTAAACCAAAAACAATAGGAAAGACACTCATGGCCTGATATTAAGCCTTAATTCTTACATTCTCATTATAAAAAAGGTTAGAATTTTATTATGCAAGATGCAAGGTTGGAGAACATGGCTATCATCTTGTCTATGAAATGAACCCTCACTATCCAAAGGGATGTGCATTGAGGCAATAAGATGTGGCACTTGTGCAAGTATAACAACTAGATCAAAGGGATGTAATGTCTATGATGGTCAAATGGGGTGAAAGAACTAGAGTTGAATATGATTCCCACCCTATGGGGATGAATGAAAAATAGGATAATAGAGTATACCCTTTAGTGGCTTTTGATATAGGGAATGTTATAGATGTTATTTCAAGGAACAATCAAGTAGAAGGATAGCTAAACATAAATCTAGAGTCACCAAATAATTAGCCTAATGCATAGGTAGGAAAATAATGTACGTAGATGCCTTAGGTGAGGTGGGTATAGTTTGATAACTTTGTATGTGTTGTGAAACTCTTTGCAATATAAATCAAATATGGCATAGTTTTTTGTAAACATGTACAAAATGTGTTGGGTGTCATTGTTTGAATGTTATTATGCTTAGGGTTATATAGACACTCATGAATGTTATGGCTATGGTTATGGTTGTTGTATTCTCGCTTAAAGTAAAACGTATTAGGTAAGGCAATGAAAAACACTATATGTTAAAGTGAATAAAATAATCAAGAGATAAATGTCATAATGAAAACATCAATTAAGCACACTAGGATAAGAAGAGGACATGATGTTCATTCTATGATAAGGACTAAAAATAGAACTAAAGTGGGATTGGCTTAATGAACATGAGCCCTAAAAATAGCATGATTTGAGTGTTAAAAAGGTGTGTTGATCACATTCTATCAATTACACCCAAAATGCATAGAGGGTTTAAAGGTTGAAGAGGTGATGGATAAGGTGAAGGGAGTAGTTAGAGAGGGACAAAAGGAAGACCCATGATTAACAAAAAAAGACATTGAAGGAAGAGATAGATGTCTTGAAGTAATAAACCTGACAAGATTTCATGCATTAAAGCAAGAGAGCAGAGGACATGAGAAAGAAAACATGTTTATGCATGTATAAGCAATGTTACTAATGATCACACTCTAATGAGTAATAATATGGAGTGTGAATGGGAGAAAATAAAGAGATCCAACAAGGATGAGGTGAAGGAAGACCAAGATATGGATGAAGAGATAGGTAGAGGAGAAAATAAGGTCATAAATAAAGATGAAGATGGAGAAGGATGGAGGGAACCAAGCTTGCATATGGAGGAGGAAAAAATAAGGTTAGGAATAGAAAGGAATGTCATCAAGGGAGATAAGAAAAATGAATTGAAATAGAGAAAAGAGAAGAAAAATAAAAGGTATAAGATGGGGGTTTGAGGAATCTACTAAAAATGACAGATTGGAGAATTGAAAAGGATGGGGAGAGAAGTGTGACAATCATAAAGGGTAATGGGAGGATGAGAAATATGGCAGCCCATGATAGAATTGAAAATAGGTCTAAAAGAGACCAAAGAGCAAATATTTTGAAGATGAGAATGAAAAATAGTGAAACACGTAGAAGCAAAAGAAATAGGAGGAAAAAAGAGTGAAATGAGGACAAAAAAAGGATGACAAGAGAGTGAAGAAGCAGGTGATGACGTGACCAAGTAAGCCTGGATGATGATAAACAAGGAGATGAACAATGAATAAAATCATATGGTAGTGTTGGAGATGAGAATATGGGATGGAAAATAGGAAAGGGATTAATAAAAATGAGGAGAAGCAAGGGATGGGTGGATAAGAAGCTGAAGAGATGAGGTATGTTGCAATCAACTTTTTATTAGAGATTCATAAGCTAAATGAGTGATTAGAAGAGATTGACAAGATGAAAAAGTGGTGAGGTGGTGAATAAATAGGGAACAAAATGAAAGGGAATTAGATTAAAATAATGGATAAAGATCAGGGATGATAAGAAGAATAATGAAGCAATGATATAAAGAACAAACACTCACATAGATGCAAAAGATAAGTGAGTACTGATATGGAAAGAGGAAAAGGGGAATGAAAAGTGAAAAAGGCAAGAATAGATATAGAGAAAAGGGAAATTATGGAAGTATTCTCAAAGGATAAAGACACAACTATAATTTAGTTGTGGAGGAAAAAATAAGAATGGAAAATGGAAAAAGTGAGAAGAGGAAAATTGATAGAGAATGGTGGTACACATAAAGAAAAAGTGGGGCATGTAGAAAAAGAATAGAAGAAAAAAAAGTGTGTAAGAGGTAAATGATGATGTGGAATTAGTGAGGGAAAGATAGTGAGGAAGAGGGTATGATAGGTTGCCAAGGGAAAGGGGAAAGGGTGAGGATGGTGTAAGAAGACAAAGGGGATAAAAGACAAGGTTGGTAAGATGTGGAGAGAGGGATAAAAAATAATAAAAGTGGGTGGGGGAGAAAGCTTCAAAACATGATCAAGGAAAGGTGATGGGGAGACCAATGAATTGGAGTAGATGGTGTATTTATGGGAGATAAGAGGGGCCAATGAGAAAGGTTGTCAATCCTTATGTTAAAAGAGATTGACAAGTGAGAAAACTGGTTAAAAAAGATTGACAATATAAAGGGAGGGAGGTGGTGAAGATATAGGTAGAGAAGTGGAGACAAATATATTAGATGAGAAGGGAAAATAAAATAAATGATGTGGTTGAGCTGACCTTAGTAACTGAGCGCTGCCTACATAGTCCAAAAAGACCTCAAGACAATGTAGTTCTCCTAGAAATGGGGGAAAAACAAAGAGGAATTATTAGATGATGTCAAAATGCAAGGATGATAGGAATAATCTAAAGCTTCCCTAACATAGGATGCCCTATGTAATAGGGAATTATTATCAATAGAAATTAATGATATGAAAAAGGGGTGGGTAATTAGATGTTAGTGGTTGAACTATCCTTAGAAGTCAAGTAGTGCCTACATAGTCCATGGATATTAGGCCAATGTAGTTTAACAAGGGTTAAAAAATGGTACTCAAATGGGTTTCCATAATTTGATGGACCACATGGTCTAGTTTTGTTCAAGGTTTGTAAAGAAAGGGTGTGCTAAATATGGGTTGAGGTTGTGGAGAAAGGTATCTCCAAAAGGTGGGTTGATTGATCAAAATAGAGATTTGACATTAATGTTGTTTTGATGTTATTCATGGTTATGGTTATGATGGTTTTCTAGATGATAGTGGTGGCACATAAGTAGGTTAGATAACCATACTATATGAAAAATCATGAGACATGGATCTAATAGAATACATTACTCAATAATGAGAGACCAAAAAATGAGGTATAATAGCTATTTGTTGATAAAGATTAAAAAAAGAAACAAAACCCAAAATTGGACTGGATTAAGGAATATAAGAATTTCAAATGATTTGCATTAGCATGAATTTGTTGATAAAACAAGTTTCTTGATCATAGTGTGTTAAGTAAGCTCTAAATCCCTTGATTTATAGATAGTATAAATGGAAGATGGGTGATAGATGGTGTGAAATATAATGGGTAATATGTATAGTAACCTTATGTGGGTTAGTTTTCCCTTTCTATAAGTCATCCAAGAATGATAATAGATAATTCCATGTCATATTCTAAATGTAGATTGATCAATGTAGGCATTCTACATGTGAAAAATGATTTTGGGTTCTACCTTATTATTCTAATTGAGAGCCAATTATAACTTTAGATTATTTTACTTTTTTGTTTATTGTGGCAATGGGTCTTCTAATTTATTATTGTATATGGGAAGCTGATCGATGTAGGAAGATTCCAAAAAATTAATCTATTAAATTATCCATCCTTTAATGAAGTGGTCTAAGTTTATTGGCTTTGTTTAATGCTCTTGATACCTAACCTTTAAGGGAGCAGTCTACTTTATATTTGGAAATCTTTATTTTGTTTTTGGGTAGTTGTCCTTCAAGGGAGAAATTTGCAATGCTTAATATATTGACCCAAGTAATATTTTGGTATCCAAATTGTTTTTGGATGTAATGTTTTAGACATGGATAAGTCTAATTAGGTTAAGAGGTTTACCATTATGAGGGTAAAACTTTAACATAAAAAGGTTAATGATATGTGAAGAGGTGTGGTTTTGAGAGATAATGACCATGGGATTTCATATTTTTAGAGACAAAAAGTATCCATGAGAACTATGCTATGGGTAGATATATGGTACCCATATTTAGGATTAGGCTATGACTATGGAAGTTAACCACATGGTTCTATGTTTTAATCAATTATCCTCAAAAAGAGAGGAGGAAGATAGGTAAAGGTTAAAATCTCATAATCAAGGGATGAGCTTAAGTTAGATAAAAGGAGTGAACTTGATCCTTCTTTACCAAAAAATAGATGTAGATGTGAAGCATTGAGAGGATTAGATTTTGATTTTCCTTTGATATAGGATAAACTATAATATCATAATCCATACTTATGTGTAATGATGTAGGGGTCAAGCCAATTGAAAGCAAACTTGCCTCATTTACTTTTCTCCATATTGGTCACATGTTGGTTTTATTTTAGGATGAGGTCTCTGGTATTAAAGTCTTGAAATTTGATTTTTTTTATAGGAACACTTATTATATTCTTGATAGACACAAAGATGGTTGAGGGTGGTTAGAAAACACTCATCAAGTAACTCAAGCTAAGCCAAATGGTGCTGATGATAATCATCCTTAGAGATGAGCTCTTGAAATGATATGCAAAGAGATAGAATTTTGAATTCAAGAGGTAAGATTTCCTCTACTATAAATACTAAAGAGAAAGGGGTAGCACCCATAGAGGTTGTAATGCTAGTGCAATAGGCCTATAAATCAAAGGAGATGTGTAAATTCTAATACCGACCTGAAGCACTGACTACATTGGTTAGTATTATGTTGAGGATTTTATCAGAGGCTTCTACCTATCTATTTTCTTGTGGATGATAAGGTGAGGAAAAACTTAGGTCAATGCCAAATGATTCACATAGACCCTAAAATTGCCTATTCTTAAAATATTTGGCAACATCAGTGATAATTTTATGAGGAACATCAAATTGGCAGATGATGTGATGGTCGATAAAGTTGACAATCTTCTTCACTTTGGTTGAGACTAGAGGAATAGCCTCTACCCACTTAGTGAAATATTTTGTGGTTGTGATGATGGAGCTATGCCACTATGAGGAATGAGGGTTGATCTTACTAATAATATCTAGGCCCCATTGTTAGAAAGGACAAAAGTTCTTATATACTTAGAGGTCATTGGCTAGCACATGATGTAAGTTAGCATGTTGTTGACATTTAACATACTTTTTTACATAATCACAATAGTGTTGGTTTAGCATGGACCAATAGTAGCCAAGGAAAAGGATATATTAAGTGATTGAAAAACCACTAAAGTATCCCCCACACATCCCATCATGCATTTTTTAACAACATGGGAAGTTTCATGGCTATGTAGGCAATGGAGAAGGAGGCTGTCAAAACCACATTTGTAAAATATTACCCCTAGTATGGTGTAATGAGAGGTAACTTGAACAAAGGATCTTTAGGCATTCTTAGATAGGTTAGGAGGAATGATGCCAAGGTTGATGTAATTAAAAGCTTAGTCATACCAAATATCAGATGGGGATTCCTCTACACTAAAAATGATAGGGAGGTTGAATTGGTTATAAGAAGGTGTGGTAAAATGATGAATGGTGGCAAAGCTTTTGGAATTGGAAGGATGAGAAGGGATCTAGGAAGAAAGGCAAGCCATTATATCTATGAATTTATTGGTAGATTAAGAAATAGATTAGACCAGGTAACATTTAAATGATGCTATGAGTTTTTTAACTAAATTTTTTTATTTTTTAAGACATCATTCTTACATTTATAGGAGCCATTGGTCTATTTTATCATGAGATGGTAATCACCAAAGATATTAATTTTCTTAATTCCCAAGGCTAGAGTAGTTTGGAGACCTATGATTAGGGCTTCATACTCATCCATATTGATGGTTCATTCAAAATCAAATTTAAAGGATAGAGGAAGGGCTTCATCATAAAAGGGGATAAGGATGATACCAACTCCCCCACCATGTTGACACTTTGACCCATCAAAAAACATAGTCATTTGGTAGGTTATGTCCTCTTGGGAAAGAATAGAGATGGATTCATCTAAGAATTCAAGAGGAGGAGGTTGGTAATATTTTAAAGGTGATTTAGCCAATTGGTCAAAAATGACTTGACCTTTAATTGACTTTTGCTAATGGAACTCAAGATCAAACTATAGTAAGAGCATAAGCCACTTGGCCATACATTGGTTTTGGCATGGCTTGGAATGCATGTATTTGAGTGGGTTAGTGTTGGTTATGGCATAGATTTTATGGTTAAGAAGGTAGTGGTGGAGTTTGGTGGTCATGAAAGTCAAGGATAATTAGAGTTTCTCATTATGGGTATATCGAATCTTGTATTCTACAAGCATGTAACTAATGTAGTATATAACTTATTCTCTATGTTTTCATCTTAGTGAGCTAATATTTCCCCTAGGGAATGGTCAGTGTCAGAGATATATTGGTAAAGGGGTGGTCATCATTAAGAGGGGTGAGGATAGGTGGTGATAAAAGGTACTATTTGAGTGATTCAAAGGCTATTTTAACAATTGTTATTCTATTTAAAAGAGACATCCTTCTTTATAAGGTAATGGAAAGGTTGGCACCAGTCTGAAAGCTAAGAAATGAAATGGTGAATGGATGTAAGATTTACCTACAAGCTATGAAGTTGCTTAAGATTGGTAGGAGGATGAATATAAAATATTTCTTTGACCTTGGAAAGGTCTACCTTGATTCCTCAAAGGGAGACAATAAATCTAAGAAGTTTTCCTGAAAGGACCCCAAAAACACATTTCTTGGGGTTGAGTCTGGCATGGAAATGGATTAGGTGTTTGAAGATAATGTCAATAAATTTTAGATGATATTTGTGAAATTTGTATTTTTCTAAGAGATCATTGACATAGTCCTCTACAATGGTGTGGACGAGGTCATGGCTTGCTGGTAGGTTGTACAAGTGTTCTTTAACCTAAAAGGCATGACTCTATATCAAAAAATTCCCTAAGGGGTGGTAAAGGAAGTATTATTCTAATATTTATGAGCAATTAATATTTGATTGTAACCTAGAAACTCATTCATGAGATATAACATCTTGTGGGCAGTTATAAGATCAACAAACTAGTCAATACTAGGTAGAGGAAAGTCATCATTAGGGAAGGCAACGTTAAGTTCACAAAAGTTCACTCAAATGCATAGACCCCTAGTCTATTTGGTGATAGTTATGATATTTGAGACCTATTGTGGGTAGTCAATGGGTTGAATTAAGTTTAAAGATAGGAGATGTTGAAGCTCTCTTTAATGAGAAGGGCTATACGAGGATGTATGCATCAAAGTTTCTATTTAACAGGCTTGGCATCATGATAAATGACTATGTTATGGGTAGAAATGGTGGGGTAAATGCTAGGAATATCAATATAAGACCAAGTTAATTATATGTTTTGATATTGGACTAAATAGGAGAAGTCTTGAAGTTCTTTGGCATTCGACGATTATCCCAATTTGGTAATGTGGGGGTTATTCAGAGTACCCAAGTTGATATCCATGGTGGATTCACTCAACATGGTCAAGGTTTTAAGAGTAATGGATTTATGGATTGAATAATTATGAGGTAACAAGGTAGGTGAGAATAGAATCATCATCTTGATGTTAAATGGTGTTGATGGTAGGAGAATCATTTTCTACCATTTTGGAATGAATGAGAGGAATTGTTTTAGTTTGGCCATCATTTTGATAAGTTAGAGGGCCCAAACATGTAGTATTGACTAAAAAAAAATTATGAGGAATGATGTAAAAAATTTTAGACTTTGAAGGAGGTTGGGTTGGTGAGGAGAGGATGTTTTCCTTGATGGTGTCAATAGTTTTGGGTAAATTGGTGGGTACCTTTGGTGGTACAAACCCAAGGCCAAATGACTCATGAGGTTTTTGGGTTTTGATCAAAGTTAACTCATGAGGTCCTTATTAATATTGACCAATGTCAAATCCCTTCCAGGCACACCTATGAGGGTATAATTTAGCAAACACTAGTTTTATAAGGTAGGAAAAGCTAGAGGTAAATGTTTGAATGAAAGAGGTAGTGGTGGGAATAAGAAGTGGTTGATTAAGTCCCCCATAGATGTTCATTTTATGGTTGGGGGGATTGAAAGGGATGATGGCTCCTGATGTTAGGGTCATAAGTAGGGTCATGTTTGAGGTTCCCATATTTTTTAGGAGTAGGGAAAGCATCCAAAACTAGAAGGCGATACTCCTCTAATGAGAATCATTAGAACATAGATCCCAAAGGCTACTCTATGGGGATTTGTGAATAAGGGATAGATGATCTTGTTGGTGTTTCATTGATGGTTGGTAGTTGGGGTGTAATTTTAGAAGGTGCATTGTATGGGTGTATGAGGATATCATTGGAGTGATAGGTCATGTGACATGTTGAGAAAGGATTTGGGTCTACTTGGATATTCACTACCTAGCTCTCATGCTCAAACTTAATGCATCGATAGAGGGTAGAAAGAACACATTACATGGAGTGAATCCAAGGGTATCCTAATAAGATGTTGTATTATAATTTTCCTTCCACAAAATAGAAGATTTTAGGGAGTGTGTGGGATCTTACATGTATATGAAGGATGACAATTCCCAAGGTAGTAGCCATAGTGTCATCAAAGGATCAAAGGACCACTATGGATTTTGACATGATATTATCTGGTAAGTTGAGTTGGTTTTAAGTATAAGAGGATATGATGTTAATGGTATCTACCACATTAATTATCACACTTTTGACATGGTTTTGGTTGATGTAAGTGGTAATAAAGAATGGGGGATCTGGGTCCTCGAGGTGGATGGAAGATATTTATGAATTCTTAAAGGTGATAAGGTTTGAATTTTGAAGGGAACCAACAAATTTTGTTAGAGGTTGAGGGTCATTAGGCTGGATATTTATGGATTACAAGGCATCCATGAGTGCTTGGCCATGATGGGGAGAAGTTGAAATCAACTCATACAAGTTCAATTTTGCTAAGGTATGGTGAAGCTACTTAAGGATAACTTTCCAAATAGATATTGTATATGGTTTGGATTGTCAACGGTTAGATTCCGTGGTGCCTAAGATAGACAACATGGGTTTTATTGAGGATGGAAATGGTTGGATGTGGTTTTATTTGGAGTTTGAAGAGAGGTAAGTCCAAGGAATGGACACCTTAACCTTCCTTTTAACCTTCTATTGTGATCTAGTGACCACATTGATAGTATGGATTGAAGGAGAGGGTGAGGTATTAGAGTGGTCAAACTCATCTTAATTCTTAGGTGAGAGTGGAGGAGAGGGTAAGTGTTAGGTAAGTATGGTTATTTTTTGGGTTGGTATGGGTGATATAATAGGTTTGTTCATAAATAGATTATCCTCATCATAAAGGTAGTGTATGAGAGTTTAGAGAGATTTACAATTCTCCATATCATGGTTGAGTGTCTTATGGTATAAACAAATTAAATTGTTATTAAAACATAGTGGTTTAGGATGTGAAGTTTCAAAAGGTTTGATGGGTGGTAATCTCAAGGAAGAGGTTTGTAATAACCATTGGAAAATGTTTAAGTAAGACTTAGTTAAAGGTGGTAAAGGTTTTATAGTTTTTGATATGGGTTTTGAGGTAGAAGGTTTTTCATAAGTGAGCTTGGTGATGGGTGTCTTAGGTAAGGTGGTACTCTTAGTTGACGGTTTTGGTTTAGGCAAGATAGTTGATGAGATAGAGGAGGAGGATGGAAAGGTAGGTAACTTAGGTATTATTGGTGCATTAAAAAAAGGTGTGTTAGATAGCAAGTGTGAAGGTGTAACCATTAGAGGTGGTGGAGTTTTGGTAAAAATAATGGGCTTCATGCTCAAGGTTGAGGGATGAGAACCCAAAATGGAGGGCAAGGTTGAGGGAGGTAAAATTCAAGGCTTTAGCCCTTTGAGTATTTTTAACTCTTTAGTTATTTTGGTTGTTGGATTTTAATGGGGTTTGGTTATTTGGGTCTTGATTAGCTTAGGTGGTTGAGGGTTGGTTAGTTTGGTGGAGGTTTTGGTTTATTGGGCCAAGGTTTTGGTTAAATAGTTATTATAAGTGCTAGGTTGGTATTCCAAAGAAGGGGTTGGAGGTTCTGGTTTGATAACATAAGGGAGATTTAATTGCTTCCAAAAGGTGGTTTAATCCATGTCGAGGTTGGGGAAAATTTTCAATTTTTGTACTAGCTTTGAAAAAGGTTTGATTCCCTGAATGGTGGATCTAAAAAATAATCCACTAGGTGGAGACATAGGGATGGAAACCTTGGCCTCTTCCTCAATCAAAGGATGTAAGGTTAGGGTAGATGGATCTTCTATAGAGGGAGTAGATAGGGGAATTTCCTTCTCATTAATGATTTGTGTGGGAAGGGAGAGTTGCATGGTAATCTATGAGGAAGGTAATATGGGTGTGTGGTCCAATGTGTCAGTCAAAGGGGAAGTTGATAACTCTATTACTGTAATGAGTTAAGGAGGAGGAATAGGTACTTCCTTGGTTTGGGTTCCTAAAAAGCTAGAAAATAATTCTATTACTTCCATAAGCAGAGAGGGGTTGGTAGATTGGTGAGTGGGTTCTTTATTAGTGAGTGTGTCAAGAACCATGTTAATGGTATAGGTGTTAGGAGAGAAATCCACATTGTTACTCTCATTTTTGGGTGGGAGCATGGTTTGGAAAAGGTTACCTAAATATGTCTATGGATTTCTTGGGTGGTGCATTGGGATTGTCCAATGTAAGCTCCCCCTTGTTAATGAGGGATTAGATAAAGTATTTGAAGGAATTACACCTATTGATATCATGTCATATGACTCGATGAAAGGCATAATGGTATTTCTCATTATACCAACCTGGTATAGGGTGAGAAGCATCAAATTATTGGGTTGGTTTAATTGGTGGAGTTGGATGATATTAGGCTTTAATAAATTTTCAAAAATAAAAGCATAGGGTTCCCTAAGTGGAGTTAATTGCTTTTGGTTGTTCCAAGTTTTTTTCCTTTGGTTTTGGTTTGAAAAATTAAAGTTGAAGGTTTGGTTCCTTAGGTTTTCTTGGTTGGTAGATGGTGAATGAATGGCTTTGAGGATAATACCATTTATGGTTCCTTTGTTCTTAGTGTTAGTATTGGGGTGGTTGTTGAACTTGGATGAAGAAGCCTCATTGGTTTTATAGGTTAAGTTATTTTTTTTGAGTTTAAGCTTTTCTTCATCAATGTCTTGGTTCTCTATTTTATGATCCATGGTAAAAGCTTCATCAAAGGTCTGGAAGCTTTAGACATGTAATGTGGATGAGATATGTTTGGCACATGCTTAAGCAAAGAGCTCTATAAGTTCAATTTGAGGTAAGGAAAACTAAAGTTGGTTAATTATGATCCTCCAACGAGCCACAAAATTGGTAATCGATTCATATTTAAATTAAAAGATGGAGTAGACATTGGTGATAGAAACTTTATTGGATATATTGATAGAAAAATTCTCCAAGAAGTTTTCAGCTAGTTGGGTGAAGGAGAAGATGGAATGTTTGGGTAAGGTACTAT
Source organism: Torreya grandis (assembly GCA_037957365.1). Taxonomy (NCBI): domain Eukaryota; kingdom Viridiplantae; phylum Streptophyta; class Pinopsida; order Cupressales; family Taxaceae; genus Torreya; species Torreya grandis. The sequence continues at coordinate 2,522,489 of JARHVA010002107.1, read as the reverse complement.
ACCAATCTAAGGTTAGGTTGGCTATAGACATTAGGAAAGTATGGGGAAGAAGGGAATCATCATAGGTGATAGGTTAAAAATCATGCATAAATTCCATAAGGTGTTCTTAAGGATCCTCCTTGTTTTGAAATTTAGAGAACTTGGGAAGTTCCCATTGTAAAGGATATGGCTTAATGGATATGGGTGGATGGATGGACTCATTACAAATTTGGTCATAGGATAAGGTATTGTGAGCACCTAAGATAGATGACTCTAAGGTGGTCATCTTTTCCATGATCATCTTCATGAAGTTTTATTTGGGTTGAGTACCTGGAAGGTTGTAGGATGCATATTGTAGTGGTGGTAGTTGAGAAACATGTTGATAGTGGGTAGAAGGTTGAGAGGTTGCCACATATTGGTATGTGTATGAAAATGGTTGGGTATAAGATATTTATTGGTATGTGGATGTTAGTGGTTGGGTAGAGGTGGGTGTTTGGGTAGAAAACATATGACCTTATGGGTTATGGGGATAAATAAAGGTTAATTATTGGGTAGGAGTGGTAGTTGGGTTGGTGGTCAATGAAAGGGTGGTGACCATGGCACTAATTTATGGTAAATTAGGGGGTATGGACACTGCAAGGATTTGAAGAAGATTAGTGTTTGATATATTGGAGGTAACTAGAGGAAGATGGGTAGTGCTAGAGGTAGGCACTCTTATTATGGAGGAGTGATTGATGGAGGAGTGATTGGTAAGAGGTATAAGCATGGTGGTAGTTTGGGTTAGTTGGTTTTGAATGGTAGTTTCAAGGGGGTGGTTCATTAATAATAAAGCTTGGGTAACTAAAGGTTGAGTAGTACCCATAGTAGTAGAGGTAATCCCCATGAGTTGGATAGACATGTTATAAGGTGGATCTACATGTGGGATCAAAATTGGTATTTGGTAAGATATAATTCTAAGGTAATGTTGTAAGGCTACGTGATTGTTGTTTAGGAAAGCAACAAAATCCACATCTCCTAAGACTACCCAAGTAGGACTTCCTAGAGAGTGAGTAGAGTCTATGGGTTGATAAACATTTTACATGGATGCAGAGGTGGAAGAGGTTGGTTGATTTGGTGGTGAGTTTTATTCCTCAAGGTCCCTTTGGTGTTGGTGAGTAAGAACCATACACAAAAATAGTTACAGAATGATATGTTCTCACATCTCCAAACAAAGAGTAATAAAAAAAGATTCGAGGCAAACAATACATTCACTAAGAGTACATTATGTCCTAAGATTTTTTTTATCTCTCTTTTGGCTTATGCCTTATAAAAGTGTGAATAAGAAATTGGCTTGAATAGGTCCTAGAAAGGCAATTTATATTTGGTTTTAGGTTGTATTTAGGTGCTTAAAAAGAAGTCTGTATTAGATCAAAGACATGGCTTGGTACTTGAGTCTTTCTTCCTTTACATCAAAATCTCAAAACTAGTATGGGTTTTTATCCAATATACTGATTAACAAAGATTATACTCAGCTAGAGAATTGAGTTGGTTATCCCCTTAGTGATTCAATCCAAGAAAGATAACTAGGAAAGGGTAAAGTGATCTACTAGGTGATGAAATCTTAATTAGGCCTTATCTCAAGCATGTTTAATGTTTTGATTGTGTAAATGGTCTAGTTTGTGTAACATTTGTGGTTCTATGATTAATTTACATTTCTTTAACTAATCTAGGTGAACTAAGTCAAGAAAGCAAACAATGTTTGAAGTTAATTTTAACCCCGAAAAAAATCATTTCAATGAAAAAGAAAAAAAAACTAAAATGCACCTAAATGAAACATGAAAATACAATACTAATCCTATGATAACTATTTTTTTAATTTTAAAATGCAAGAAAAAAATAATGACAAATTTCTTTTTTATTTTTGGATTTTTAGAAAGAAAAAAAGACTAAAATTTGTGTTTTTGAAAGCAAGAAAAGAATGTTTAAATTTCAGCAATGAAATGTACAACTAAATGACATTTTAATAATGAAAATAAATGTCTTAAAACATATATGAACCCATGAAAACTCAAGGTTCCCACCATGCATGCTAAAATGTTTCTATCTATTTTTTTTTGTTTTTTTGTCTTTTCTTAGTTTTATAAAGAAAGAAACTAGTTAATGGGTTTGTAGAAGAATACCTATTTTTTGTGAACTCATTGAAATATAGACTTTATGAAAACTCTTATTTGTCTAGGGACTAATACATATAAATAAAATTAGACTTATTTTTTAAACAAGTAGATGGGTGGATTTCCTAGCGTGAGCTAGATCCTAGAAGCAAAAGATTTCTAGGAGGCTTTCAATCCACCTACTTTAACCATTTAAGTTGGAAAATAAAAACAAGGATACTTGAATCTAAAATTAAAAAATTAAATTATATACAATAAAAAATATAAAATTAATTAATAAAATTAAATTATTTTCTAATATGGCTACAATAAAGCAACTAGTTTGATTAACACTAATGCTGAAAATTGGCCAAGTTAAGGGTTATGGTTTTGGCTTTGTAATTTGACAAGAGTCAAAAGGATAGTTTGGATAGGGTTGCTAAATGGAAAATTTAATAAATGGGTAAATGGAAAAATTATGGAAATAATTTGAAGTAAATATGGTGAGAATCTAAATAGATAAGTGGTTAAGAGGTTAACAAGGTGAAGGGGATAAATGGTTAAGAGGATAACAAGGAAAAGGGGAAAAAGGATTGAGATGGAAAAGATGAAGTAAATAAATGGATGAAGATGTGTATAGGAGTTAATTATAAAATTAATGAAATTAAATACTAAGTAAATAACTGAAATACAAAAAGAAAACAAATATTACCTTGAAAACTTATTGGAGATAGTTGATGTTGCTTTGTCATGATGAAATTTTTACAGTAGTTTTGATAGAGTTTCAATGCTTTGAACTCTTTTTCTCCAAGGTTTGGATGACCTCCTTAAAAAATGAACCTTAAAATACAAGAATAAATTCCTATATCAAATACTAACCAACTTAACCATGGTTGAAGGAGAAGGGGGAATTTATAGCTTTTGATGTCAAGGAACATGCCAAAGGAGTGGAATAATGAAATGTGGCACCATTTTCCAAGTGGGCTCATAAGTGGTGATGAAAGACAAGGGGGTGATATTAACACTTAGATATTAGGTATTCCACTTGAATTTTTGGTCTCCCACCTTGATAAAGAGTCCAAAATGGAGTGGGGATCATGCACATGGATCCAAATGCATCCAAAAGACTTTTCATCACATTTTTCTATTTTATGCTAAGTACTTAAGGAGGTACCACATAAAATGCAGTGACATTTTCCAAGTGGGATAATAAGTGTTCATGGAAGATAAGGGAGTGATATTCACACTTAGATAATAGGTATACCACTAGATTGGTTTGTCTCCTACCTTGCTAAAGAGTCCAAAATAGAGTGGGGATCATACATATGGACCCGAAGGAGTCTAAAAGACTTTTCATCACCTTTTTTTATTTTATGATAAGTACTTAAGGAGGTACCCCACATAATTTGGTAACACTTTCATGCATGAATAAAAAGGATGATGTTTAACAATGGCCCCTTTATGGATAAATTTTCCATACTTCAAAAAGGGGACCCTTATGATGCTTAATGATGTCATTAGGCACCTTGGATGAGGATCACAAGTGGGGTATGCTATCCAACTTCAAGCCACCTCAATTTCAAGCCTTCTCACTTACCATATCACTTTCCATATCATTATTAATTCACCCTCCATGTCATCATGCCATGTCACCATGAATAGTGATAGTGTGTCCCATAGTGAATAGTGATAGTGAATAGTGACTTAGAATAGGATAAGAGGGGTTTGGTTAGGGGTAAAAAAGGGTTAGGTGGACCCAAGGCATTTAGACATATATAATTGCAAGTGTGCAATTTTATAGTGTCTATACTTAGAACCAAATTACTTTATAAACTGGGAATAATTAATATAAGCAAGGAATTCTATAAAGATTGTCATGTATTTTCTTGTAGGAAGTGATATATGGTTTCCTTCTTGGTTTTCTACTTTAATTATTATATTTTAATGGTTCTTATGGATTCTAGATGTGTATCTTGGATGCAGAGCAACAAATTTTTATCAATGTTAGATTAGTTGAAAGTTTCTAGGATTATTTCATTTGTTGCACTTATTTTTTATTTGTTTTAATGTTGTTATCTTGTAGGAGTGAATATTTAGAGTATGGTTATTATTTTCATCATTTCATACCTTATTTTGAAGTTTTCCTGATGTATGTTCTGATTTGAGCTTAAGTTGCTTCATTTCATACATTGGTTGAATGAATATTCAGATGATATGTGAAATCTATCATAATGTCTAAAACAAGATCACCATATTTTTTTATACCCTACCCTTCCTTTTGCTTCTTTTTTAACCTGAATCACCCTAGTTTAGCTTGTCATTGTAAATGTCCATCCTAAATTAATTCTTAATTTAGTTATTAAATAGTTCATTGTTCTTTTCATAGTTATTGCATATTCTAGATAGATATGTTATTTATCCATGGTGGCTCCCAACCACCACTTAATATAAATATTGTGAAATAGTCACTTTTTCTACCTTTATTCCACCAACAAGTAATAGGATTGCCATAACCCCTAACTCATGGACTAAATTCTCTGAATTCTAAATGAGAAGTGTTTCTTAACACTCTAGTCAGTTGTGGTCCATATTTAGGCATCAAGAGGAGGAGATTCGCTAGTGATAGAAGGAGAGCCCTCAACAAATCTTTGTGAATTTGTAGGATCTTTCCTAGTTTTGGTGTATTTTTATCAAAGATCACTCTATTCTTTACATATTTGTGTTTCTTTTAGCATAATTATGTAAAGGTTAGTAATCTTAACATTTTTAGACTGGTCTTTGGGCTTATTTAGACAAAGATTGACATTATTTGAATACATATACATAGTTGTGATAAACATAGATTTAGATCTATGAATCTAACTAGTTTGAGGCTAGTAATGGGTATTTTGATCAAATATTCATAAATACTTTATAAATTTGATTTTATTTGGACTTGAACATGTAAAACTTATTCATACTCAAATATTGGGACACTTATTTGAGATAAATTAGTTAAAAGGTGTTGTTGTGAGATAAATTAAAACTTTGATGATATTGAAATGCAAGACCAAATGATAATATATACAATGTCTACTGTAGTTGGTTGTAAACAATCGATGATAACTACCTAAAACTACCTCTACATAGCCTATGCTCAACTACAATCAATGTAATAGTTAACTAATTACACCAACATTCCCCCCTTTATTACATCATTTTTATAAATATACCATAAAAATAGATAAAATTTCACCTTGCCAAGAGACTTGGTGAGTATATCCACTATCTATAAATCCATCAGGTAGTATTAGAGATGAATGTGATGGTTCAAGACTTGTTCTTTGATGTAATGACACTAAACCTCATTGTGTTTGGTTCATTCAGGAAAAAATGGATTCTTAACAAGATTCAACACACCTTGATTGTCATAGAATAGAATTGGTGGCTGATCTTCAAGAACCTTCATATCAAACAAAATATGATGTATCCAAATTGTTTCACATATAGCTCCTCATGCAGTGCAATACTCTACTTCCATGGATGATAGAGAAACTACTAATTGATTTTTTAATCCATGAAATGGGTCCATATTTGAGATGAAAAATATATCCTGAAGTATATTTTTCATCATGAATAGATCTAGTATATGATGAGTCAGTGTACCCCTGCAAGAAGAACTAACTATTCTTCTTGTATTATGAACCATACTAAATTTTACCTTGGACATATCTAAAAACATGTTTTTCTAAAATGCAATTACATTTCTTTAGTTCTTGCATAAATCTAGAAAGATAACTAATAATAAAATATATATCTAGTCTGGTGTAGGTCAATTAGATGAGACTCCTAATGAGCTATCTATAGAGAGTTGCATCCACTTGAGGGGAATCCTAAAATTGAGAGAGTTTTAAAACTTTTACCATTTGTGTTGAAAGAGGTTTAAAATCTAACATTCTATACTTTTCTAGGATTGTCTTGGCATATTTCATCTGGGAGATAAAGAGGTGATTCTATTTCTACCAAATCTCCAAGAAAAGATAGTAATGTAGTAGCCCCAAATCAGTCATATTGAAGGATTTATTTAGGTCATCCTTTACTAAATCAATAAAATCATCTAAACTACTAGTGATCAAAATATCATCCACATACAAGAAAAGAATGATAGTATTTGTACCAACCTTATTGAGATACAAATTTTAATCAAAGGGCATATGAATCAAACCATGGTACAATAGGTGATCATCTATTTTTATGTACCATACTCGAGCTTCTTGTTTAAGTACATAAAGTGATTTAACTAGATGACATACCTTTTATAGATGTTTATCATTGATGAAACCTTTTGGTTGGGTCATGTATACTTATTTTAGATAACCATTAGGAAATCACTCTTGATTCCCATCTACTAAAGTTTCCATCCATATTGTGTTGCTAGTGCACAATTTTTTTCGATTGTCTTGATATTTGTAGTGGGTGCAAAGGTCTCCTCATAATCAATGCCCTCTTGCTAAGCATAACCCTTTGAAACAATTCATGTTTTGTGTTTTTTAATGGATCCATCTACCTTGCACATTATTTTAAAATCCATTTGTAGCCAATGGATTTCTTCCCTATAGGTATATCAACAAGTTGCCATGTCCCATTTTTGATGAGGGCTTCATATTCAACATTCATAGCTTTCTTTCACTAAGGTTGATTTAATGCCTCTCGAACTATCTCTGGTTTGCTGATATCAACCAATAAACTCATGAGTTCAATATTGACTTCATCTCTCACCTATATTCTTGTTTGAACTCCTGATGAAGTGTCTGGAGGAGAGCTTAGGTGTGAGTCCTTGATTATAGAATCTAGTCATTTAGGATGTTAATGTAGATACTAATTTGATGAAGAATTGCCTTATATATTACCAATATCAATGAGCAATTCTACTTCTTTTATCTCACCTTCTTCATGCTCATCATCTAAATATGGAAAAAATTATATGAGAGGTGGTTTGATATATCTCCTTCTGTGTTAATGAGTCAAATAATGACTCATCACAGAGCACATCATGAATTTCATAAATTTCCTTCATCTTAGGATCCATGAGATGGTATACTTTGGAGTTAGTGTTATAGTATAATAAAATACATTTAAGGGTCTTTCGTTTGATCTTCTTCCTCTTTTTATTTGGGACATGCACATAATAAGTAAAACCAAATACTCAAAAATGGATGACCACTCCATACCTCTTCTAGTGTCTTATATAGCAAGATATTTATTATTTATCTATTGAGAAGATAGACAATCATTTGTACTACTTCTACCTATAATTATATCATTAACTTTATATTGGATAACATGCAATGAACCATCTCCATGACTAAGCAATTACATCATTGTGCTAGTCCATTTTGATGAGGTGTATAGGGAGTATTCAGGTGCTACTTGATGCCAAGTTGATTTAGGAATGCCAAGAAATATTTTGATATGAATTCCCCCCCTCGATCTGAGTAGAGGAGTTGAAGTTGCTTCCCAAATAGTGTAACAACATGCTACTGGAAGGCCTTGAAATGTGCAAGGGCTTCACTCTTATTTTTGAGAAAGAACACACAAGTGTTGTGAGAAAAGTCATCATCAAACAACTAAAAGTATCTAAATCCTCAAATGCATGTTAGCAAGGGTCCCCACAAATTAGTATGCATCACAATTCATTACTTGGTATGAGAGGAACTTGGTTCGAATCGATCCTAATGTTGTTTACCCATAAGACAACCAAGACATATCAACAAAGAATGAGAAAGCTGAGGAATTCCATGCACCATTACCTTAGAACTAAGATGGAAGAGGGAACCAATAGATAGATTCCTATAGCGGTAGTGTTAAAGTGTAATGAATTCTATTGTAGAGGTAGTTAGTGTAACTTCACTGGTTGAAACTACATCTAAGGCAAATAACCAATCCTTCAAGAAGGATTTAGCAATAACCTAACCTTCTTAGGAAATGAGACATGATATGATGCCTTCAAAGACTAGAAACTCTACTTTTATCTTGTGATTCAATAATTGATTAATAGATAAGAGATTTTTTGTCAAACTAGGGACATAGAGTACCTTTGTGAGAACATAATGTCTTGTCTCAAGAGGAATGGTGACACATCCAATTCCCTCTACAACATACTCTTTATCATCAACAATTCAAACTTTATCTCTAATTGGGTGAGTTTTTAGTGAATCAAAGAGCTCCTTACATCTAGTCATGTGCTTTTTGGCACTAGAGTCTATTAACTAAACCTTTCTCATTATTTTTGAGGTTTGGGAGACTAGTATAAAGTCATCATGGGCTCCATATGTTGCTTTTACTACTTCGTCATTAGATGCCTTCTCCTCTTTATTTTATGCTATTATATGCCCTTTTTCTCTCCATTATCAAGGATGTATTTTATATTTCTTTGAATCTTCTTTACTAAAAGATCCCTCTTAACTAGATTGGCATTGAGCCAAGGCATTATACTAGTAATGATCAATATTGTGCATGTGGGTTTTGCAAATGTAACACCACCACTTTGGCTTCTCAGTCTTTTGATGTTGTTGATGTTGTTATGGTTGCTTTGATGGTCCATTTTCTAATTTTGGACCCTATTGATTAGAGATTAGGGATCTATCCTCAAATTCTTCATGCACAAAATAAATTACTTCCTCTTAGTAGAGCAAATTAACCAGTTCTTTGAAAGACAGTACTTATTTGGTAATTTTGAGTGTCATAATGAATGTGTGAAAATGAGATGGGAGAGATCACAATGTGATTAGAACCAACATCTTGTCCTTGATCTTTTCTCCAAGCACAAGTTCTACTCATAGTTCTATAACCTGATGTAAGAACTCCCTAACCTTTTCACTTAAATTCATATTGAGTCTATGAAGAAATGATTGTAGATGAAATATTCTAGTCTGGTTCATTACCTCATAAATTATGGACAAAATTTACCATGCCTCTTGCAATGTCTATATATCATGCACATGTGATTGAACTTTATCAGTATTACTAAGAGTTATCACCATGAGCACTTTCACATCTGACTTATCAAACTTATTTTGCTCATCAAGTCTAGTAGGAAGGGTCATTATTCTAGTGATGATGCCCCATAATTCTTCATATTGAAGAATCATCCACATTTTCATCTTCCAAGTGGGAAAATTTGGGCCTTTCAAGAGCTGGGCATCTGACAGTAACAACTTAGGTGTAAACATATTTGTGTGTTTCCTTCCTTTATTTTTGCAAGAAAATACAAGCCTAAACAAGAATTTATTGCTTCAAAGTTCCAAAATTTATGTATTTTTTATTTATTTACAAAGATGTGTACCTTTTTAAAGGTTTTACACAAGTTTTTGTTGTAACTTTGTAGACTTCTATCAAGCATTAGGTTCCTGTACTAGGCTTTCAACACTCTAGGATTTAAGCTTTCCCACATCACAAGATTCACAGGCTCTCCAAGATTTAGCGTATACTCAATGGCTAAAAATTTACTACAACTTTGTTTGGGTATGGTGATTAGGATATGGATCTTACCATCCACTCATCTCCATAGGTTTGCTCCACTTCTGGTGGCATCAAGTCTTTCCCAGGTAACTATTACATAGGTGTCAATCACCTTCAGGCTTGACATGGATATTTTACACATAGGTCATGGATTTTCACTATTTCCCAAGCTTCATACACTCTTTTTTAGAGTTTTATATCCTAGGCTTGTGATGTACTCTTTCCACTACTTTGATACTGGAGTGAGAGATAAATTTAAACTTTGATGATATTGAAATGCAATCCCAAATGGAAATATATATAATTTACAATGGATTCAGCTACAAAAAACTTATGATAACTACCTTAAACTACCTCTACATGGTCTATGCCAATGTATAGAATTGTAAACAATGTAATAGTTAACTAATTATGCCAATAGTTAACCTTATTGTTCCTTATATGAATCTTTACAAAATTTGCTTAATGTGAAAATTTAATAATTATTCTTTGTAAAGATTGATTTGACACATCATATTTCAAATAGGATTCAAATTCATTAAGTTGAAATTATAATAGTGAGACTAAGTTGAGTGAAAATCATCAGGCTACCAATATAATTCATCAATTTAGGATACTCATGTATTCAAGGTATGGCTTGGCTATGTGGTTCTTAAATTAACATACAAGGTATAGTGCATGATCTTCCTCAAAATACTAAAATATATTTACCCACTTTTAGTCCTAATATTGTCATATTTGAATAACATGTTAAAAGTTTTAAGTTTGCATTAAGATTGTTAAATGTGACTCATGAAGATGTATTTCCTTGACTGTTTCCTTTTACTTTAAAATTTGTTGTAGATGAATGATCTCTCAATCTATCTAAAGAATACATTACTAGTTGGGATGATTTTAATAGTGTTTTCATTAATCAATTTAGCAAAATCATTAGTCCCTATATCCTATATTAGCTATTCACCATAGTTAAAAGAGATGCTAATGAGACCATCTTAACCTTCAATGCTAAGTTCCAAAATAGGTTCAATAGAATCATATCCCCTTATAGACTCAATGATGCTTTAGCCTTAAAAATTTATGAGGATGTTGTGGATCCCATGACCTCTGTGTTCTTGAAAATATCTCTCCCAATCATAAACACATTGACTTGGGCCTAATCTTAAGCCATTATCACTAATGATCAAATGTAATCTCAAGGTTAAATAGCATATTCCATACCTAATGTCAATTCAAATTGGCCCATCCAAAACATTATTATTAGTATGACTACTTTAACACTAGTTTAGAACCCTTTTGCCTTGAGTCATGTATATCCTGGCCAACACTTAGAGTTCCTAAATAGCACTACAAGTAAATTTCAGCCATAATATCATAGAATCTAGTGCCCATAAACAATAATAATGTTCTAATTCATGAGCCTGAGATACCAAAAAATTCAAATGACTTGATATTATAAATGGTCCAAAAATTGAGCACTAAATTCCTTCATTTACAAAAGCATGTTAGAAATATAGTGGAATGCTCTAACAGAAACTATTATTCTCAAAATTTTGATAGGCCTTTAAGTAGGTTTCATGATGACATCAATAATAGATCATCTAAAAACAAATAAATTAGTTCCTATGATATTGTTTTGGATGATCATTGAAATATTTTTAAAACCTCTAAAATTGTGCCTAATCAAGAATTTATTACAAGGATATTTGGCATTGCAAGGACATCCTAGGGTTTCATGACAAAGGTTTCTAAATTTGGATTTGAAAGTGAAGAAGGATTTATAGAAATGGATATGGGTCAAGTACAAGATGATATTTCTTTAAAAGGTAGCCAGAAAGACAACCCATGTAGATTTATTGTTGAAATGAAGAATACCCCTGAAGAGGATGATCATTGGAAACAATCATATCATGAATTATTACATGGAATAAAAGAATATGATATGGTGGATGATGAGAAAAAACAACATATTGATGCATCATCTGAATATTTCACCAATGATCTAGATTCAAAGAAGATAGTATTATCTTAGAGACCCAAAACCAAGAAATATGGATCCTGATGGGATAGAAGAAGTATCTTTCTTCACTGAAGATGAAGATGAAACAAGCACAATAGATCAAGAACTGTCATATGACTTCATCTAAAAGATAGAGGTATGGGACAAACATGTCTTTTATCACAATATTCTCAAGGAAAAACATTTAGTTGATCAAGATGAAGAAACCTTTTGGGATGAATTAGAAGAATTTTGTGCAAAGATTAATAGTCCACTTCCACAGAACCTAATGAAGACATTAATCTAAGGATGCAATCTGAGATACCATTATTGAGTGAAGATGATATAAACTAATACCTATCTATAGATGAATTAGAATTGGGACTCATAATAAAAATTATAAGGATTTGGGAGGAAGATGATTGGATTTAAAACTCATATCTTCGATCCATGTACTAGAGAATAGATATGGGAGCCCAAGTCACACCATCTAGAAGACCTAGGCATCCAAATACCCCTATCTATAGGAAAATGCCATCAAAAATCACTCAAGTTTCAAGGTTCCTTACTAGACTAAATTATTTTCCATTTGATCCTAGAGGTAAGTATTTTATGAAGTTAGTATAGGGCTTATATTAGATTATTTTATGTTCTTTCTTTCTTGCTTTTTCCTTCCTTTCCTTTATTTGTATATAATTCCTGTACATATTTTTTGCCTTTCATGCTTTATTCCTTGATTCAAAATAAGTCATTTTGGATATCCCTCAGCTTAAGTTTCATCGATGCTACTCAAGAGCTTCACATTTCATAAATTAAGGTATGACTTCTCAACATTGGTTGGTCATGGGTTGTTGAAGTGTGAGCTTGATGTTATGGTTTAGAGAAACTAGTAAAGACTAGTGGATAAGTTAATTATTACTTACTATTATAAACCTTATTCTGATCTAAGATTGGTTTTAATAAGGATTTCACATGTAGGATGAAAGATTAATCTATTAAAACACAGTCCTGCTTGCACTTAAAAACCATTAATTACGTAGGACGAATTTTACAGCCAAGGATGATTGTCTAAAAATCAAACACATGACCAAATCCATAAACCTAGCTAACCTAATTGCCAAAATTTGATGGAAGGCTAAAAAATGTTCTAAGAAAATACAAAAATAAGAGCTTATTACAAAATCAAAATCTTTCCAAGCAAAGGTGATTTTGGTAATCTCTATCAGGGCTATGGACACCTGGATGGTAGTGGAGCAAGGCCTTGAGTGGAGCCAAAGGAATCTCTATTGGGGATATAGATGTATGGTTAGTAGTATAGAAATACCTAGGCCTTTATTGAGATAATTCATGGTTCTTAATGAATATTCAAACATGCTAAAAATCAATGTTAATGATTAAAACTATGAATCTAGAAGTTATTCTTTAAATCCTTTGATAATCAATAAGAAGAATAAAATCACACACATAGCATGACTAAGTTTTTATATTTTATCATAATTTTACATATGTAATATTTTTTCTAACCATAAACTAATCTTAATGATGGTGCTTGATCAAATAGAATAAGTATCTTAATTATTAGTCTGAACTAGAGTCTCAAAATTCTAACATAATGCTATGTTTCCCCTAGACGTCATTTGAAAAAATAAGGACCCATGTGTCAAATTGTGAAAATTTATACCTTAAAATTGAAAATTTAATTGATCAAAGTGTCACCACCATGTTTTCACATTATTTTTCATTTAAAGCTCATCCACACCATGGTTTGGCTGACTTATTAGTTCATGGTTCTATTTTGATCTTATTTAAGTTTGTTAGAATTTGTTCTTCATGTTTTAGGATACAAGTTTTATGAGGCCTTTCTTTAATGATTTGTGTTTGAATTTAATGATTCAATCCTAATTTGGACTTTTACTAGCCTTTAGTTCATAGAAAGTCAAGATAAATCCATGTTTAAAGTGTCATTTATCAATTTATAAAGAGCATTGACATGTTGTAGAGACCCTATGGGGTGTCATGTGTATTTGGAGTAAGTATGTAAGTGCATGGTATTCAGTTGATTCCTCATTATGTCTATCAAGATATTCTAGTCTGATAGTGGAAAATCCAAGTGAGCATATTAGTGCAGTCATATCTTACATCTGTGGATGAGTCAAGGAAAATAATCAAATGGGTATGTTCATCTTTATGCCAAAACCATATGTACCAAGTTTAAAGTCATCCAACAAAGTGTATCAAAAGTTATATAGATCCAAATTTACATTCCAAAGCATTTTGATTGTGTTTTCTAGGTCCAAATAGAGCATAGTGAGCATGTTGGTGAGGTCATATCTCGCACATGTGGATGTTTTAGGAGAAATGGTAAAATGGGTTTGTTCACCTTTATGCTAAGACCATATAAGACAAGTTTTAGCTCATTTGACATAGTGTATAACAATTATGGAGATCTAAAGTTGGATTTATAGCTAAATTTTGGTATTTTTTTCATAGCCATTTTTTGAGTGTAAATAGAGCCTAGTGATCATGTTGATAAGGCTATATCTCTCAAGTTTTATAGTTTCAGGAGAAATTACTAAGTGAGTTTCTTTACCTATGTGCAAATACCATACATGCCAAGTTTAAAATCATCCTCCAAAGTTCATAAAAAGTTATGGATATCTAAATGTTCCCTCTAAAGCATTTTTATTGTGTTTTCTAGGTCCAAATAGAGCTTACTAAGCATGTTGGTAAGGCCATATCTCACACATATGGATGCTTCAAGAGAAATTATCTAATGGGTTTATTCATCTTTGTTCCAAGACCATATGCACCATGTTTTAGATCATCCACCAAAGTTCATAAAAAGTTATAGAGATCCAATGTTGGCCTCCTAGCTAGATTTCATTGTTTTTTCCATAACCATTTTTCAGGGAGTGCAAACAGAGCCTAGTGAGCATGTTGGCAAGGTTATATCTCATAAGTACTATATTTTCAAGAGAAGTAGTCAAATGGGTTTGTTCACCTCTGTGAAAGACCATATGCACTAATTTTTATCCCACATAACAAAGCATAGAAAAATATACAAGCATGCAAAGTTAACCTTCAAAGTATTTTCTATTATTTTTCCATAGTCATTTTTTACCCTGACAGTCTATGGGATGTCAAATGACATTTGCATGGACATCAAATTTAATCCTAGGAAAATATTCATATTATATTAAATATTATGGTCTATGTTATGTCAAATATGTTTGTGTGGACATCAAATGTTGTTTGCACAAATGTCATTTTTGAACTCTAAGAACTTATTGATGGATTTTAAATGGAGGGTCCTAGTAGTTTGATGGAAAGGCTATGTAGCCCATAATATTTTCATTAATGTAATGGATAAATGAAATTCAATTTTTGAATTGGATTTCAATCTACATTTAATATATGTCTAGCCTGAAAAAATAAAAAATAGCCACTCAATGTTGATACATCCATGCGTATTCTTTAGCACTAGTAAGAGAGTTCTTTAGTGTAGGGCTTACTAGTTAATAATATTTCATTTTGTAAAGCCCTGTAATATTTTGAAAGTGGGATATTCTTTTGTAAAGGCATATGTGAGTTTGTTAGCATATTTACCTATAGGTCAATTTATTTTAGGAAAGCAAATGTATTCTAGGACCTTGTAAAAAGGATAGTTGTCATTATCTCTTGCACATTTGTATCTTATGACTGAGTAGTATGCTACCTTGTATCTTATAAAAGGATCATTATAATTTGTTAAAAAAGAGGGGGGAGTTCTTATAAGCAAATTACTTTGTAAACTAGGAGTAGTTAATATAAATAAGGAATTCTGAAAAGATTGTCTAGTATTTACTTGTAGAAAGTGCTATATAGTTTATCTCTCAGTCTTTTGGTTTCATTTTTAGATTTGAATGGTTTCTTTGGATTTTAGATGTGTATCTTGGATGTAGAGCTATTAATATGTTCCACTTCTAAATTAATTGAAAGTTCTTAGACTTATTTGATTTGCTTCACTTTTTTATTTGGGCTAATGTTGTTTGCTTGTAGAAGTGAATCTTTAAAATGAGTCTAGTTCTTATTTGCATCATTCCATACCTTCCTTTGAAGCTTGCCTGATGTAATTTATGATTTGTTCTTAAGCTACTTCATTTCATACATTGGTTGAATGCATGTTTAGATGATATGTGAACTTTGTCATAATGTATGAAACAAGACCATCACCATCTTTCTTTCTATCCTACCCTTCATTTTACTTCTTTTTAAACCTAAATAACCTTAGTTTAGCATGTCATTTTAAATTTACATTATAAATTAATTCTTAATTTAGTTCTTGATCATAATTTATTATTCTTTGCATAGTAGCTACATATTCTACACAGATCTGTTATTTAGCCATGGTGGCTCCCAACCACCACTTAATATAAATATTATGAAACAGTCACTTGTTCTACCTTTATTCCACCAATGGGTAATAGTATTATTGTAACCTAAAACTCATGTACTAAATTCTTTCAATTCTAAAATGAGAAGTGTTTCTTAACACTCTAGGCACTTATGGTACACATGTAGGCATCAACAACACCATTGGGGTACATAATATAATTTTCAAATTCATCATAAGGAAGGCACCATGACTAATATCAGACTAGATTATTTTGAGTAGGAACAATGGTATTTTAATATCTATCAATATTTGGGTTATATCTATTATAACATGTAGCATGGGTCATTGACCCTTAATCTTGGAAATTGCTTTGGAAATGAGGTCTATTGGCCTAATTGAATTGGTTGAAGGCATGGTAAGGATTATATTTCTGATTTTTTTTCCTTTTAATATTGAAAATATCATTTCCAAATATTTTCATAAGACTCTTGACTTCATGTAGGTAATTAGGAGCGGTAGAGGTAGGATTTTATTGGTTTTTTGGTGAAGGAATAAGGGATAATGTCAGCTACGAAAGAAGTATAAAAGGAGAAGGGGGATATAATTATAGAAACAAATACATATGATGCCTTGGATAAATATTAGTAGCTTAGATGAGACAATCATTAGCACTTATTTCTACTTCATATACATCATGTAATATATTTTCTTCCATTTATTTGATCATTATTACTACATCATTATTTAAAGCCCTCATGTAGTACAAGACTGCATAGTTTATAGTGGGTTTAATAAGATATGGGATTGTATACCAAGTATTTTGAAATCTACTATTGAAATCCACCATGAACTCTTGGGGATCCCTCTTTATAGTAGTCAATTTATCTACCAAGGACAAGTGATCAATTTTATCCACAAAATAATTGCATAATTGTTCTCCCAATGCATCCCAAGTAGCTATAGAATTAGGAATCAATATTATATACCATTTAATATCATTCCCTTTGAATGAAGTGGCTAGCAATCTGATTGCCACATTCTCAAGTATTACATGATGCACTAAAAAAATATTATCAATTATTCTTATTTGCCTAATAATAGTGGTAGAATCCTCTCTAGTGAAATGTGGGATTATTTTAAGGGAAGCAAAAAATATATCATAATATTAAGATAGGTTGATGGGGATACCATCATTGAATGTAATACAAACCTGATTTATAAGCACTTCCATATTGAAAATTAGAGGTGGATAAAAATTTTATATAGATAAATTTGCAGCAAAAGAATTTTTTAGATAAGGGTGTGTACTAGAAAATCTATTTTTATTATATGAGTGGCAAGGTAATTATACAAACTCAAAAGGTGTGCCCTTAGCATAGGATCTTGTAGTTACTTTTGGCCTGAAAACTAGGCACTAACATTATGACCAAGATGCTTGGAAATTTTTTGGAGTCACCATATGCTAAATGTAGATCTTATAACAATTGCAAGTATGCCAAGAACAATACCAATATTGAGAAATATTCTTGAACTTGGTCCCACTGGTTGTGCCAAAAACTATTTTCACTTTGATTTTAACCCTTTGAAGAGGTGTTTTAGGTCTCCTCACTCAATTGACACAATGGGAACTCTCTAACGATGTGGGTGGTTCATGACTAAATAAAACCTCCAAAGAGGGCTAGCTCCCTTGATGTTACACCTAAACTAACATTATAACTATTCAAATTACAAGGAAAAAGAAAAAGGAAACAAATAGACAATGTAAATAAATCAAATTGAGGTGATGCACAAGATGTTTTGATCTTATCCACTCATTTTAAAATTCACTATGAACCATGGGACTAAATTATAGATGCACAACTTTTGATTTGGTTATATTACATAAGTAACTTGTAGAGAGGTTACGTATTTCAATCAAGACTAGGAGGGATAGTTATTTTTCACATCTAATCAATATAAGAAACTTATATAACACTCACTAAAACCTATAATAAAGAGACAAATTGAATAAAGGTAAGAAGAATGAGATGAAAAATCAAGGGAAACCAAATCAATACATGACTATATCAATCATTCATGAGTTTATACTAAATATGATATTAGAATAATGAAAAAAATAAATCTTTAATGATTTAGTCGCATGCAAAGAAAGTAGAAATTTGCCATATTCCCATAGAAGATGCTCTTACATGCCATTCTAGGCCAAATATATATAATAATGAATAATAGAGGAGGGGGAGAAACTAGGAATCTCATGAATTATAATACAATCCTCTTTTCAATTATACAATAAAAGTATTCTTGAATAAAACATGCAAAAAAAGTGTTGTTATCTTGTTCTCAACGCACTAGGCCAAGTGCTAGTGGATTTTACGATAAGGTATTGCATAAAAGTTTATCTAGGGTGACTTTATTATTCTTTAAATTAATATCCTCTTTTGAAATCATGCATTTCACCATTATTGAAGGAATGATGCACCTCTTTCCATGATTTACAAGGTTAAAATATTAGAATATTCTCCTTATGTGGCATAGAGAAAGCTTATTTTGGATTTAGGGGATGCCAATAATATTTCAAGAGTGTATTAATGTGTATTAATATGGTAACTATTTAATTTACCTATAATAGTCATCCCTTTTTCACATATCTCTCTTTTCCTTCTTTGATTATAATTCTCATTGATCTTTGTGACACCTAGTTCATGTTTAGGAATCTCTAGATTTGACCTTGGAGGCTTGTTACTTGATCTTAAATAATCCTTTATTATATTATTTGATTTGGACCAAAAAAAATTATGTTTTTCATGTTTTGATTATACTGAGTTTTTTTTACAATAGAGGATCTTCTCTTCACTTGAACTAGGTACAATTTGCCTAATTCACTTCATTTGGAGTCAAGAGACCAGCAATCAGGCCATCTTTATAAGTAGAGGTCTGAGATGTTAATGCATACTTGATAGGCATATACATCCTAAGAAAATGTTTTTTGAGAGGCACCATATTATCCATGCCCTAAGAAAATCTTACATCATTCAAAAACCTTCACACTTCATGTTTTGTCCAAAACTGTACCTTGTTGTAGGTAGTCTTTTTAGGTAACTAAATATGCATAATTATATGCATTATTATTATTTTAAAAAGCATATATATGGGATTTTTTGACCTTATAATATATTTTAATAGGTTTTTGGTTCATACGGATACTTATGAAATCTTTATAATTCAAAAATGATGAAAATCTCTCATCAAGCCTTCATATAAGATTTAGTAGGGGTTTAAAACTAGTCAAACTTCTTAAGGATCATTCATAGATCCAAGGGATTTAAAACTAGATATAACACCATGAATTATTTGTATACAAACTCCTTTACCTTCTCTATTATGATTAATAATCCATGTAACTATTCAACAAGGTTTGCATGTAATGTTTAAGTTTCCTAAGCTCACCATCATTGTAAACAAGGATTGCACTATGTATTTGGAATTTTAGGGTATTGTATTTGACTCTATTAGTCTATGAGAATTTTAAATATATTCCAAATGTATTATCATGTCTTTCTAATGTTTTTTTAGCTACACAACCTGTCCTCTCATATATAACTGTATCACTTTTGTGGACTATGTATTTTCTCAACATCTATAGACATGTCCCTTCACATTTCACTAACTCATTATTGAATTTTTTATTTAAGATGATGTGGAAGGACCTATTATACCCTTAAATATCTCTCACAACCCTTAATTGGCATCAAAAATCTCAAAAATAAATTTAAACTCTCTAGAACTGAGCACTTAAGTTTTTGAAGGGGTTTATAGGCAATATACTTATTAGAGATGATTCATAAAGCTTAGCCCCTTAAAATCTAAAATAATAAAGTGGATTACAAGGTAATAGGTGTAGTATCTTTCCCATAATATCATTTTTCTTGATACTTATTCTCCTCCATGAACCATCTTCAACAAACTAACCTTCTTCATTCTCTCAATGACCTGATATAGATTGGAGTGGTTTTTTCCCTATTTGGGACCTATAGATTCTATCTATTCATGGTTTGATCTTGATAAATATAGATGAAGTTATGTTAGGATCTTATTACCTAATACCATGCTTCACTTGGCTGAAGATATCTGATCCAGTATAGAAACTTGTATAATCTCATCAAAACATAATTTTTTTTGCTATGGAACTTGTTCATTTAGAAAGATGTCTTGTTGTAGCTATGTAAAAGATGTCTAATGTAATCCTTATTAACTTTTTTAATGATATTTTAATGTACCAAGATCCTCGTTCTCTTGGCATTCTTTCCATTTCTTACATCATACAAAAGCTTATATATTAAAGTAATGAAAAAATTATTTTTTTAAAATGTAAGTATACACGTTAGAAGTGGATAGAATTGACATAATGATTAGATCTACAGGTAGAATGAGTTAGAACATGATATTTAATAAGTTCAAATTTTCCTAAAGAACCTCCTTTGAATAACTCCACCAAAATTTAAGTGCATTGAAATTGCTACAATAATGACTTAAAAAGTGTAAGAAAATGGAACATTATCCTTAACTTTTGCAAAAATACCTTAAAATTTTCTAAAACCTTCATATATGACCATGTTAAGTGGATTGAACAAGTGTCATAGCTTACACTCTTGACAAGACCTTACTGAGACTTTTAAACAACTTGATAGACACCATGGCAAGACAAGTCAAGGCTACCAAGGCATGACTCTATAATAGGCTTTTATAAGGCTAGGTGAATTAGGTACTTGGTCTTAACAAACCATGGTAAAGGGTGGATAAATTATCAAAAACTATATATGTGTAAATAATTATGTTTTCCTTTATCCAAACATATAGAAATTAGTTTTCTTATATTTTTATGCACTAGTATTATCACCTTGGAATCATATTTGTATTCACGTAGACAAACTAGTGTGAAATTAAACCCACATAAATAATCACCAATTTAATTTTAATTTAATTAGTATCATCATCATAACTAGCATTAAAATAATCATCAATGTCCTTTATAGAAATGAAATTTTGATCTCTTGAGTTGACTAGTAAGGGTAATTATTGTACATGTTCCTCATGGTCCACCTTTTAAGATCACATCTATGGTTCTAAGTTATTTTTAGATGGTGGATTCTGATTATTTTTACTATTATATAAGGTCAAATCTCATATTTGTGCATCTTTTTTATTTGATTGATATGTGTGTTAAGTTGTGGAGTTAAAAGCTTCACTAGGAGGCTAATCAAGGAGTTACTGAGTGCAACCAGTAACTGGCATTGGCAGTATTGCTGATGTCAGTCAGGCAAGAATAAAGGATCGGCCAATGTCGGTTAGGAGCAAACCAAAAGTAAATGATGTCGGTCACCTATGCGTGTGCATGCTTCTGCATGTGTTTCCAGAATGCGTTTCCAAAATTAGACTCATCTAATTTAAGAGGTCCGAGAGTGTTTGCATGTTGAAGACTAATTTAAGTCTTGAGTCTATGTTTCTAATTATTGTAATTAGGGGTCTAATTATTGTATGCATGGGATCCTATTTAAAGACCCATGAGGCATGTATTGTAATTAAGGCAAGTAAAGCATTAAAGCAAGAAAGCAAGTTCAAGGAGATCTGCAAGGTGTAAGGTCAAGGAGATCAGCTAAAGCATTCAAGGAGGGGATAACAACTCAGGTTGTTGAGTTGGTTGTGGTTGAGCAAGAGAGAGAGGGAAGAAGTTCTTGAGGTGTGGCAAGCCTTAGAGGTGGAAGAAGAAGTGGCATCTTCTTTATTGTATTTTCTTCTAAAGATTATTTAATACAAGATTGTGTATTGTCTCTCAAATTCTTTATTGTTTCAAGTTTTTAGTTACTTAATCATTCTGGTATAATTCTGTGTTTAATTGATTATAAGAAAAGTAATCAATTGTGCTTCCTTAGAGGGGTTCCTAACAGCTGGTATCAGAGCTAAGGTTTACAGGGAGTAGGTTATTGTTTGATTACAGGTCATTCTCAGGGGTTTCTGATTGAGTGGGAGTTCAGCAATGGCAGAAGAAAGTAAGCTACAAATGGAGAAGTTTAACGGTAAGAATTATCAACTGTGGAGGATGTAGATAGAAGATTATCTATATCAAAAAGATTTGTACTTATCGTTGGGTGGGGCTACATACAAGCCCATAGATATAAAGGATGAAGAATGGGAGGTTCTTGATCGAAAGGCTCTGGGATCCATAAGGTTGAGCCTCGCATCACCTGTGATTTCTAACTTATCACAGTGTAAGACAATGGAAGAGTTGATATAATCTTTGGGAAATTTATACGAAAAGCCCTTAGTGTCAAATAAGGTATTTCTTATGAAGCAGTTATTTACTTTGCAAATGCAAGAAGGTGGATCGGTACATACTCATCTTAGTGATTTCCATGGTTTGGTAAACCAGTTAGCTTCAGTCAATATTGTTTTTGATGATGAAGTAAAGGCTTTCTTAATTTTATGCTCTTTACCTGAAAGTTGGGATAGTTTGGTAATGGTAGTAAGTAATACTGTGTCTACTTCTAAAATATTAAAAGTTGATGATGTGGTTGGTGTAATCTTGAATGAAGAAATACGCAGGAAAAACACGAGTGAATCATCATCAAGGATTGCTCTAAGTGCAAAAAGTAGGGGAAGGCAAAGAGAGAAGGTCGAGCAAGGGAAATCAAGGTCGAAGATGGGAGGAAGATCCAAATCCAAAAATGGAAGTATCACCTGCTAGTTTTGTGGAAAGAAAGGACACATAAAGAAAGAGTGTTGGTTGAGGGATAAAGAAAATCAACATGAAGGTAAGGAAGAAGCAAAGGATCCAGGTATTGTGGCACAGGATGCTCTCATACTTTCTTTGGATAGTCAGATAGAATCATGGGTTTTAGATTTTGGTTCTTCTTTTCATGCATCCCCAAATAGAGATTTGTTCCATGAGTATGTCCAAGGAGACTTTGGAGAGCTTTATTTAGGGGATGGTATGCCTTGTCAAATAGTTGGCAAAGGGAAAGTGCAGCTGAAATTGTAGATGGACAACACATGGGTGTTGAAGGAGGTTATGCATGTCCCAGTTCTGAAGCAGAGTTTGGTTTTTGTATGAAAGTTGGGTGATGAGGGATGCACAGTAACCCTCACAGTGGATTCTTGGAAGGTTACCAAGGGTGCACTTGTTTTAGCAAGAGGTAAGAAAGTAGGTACTCTTTATCTATCTACTTGTATTATTGATTCTACTTCTGGTTTATCTACTTCAGCTGTAGATTCGAAGATGTGGCTTAATAGGCTTGGTCACATAAATAAGAAGGGAATGGATGTTCTTGAGTCAAAAGGTATGAGTTTATATTTGGAAGGCATTGATCAAGTTCATTATAGGAAAAGGAAATTTGATGCTTTTGACAAGAACAGGGAAGCCTTGGTGTTTATGGAGGAGATGATGGATAGAGATCAGTCACAGGGGATGAATAATTTTGAATAGGGTAGTATGGATAGGGTTTTGATCCAAGATGAGCTTATGCATGAAAAATTCATCACTTACAGGAATACACAGTCACCAATGTCGGTCACTTGGAACTGATGTCGATCAGGCAGATACCAACATCAATCATGTGTAGACCAGCAGGGTTGGTAGTGTCAGGTAGGAGAAGACTGATGTTGGTCAAAAAGGAACTGATGTCAATAGAAGGGACACCAGCATCAACCAGGGAAATGATGTCAGCAGTTAGGGTCAGTGTAGGGAACTGACATCGGTTGGGTGCAGATTAGGAGATGGCTGAGATCGATCACTGGAACAGATGTTGGGCAGACAACAAGCTATAAAGGAGTCTCAAATGCCCATATGGAGGTCAGAAAGGGTAAGTGAACCTCATATTCATTGTTCACCTTCTTTATATTACTTGTTGCTTACTGATGGTCAAGAACTAGGAAGATGTGAAGAGGCAATGCAGGTAGAATCCAAGAAACAGTGGGAGCTTGGCATGGATGAGGAGTGTGAGTCCTTGGAGAAGAACCAAATAGGTGTTTGTTGGTGGAGTTGTTAGCTGGAAGAAAGCACTGATAGAGGAATGGATTCCCAAGTTAGAGAAGAGAGTGGATGGGCATGTGAGACAAAAGGCCAGAGTATATGGTCTTGAGCAGGCTGCAAGACAATGGAGGTTTAACCATTCTGTTTTCTTTTACCAAGTTGGATAATATTAGCTACATTATCCTGTTACTATTTTGTGTGCTTATTTCAGGGTTACACATATAGGGAGTTTCTGAGCTAAAGGTAAAGATAGTTCAGAGGTGTGTCATGAAGAATTTGGGAGCAGCAAAATTCTTTTGGCATAAGAGACATGGAAGATCACAGGTTGATTTTGTCTCCAGTGGGAGCTAATGTGAAGAAGGTGTAGGTGCAGAACTAGTAAGTACACTAAGGGCTAGATAGTTTAATCTAAGCTTAAAATAGTGTTCAAAATCACATGAGGTTTGGTGTAAACCTAAGTTTTCCCAAGCAGTGGGAGTTGTCAGAGAGTTTAGAGCCAATTCGGGAAAGGAGTAGTGGAGTGGAGTTCAGTGCATTCTCAAGGATTTGAGAGGGACCAATAGTAGGTGTACATGTTATTCAGGGTCAAGGTCTTCACTACATCGAGTTGTAGGTTTAGATGTGGTAGGTTACTTGGATG
This sequence comes from Torreya grandis, assembly GCA_037957365.1. Classification (NCBI taxonomy): domain Eukaryota; kingdom Viridiplantae; phylum Streptophyta; class Pinopsida; order Cupressales; family Taxaceae; genus Torreya; species Torreya grandis. Next base: position 2,497,844 of record JARHVA010002107.1, on the reverse strand, counting down.
ACAGGTGTAGCATCACAGGATGTGTGGTGGTTGGTCTTTAAGATTGAGTTTGAAGATGGAGGTGCCTGAGATGGTTAGTGGAGGTTGATGTACAGGTGCAGCTATTTATCCCCAAGTAGGAGATTGTTAAGTTATGGAGTTAAAAGCTTCACCAGGAGGCTAATTAGGGAATTACTAACTGTAACCAGTAACTAGCATTGGCAGTATTGCCAACGTCAGTCAGGCAGAGACGAAGGATCAGCTGATGTCGATCAGGAGTAGATCGAAAGTAATCGACGTCAGTCACCTATGCATGTGCATGCTTCTGCATGTGTTTCCAGAACATGTTTCCAGAATTAGACTTGTCTAATTTAAGAGGTCCAAGAGTATTTGCATGTTGAAGACTAATTTAAGTCTTGAGTCTATGTTTCTAATTATTGTAATTAGGGGTCTAATTATTGTATGCATGGGATCCTATTTAAAGACCCATGAGGCATGTATTGTAATTAAGGCAAGTAAAGCATTGAAGCAAGAAGGCAAGGTCAAGGAGATATGCAAGGTGTAAGGTCAAGGAGATCAGTTGAAGCATTCAAGGAGGGGATAACAACTCAGGTTGTTGAGTTGGTTGTGGTTGAGCAAGAGAGAGAGGGAAGAAGTTCTTGAGGTGTGGCAAGCCTTAGAGGTGGAAGAAGAAGTGGCATCTTCTTTATTCTATTTTCTTCTAAAGATTATTTAATACAAGATTGTGTATTGTCTCTCAAATTCTTTATTGTTTCAAGTTTCTAGTTACTTAATCATTCTGGTATAATTCCGTGTTTAATTGCTTATAAGAAAAGTAATCAATTGTGCTTCCTTGGAGGGGTTCCTAACAATGTGGTGGTGTCACTATAGTAAATTTAGGTGCCACTGAGTTTGATAGACTCTCATTAGTATGTTATGTAATCTTAAAATATATAAATGGTTGATTATTAACTAAGCATATATATAAATATCCATCATGTAAAAATTTGACACATATATAAGCTATAATGCACATATTTCATGGCATATATCCATAGCCTACCTAATAGAAAATTATAATGCAAATGATTAGGAATATATTGGTATTGTGTAGATAGATTTTGGGCCCTATTTTAATATCCAAAGTGATATAACCCAAGTATTTTCAAGACACATCATAAAATTCTTTGATATTATTATATTTATTTTGAAGATTTACCATGTTAAAACCCACTATATACAAGAATGTAAGAAAAAAAAATCTACCCTGAGCCATTCTCAATTAAAATCCTTTTTAATATGGTAATTTTGATTTTAAATTGTATTAACAAGGGTAAATTATTGTCAATAGTTCACTTTGAAGTATATCCTAATTTAAAAAATAGATAACATACTCAATATACTTTAAAGTGTTTATAACATATGCAAAGTAAAAAGGCTCATTTTCAAAAGGAATAAGTGTTTGATTTAATGTTTGGTATACAATATTTTTGAAAATATTATCCTTTTGATTGAATTCTATAATATAAATCTTAGGAGTATTTCTTAAATGATTAAAAATATCATATCTTCTAGATTGATTAACTCATCCCATTGGATTAGGTTTCAGATGAGGAGTAATTCCTTGAATTCTTTCCTCTTACCTCAGATGATGAGGCACTCAACATCATATAATAATAACAATTAGGACTAAAAGGTATACTATAACCTAGGGAGAATATTATATGCATGATATGAAATATGATAGTTGTGAGGTCTAGGTGTAAGTGAAAAAAGGGAACTATTTAATCCCTTTGACATCTAGTAGTAAAAGGTGGAAACTCAGACTAATTCATGAAATAATAATCACAATAAATTTTATCATTAATAAATTATTAACAAGATATAGGATGTGATATTTGCCTTGACATTATGTATCCATGGGATTACATGCATCTAAAATATTTGACAATCTATAGATAATGAACATGTAAATAACACTAACAAACTTTGAACTAACAAATGATATATAGATTCAATCATTATGATCATGATGAATATGAAAATCATAAAATCATGAGTTTGGAATCCTAATATAAGTTCTAAAATTGAATTAAACCCTAATGAAAAGCTAAGGTTTTGGGTAATGTTAAACAATAAGTGGGTTAACTAATATGTTTTATCAAAATTTTGGGAACTAGAGATGTTAGACCCTTATCAAATAATTTGTTGTGTAAAATTAAAATTTTACAAATATGAAATATATGACATGATCTAATTTTTTACTTGATAAAATTATAAATGTGATAAACGGTAAAACTACCAAGGAAATACAACTTAAAAATAGAAATGGAATGTGAAATTGTGACTAAGGCTATAAAATTAGTTGTATGACTAGATTGACTGATTTTATATTTGGAACATGGTTTTATAGGGGTTATATAGTGTTTAGTATGGAAATGCATGTAGTGCATTTGTATCCTTAAGGAATGTTGATGTCCTATAAATAATAGCTATTTGAAACTATTGTGATAGGTTTACTTTAGGCTATGTGTTATTTCTTCTTATGAGGGAGCCTTCATATATCATAAAAACCATTATGTATCTTCTCATTTATTTCTTAACCATAGCTCAATAGATAAAAAGGACAAATGAAATTACAGAATAAAAATACATTATCAGTTGAAGTTTTTATTGACCTCAACCCCCACTATGTTGAGCACTACCTACATATGAATACTCTGAAGAGGGATCAAAATCCATGTAGCTAACCCATGTTACAATGGTGTGTGTGAAATATTTGTGTAAAATTCTAAATTTTGGTGCATTCCTAATGTGATTAAGTGATTCAACCATGAATTATACCTTTGGAGGTGTATTCAGATTTTAGCTCACGGCTACTAGGGTTTTATGTATTCATAATAGGGATAAAAAGGGAAATTTATCATAATGTATAATTAGAATTCTTATGATTTTCAATATGGAAGCCTATTGTGTGAAAAATGGTTTAAAATGTGATTTTATAGTGATATTTTTGGAATTCATTTGGATGGGGCATTCTAAAATTATGGGATAACCTATTACACATATTAAAATTTGAGAAAGTAGTTGTTATTTGGAAGGAACAAATTGTTAGAATAATTGGACAATAACACATAGTGGTAGTGTCCAAATAGGGAAGTCTTATCCAAAGGGGAAAATAAGCTAAAATAAAGGTTGGGATCAGTATCAAAGTGATATTGGGTTTCTAAAAATAATGTATAAGGATATTTTTGGATCATTATTTCTTGTGGTAATAGGTCAAATGTAATTGGAGTGAAGGAAGAGAAGTCAAGGACCATGGAAAGAGGCATGAAATAAGTGCATGAAAATGGTGGTCACAGGTGCAATATTTTAGAAATAAATGTTAATTCATGTTCATAGAAGAGGGTATTAATATAAATTAAATAGTCAAAGTGAAATCTATTTGGAAAAATAACCATGAGTATCATTAAAAAATGAAGCATATCAATGTGAAATATCATGTTATATTGTAAATGGTGGAAGAGAGAAAGATATATATGGATACAGTGAAGAAAAAGGAAAATGTTATAGATTCATTGACCAAGGGAATGAGTAATGAGAATTTTTCTTGATGCAATAATTTAGATGGACCTATATTTATGAAACGTTTGAAGGATAAATGTGTACTCCATTATAGAAAGTATTCAACATATGGGATATTTTTAGTGAATGTATCCACTATGCACAAATTTTTGTAATGGTAATTATAAATATGGTAGGTGTTATGTAAGGTGTTTTATGTAAGCATTGGTTTCATGTGATGTTACATATGTTTATTTTAAAATGATGGATGTTTACAAATGCTTCACTAGAGACTTACTATGATAGTTTACTAAGGTTTATATTAATGGTAAAAGAGGGTTTTGAGAGGGACCCCTAAAAAATAAAAAAATTATGCATAATATATCAAAAATACTAGATATAACATAAAGTTTGCCCCAAAAAACAACAAATAAGTAATAAAATACAACAACTAAAAAATAGCTAAAAATAAGAAATAAAACAACAAAAAAACACTCTAACATCCTAGACACTTCCAAGTCTCATAATCTTTCACCTAGTTATCCATCAAGATCATGGAATTCTTTTCCATCTTCTGAGATGTATGAAGAACAAATTAATCTCTAGCCATACCATTCATCTTCTTTCCATCCTTAGAACTACAAAATTCTTCATGTTGTTCTCTTAGTCAATAGTTTTAACTTGTCCATAGTTTACAAACAATTTTTCATATTAAATTCTATCAAACAAGTCATCATAAATTCTATAATGAAATCTAAATGTCAAATCCAAGCAGGTGCCAATTAAAAAATAATATGATATGGCACGTATATGTAATCAAAAATGCTGGTATATATTTATACATACATCATAAATAACATCAGATACATCTTATAGTAACTAAAACCTATCTCTAATCATAGTCTCATCTATCTTCTCAAAGAGTTGTACAATTAAAACTAGATGAAAAAACTCTATAGAGAATGTAAGAATATTGGAAGGAGGAGGAGGAGGATGTGGCACCTATTGTGAAAGATAATAAATGTAGGTAACTTACATTGGTGTATGTCTAAAATCCTTTGATCTATAAGGAGGTGAAGGTATAGGATAAGTTTGAGCATTTATCTAAGAATAACCTTGGGCATGATACTAAGAAGGTGAAGGAATACACCTTAAAAAATTATGTAAATGATGTTATACTATACATTTATCTATATGGTTTTTATCACATTAATACCAAATATAATAGAATTCCCCATGCTTGGGGATATGCTCTAGTGATAACTTGGGTGGTGGAAGGTTATGGTCACTAGAATATTGGGCTACTTTAGGATGAATCACATCAATCTACTATCAAATAGCTCAGTATTGGGTCTAATTATGCATAGTTATGCCATGAAAGTGAAAAGTTTGCATAGATTAGGGAGGTTAACTATTTATGGTAAGAACTAAGCCTTACAATTGATGATGTTCTAATATCTTCTAGATGCTCACCATTCTTTGGCCCAATGACTAGATATCTTATGAAAATCATAATATGGATAACATACCAATTGTGTAGGTAGGGATTCATGTTGTATCTTGGATGTAACCTCATCAATTAAATCATAATCAATGAAACATATAAGAATAGGTTCATGACTAGTTATTGTAGCTACATCATGAAGAGACTACTATGGTGAAGGTTAGAGTAGTGTAGAAAACATATTCTAAGAAAGGATGCTTGAATGATTAAAAACTATGGCAAACCAGTATGGTCTTATCATGGATAATAATCTAAAGAGTCTCATTGGTGACTAGAGTAATATGTGAAGAATCTGGTATATGATCCATCCTAGACTTATGAACATAAATTAAAGGATAAAAATGCCAGGTGTAGTAGAAAGATAAGGAACAACATCAAATCAATTAATACAATGTGAATGAAAAATAGACTCATAATAATGATGTAAGGAATATCAATACAAAAGGAATTTTGCATCCTTGTCTAAGGCATAAATGGGTAAGAAGGGGTCATATAAATAATAACTAACATTAAAATCAGAGGTATGAAGATTGGTATGGAATCATAGCTATCAAATCAATAATTTTGTTTTTTGATTTCATGTGATAGTGAGGTCACAAGGGTGTAATTTATTAATAATTCTATAAGGGAGTTCTAAGATTTTAATTTTAATACTAATTTTAATGAGGTAATTATTGTCCAAATTTGACCCTAATTAAAATTTTGCCACCCCCTCCAAATTCAAAATTGTCATGGTCTTTTCCTATGTTCATGTTATGTTTATATGGTCCCTAGAGTCTTAATTAACCTTGTTATCATGGTTTAAGGTTAGTTTGGAGAAGTTAAGGTAAAATCATGTTGTGGTCATATAGTGCTTTAGGCATGTCATGAGGAGATAAGTCATGGTTAAGTTGTGTGATAGGTGATTAGGGTTTGATTAAATCCATTTAATATATTAAACTTATTTTCACAATGTTTCATAAAGTTTTGGAAAGTTTGAGTTCATTTGCTAGCTTGAAGGTGTCAAAAATGCATATAAATGTAATTATTGGATAAATTTATGTGTCAAATTTACCCTAAATATAAAATTTGTACCATAAAAATTCAAATCATATTGTATCATTTAATTAAATATCACACCTATCAGAGGAATCATAAAAAGGTTAGATTCTTGATTTTTAACACTAGTTTGAGGAATTTGAGGAAGTTGTACAGAATCTTGAAGTCATATGCAAGATAAAATAGATTCATAATGTAATTTTGAATTTTATAGGTCATAAAACATTTTTTAAATAGGTTTAAATCTCAAAATTTCATATTTTTCTTTCTCTCATTCATCATACCCTTCACAAGCTAGTGAAGGCGAAAATCAATCAAATGGTATATGTCATACAATTAGAGTTAGGAGATAATATTTTGGAAAAATTTTGGGACCCAGATGTGATTCAAAATTGTGTCATTGGTAATTTTATTGGCTTTATTATCTTTATGAATAATTACTAAGATACTAGACTACTTTTTGAAATATTAAAAGCCCACAAGCTAAGTTTAGAACAACTCCAGAATAAAATTTAAATTCATGGATTGTTTAAATCAATTAGATTGAGTTATAATAGGTCTTTATATTCCACACACACTTTATTTATTCATGGGGGCATGTGTGAATGGTCCTTTGGCAAGTAATTTCTCTTTTATGCATTATCTACAAGTGTCTGGCAGTTTTCCTATGCTTTTGAGTTCTCTAGGTTGTTTGGTGAATCTAATTTATTCTTCATGGTATTATAATATCCTAAAAATCCATTCATATCCTTTGATTAAATATATTTTCCATATAAGTGTCAAGATTGTCATTTTTTTATTCTCTCCTTGAGACTATTTTATATGTGTTTACATAAGCAAGGTGTTTTCAATGTTTGAATATGTGTTTAAAAGGAGATTTAGGTTTCTTTTTTCATGTTAAATATTTTAATCCAATGGTATAATTGGACTTTATTCCAAATAGTCATGCTTTTCACTCTTCAATGATTTAAAAACTTCCAAGGTTGCTAAACAGTCTTCTACATGTCTGTAACACAAGAGAAATCTCATATTATCAATGGTTTTTTTAAGTTAATATAGACATGAGAGTATTTTTATTTAATTAAAGTTTAAAATCCTGTCTATATATAGTGATAATGGTGGAATACTAAGTTTCCAAGCACCTAAGGACAAAGAAGTGCAGACAAGCCTAGTGACATAGTCACCTATAGACTGCGTGTATGAACAATGGGCACATAGTTTGAGATGCCTTGAAGATTATAATGAAAATAAAATGAAGTGATAAATATTTTCTCAAAGGAAGAATCATTTTATATGGCATTGTAGGTTTGAAAAGGTCATCTCAAGACCATTTTAAAGTCAACTACCCAAAAACACTACCTATAGTCAGTTGTGAGGAAAGTGCCTTGAATAGGGTTGTTCATGATTTTTGGAATCTTTAAGGCATTGGAAATATATTTATAATGTGTGGATAGGATAAATAAATCCAATGAATTGGTTTGAGATTAGTCTTGGTGATATTCTTGGAGACCTAAAAGACTATAAACTCAACACCACCTATAGCCAAGCTTAAAATTGGCTTTAAATATCATGTTTAGAAGGTCAAGAGTTTAAAGGTTTTAAGGGTTCTCAAGGTGAAAATAATAATGGTGAAAAACTATTGAAAATATTGGAAAGTGGCAATGGGAAATGTCAAGCTTGAAGTGAGCCTCAAACTACACACAATCAACTCATCAAAATGTATACTTACAACCAGTTGATAAATTGTATTTGAACAGTGTTTTTGATATAATGTTGGGAGTAAAAAGGATTAAAAATGTCTGAGGACATCACCAAAAATTAAAAATATCCACCAAAGGGATTTAGGATTGATTTTGGAAGCCAAGAAGAGGTCATACATAGTCAAACCTTCTAGATAGCCACCTACAGCCAATTAAAGGATGTAAACATTGTTGATAGGTTGTGGAGACTTTAGGACACTATGAAGGTTTCAATATAACTTCATCAATAGCACATCAAAATATTGATGGGTTCTAATGACGAAAGTAGAGTTCCTAGAATACTAAGTTGACAAACCATTCCAAATACACACACAGGCAATCATTATCACCTATAAGTCTATATAGAAACTAAAGACCATCTACAAACCTGAGAATAATGCTTTGTATTATTATTTTAAGATGTAAATAATATCAATCTTATCAATCCATTGATAAAAAATAATCTATATAGGGGTTAGAGGCTAGTTGCCTACACATAATGCATATATAGTTTTGACTACTTAGTCCTAAGGAGTAGTTACTTGATTGGAAGGTTAGAGTGATTGAGCCATAAAAAGAAATAAAACATATTGAAGATGATGTTACAATGATAACATCATTCCATCAGACCCTTAGCTCAAATGATAATAAGGAAATAAGCCTTGTTTATTCTTAAAAACTGAGTACACACACATTCTTATTAGGAAGTCAATCTTGAGGAAATGAAATGGAGTTATTGGAGTGAGATGAGACCTTAAATACTTGAGAAGATAGTGAAAGAGTCTGAAAAAACATTTCATGAAGATATTAGACCCTAGTAGAAAGAGAAAAAAGTGAAAATAGGTAGTTAGGATCACATAGTCAGCTTGTCTCATAAACTTAGGCCTAGTTCAGTAAGGATGCAAGGAGTTTGGTGAGGAAGTGTGGAAAGATGAAATTCAAAATGTGTCAAGTAGGAACTTATAGACTTTATGAATGTAATTTGAGCTTAGACCAACTTAAGAAAGTTATCAATAACCCATTATCTTGCTCAGATTTCTAAAAATGCTCACTTCTAGCCAAGGTTCATTTTAAGAGACCATATTAGAAACCATGTTAGGTTTATGTAGGAAAATATGATTCATATCCTTGGTGAATATGAAAATTTCAAAAAAAATTGCCTTCTTATGTTTATGTACAACTGCTTGTCTACACATTTAAAACATATAGGTTGTGTAATAAATTTAAAAAGAGTATTAAAAACTTTCCTAAACCTTAATATTATTGCATATTTTTATTCCTCTTGAAGATATATATAATTTGAAAAAAATAATCATCTAAAACTGAGTCCATATACAAAAGTCATAGCCTATGGAAGTTTGTGCTAAGTTATATCACATCATGCTACTGCCTGACAAGATACTTCTACCTATCATCATGATACCACCTAGAAATATGTTAAAATTTAGATTCATATTTAAGATATATATAATTTATAAAATAAAATTACCTCAAATTTATTCCATATGAAAAATTTATGACCTTCATAATTTGGTGTTCTATTGCATCACATAATGTTGTTGCCTAATAGCATGTTGTTTCTTGACAACATGCTGCCACCTAATAATACGATACCACTCAAAAAAATTCTAAAATTTTGATTATCTTCAAAAATATATAAAATTTAAAAAACAAATAATAAAATTGAGTCTATATTCAAAATTTATAGCTGTCATAAGTTGGTGTTTAGTTACATTGCATCATGTTATCTCCTGACAACATGATATCGCCTGGTAGCATGCTACCACCCAAAAACATGATACAACTTAGAAACATGATAAAATTTGTATTCCTATAAAAAATTATACAATTTTAAAAAAATTACCTCAAGATAAGTTTGTATTCAATAATTATGAACTCTAGAAGTTCTTGAGTTCAATCACAACATGTCATTAGGTGATAGCATGCCACTGGTCAATAGCATGATGTCAAGCAACAACATGTTGTTTAGTCGTAGAATGCTATTGATTAGTAACATCATACTACTGAGTGATAGTATGTTATCAAGTGGTAGCATGTTTTTATGTATTTACATGTTATTGAGTGGCATCATGCTATCGAGCAACAACATGATGCTGATGAGGTAAAGAATGAGATTTGGATGGTAACCCCTATAAACATATGTACTATATATATAAGGAGAATCACATTTATGTCCTCATAATTATTATAAATTATTAGTGAGTCAACCTCTAAAAAAATTTACATCATAAAATTTTAGGCAAATGGGTCTTATGTACTACTCCCAAAAAATTGCCAAATATAATTTCCTAAAAAGTGAATATTCATGAATTAATCAATATTTTCCATTAAAATTTACCCTAAACAAAAAGATAAATTTTATGTTTAAGGTTCAAATTTTCTCTATCCATTCTATCTAATATTTATTTTAAGTCCATAAGTTGAGAACTGATATCTAGTAGGTCCACCTTGGTATAAAAAATACCATCATTTTGGCTCAGCTTGCTCACCTAATCTTGGAATATTATTTATAATCTTTAATGAACCAATGAAAAATGGGCTTATGAAGGTATAATTCATCCCCAATTATATCTAGACATTATTGATTAATTACATCTTCCATAAATGTATCAAACTCCATAGGAATGATTTTATTTTGCTTGGACAAATTTGCATCCTTATTGCCATTATCTGCAACCTCCTTTTGCCTAGTTTCATCTTTATTACCTCCTTATTTAAGTAGTTTTAACCCTTACACAACTTCATCCATCCTATCCTCATGCATGTCACAATATTTACTCATTTTATAGCCCTCTATATTTACCACATTTGACACTCTAACCATTTTGTCTAAGCCATCAACTTTATTAGTATAATCAACCATACCCACATAGTTTTGGTGTGTACACTCCCTATCAAGATCAATAATACCCTGATTTTGATTTTCCATTTTGACCTTATTTTGATTTTTCTTTGTATCACTTATTAAGAATATTTTAGGGATATTTACCATTTTATCATAACCCCTCATCACTCCATTATGAACACTAGGGTTTAAAGGATTGAAAATTTTATAGATGAGGAATATCACTACTTAGTTTAGTGGAAGCCTTTTTTCCCCTTTTCACATCAAACACAAAGATTTACAATAAGTAAAAAAAATGGTGGAATAAGGGGAATAATGTGTCAAAATATTTTAGAATAGGTATATAGAAGTAATGAACAACCTAAAACACACCATTGAGAGTGACATACATCATGATTTTATTAGCTACCACATGGAAAGGATTTATGAAATCCTTTCTTAGGTAACCCCATTGGAATTAATTTATCTCTTCATTATCCATAAAACATTTGGCCCTCTCCTAATTATAGTTCTTGTTAGACTTAACATACTTGAATTCCTTCAATTTTAACCCAGTCATCTAAGATATCAACCCTTCATTAATTTCCACATAGACATTATTAATGTCTACTACATGATCATTCCATTGAGTAGTAAACTTTTATTATAGGAGCTTATCAAAGCCATAATTTTTATCTATAAAATTTATCAATCCACTAGTATGGAGTACATCCTAAATCCTAACATCTTTCTTAGTTATCTCATCTGATAGTTATTCAACCCTATTCAAATCATCACCCATCTCAAAATCTTGATATCCAAACAACTTGACAATATTAATCTAGCTAACAATTTTTTGTGTATTACCCTAATACATATCTAAATAAGAAACTTATAATTCTTTAATATCTATTGCATATTATAATTTGCATCCCATGTGTGATTAATAAACTCCTTATAATAATAACTATTAATCAAACATTTGTATAAGGTTAAATCTTTCCCATCATTTAAAGATAATGAATATCCTAACAACCAAAAAAAAGGTTAAATATGTGAACCAAACATGTGTTTGGTAATGATGATAGTTTCCTAAGCTTATCAGTATACAAGAATGGTTGTATAGATACATAAGTTATTATACTATATTTCATTTCTCACTTGGCTCAATTGTTGGTGAATGTAGATTCCTCTACTATGTGAAGATATTAAAAAGTGAATTGCATGATAAAGGCATATTTATTATAATAAGGATATATGTGTAACAAACATAGTGTGTGAGTTTTATTTTATATGAAACTAATGCATGAATGTTTATAAGACATGATACTTCATGTAACATTCTAAGATGGTCCAACTTATGTTTCAATTAATAATTTTAATGTGGTAAGTATTGTACCTAAAAGGATTTTCCCAAGTGAAAATCATGTGTATTTATGTGTTTACATTTATATTTTTATGTGTATGATTCATATAATATAACTCTCTTTTATATTTGATTATTGTGCACAAGCTAATTTTGAACAATTATTTGTGTAACTCATACCCCAATGAGGTTCAATGTAAAAGAGGAAGGTATCATGGAGAAAATCATGAAAATTTAAGCATAATTTGGGATTATTTTATGATCACATGTTATTTTAACTAATTTTAGAAGATTATGATATGATTATGTGTTATCAATTTGATGTAAGTATATTTAGGGGAATTACACGTGTATTTCACACTATTTGTCATTATTTTATCATTAGAGGTCTTTACTTATAACCATTAGGAAAAATTGAGCCCTAATTCACATTATATGTTCAAAATTAGGTTTTCAAAGCTGGATTGGTCAAAATTGCATCCCTCATTGAACCAATAGATCAATTGGTTCAATATAGAACTCAATTGGGTAAAATTGAGCTCCAAAGCACATTATGTGTTTTCAACTATGTTCATAAGGATAAAATCTAAAAAATTGTCCCTTACTAATCATAATGATTAATTGATCAAATTAAATACTCAATTTGGAAATTGTGAGGCCCAAACTACATTATATGGTCATAATTATGTTGATGGTGCCATATTGGAAAAAATTCCATCTGTCATTAGAAAAATTGAGTACTTGTTTTATTCGAGGACTCAATTAGGGAAAATTTGACCCCATATGAATTATATGGTTGCAGTTAAGATAATATGAAATTATTTTTCCAAAATTATGCTCCTTATTTAACCATAATAATAATAACTTCAATAAAAGACTTAATTTAGATAGATGGAACCCCAAATCATATTATCTAGTTAAGATTATGTTCATGGTTATGATCACCCAAAAAAATCACTCATTAAATGAAATAAGTAATTATTCTAATTAGGGACTCGATTGGGGGAAATTAGATCCCCATAATCACATTATATAGTTGTAATTGAAGGTACACAAGGCTTTATTTCCAAAAATAACATACCTCATTAAAATAAATGAGTCATCGGTGTAATTAGGCACCAAATTAGTGTAGATTAGGTGCCAAATCACATTGTTAGATTAAAATAAAATTTAAGGGACTCAATTTACCCAATTTGCATTACTCATTAAACCAAATGAGTGATTTATTTAATGAGTGGCACACCTAGGGAAAATTATGCTTCAAATCACATATGTGGTCATAATTAGGTTCACTTGGAATGGTTTCCCTAATCACTCACCTCATTGAATCAAATGTTATTTTCTCCAATGAAATAATTTATTTAGAAAAGGCAAGCCCCAAATTAGAGTATAAGGATTTAAATATTTTCATGAGGCTTGATTGGCCAAAATTATGTCAATCATTGAAAATTTATGAGAAATTTGTTCAGTAAAGAACCCAATTGGGGAAAATTGAGCACCAAATCACATTATTTGGTAAAATTAAGTTCATAGGGATTAATTGACTAAAATTGTTTCCTTCATTGAAAGAATAAAATAATTAGTTCAATTAGGGGCTCAATTGGGAAAAAATGAACCCAAAATAACATTATGTGGTCATGATTAAATCCAATGGGATTTATTGGCACACATTACATACTTTTTAAAATCAATCATTTAATTCATTTAATTATATAATTCTAAGTCACATTATGTAGTTACAATTAGGTTCCCAATGCTTGACTATAGCCATAATTGCATCCCTCGTTGAACTGAATGAGTAATTAGATATATAAAAGACTTAATTTGGAAAAATAGAGCCCAAATAACAATATGTTGTCAAAATTAGGTTCATGAAGCATGTTTGGGAAAATAAATTCCATTCATAAAAAAAATTGAGTGATTCATTCAATTAGGGACTTAACCATAGAATATTGAGCCCATATAATATTATATAGTCATAATTAAATTCACAGAAAGTGATTGCCCAAAATTGTATCACTCATTGAACTAAATGACATTATTTTGTTTCAAGCAGGGACTCAATTATAAAAACTAGACCCTAATCATATTTATAGGTGTGATTTAGTTCATGGTGCTTGATTTCCCTAAATTGCATCCCTCATTGAACTAAATGTGTAATTGGTTTAATTAGTGATATAATTTGGTAAAATTGAATATAAAATAACATTATATACTCATAACTAGGTTTGAAGGGATTTATTTCCCCAAATTACATGTATCATTAAAAAAAATTAGTAGTTAGTTAGGTTAGGGACTCACTTAGGGAAAATTTAGCATCAAATCACATGTTATGCCCTTAACCATCGACATGTCTAGGGATATGTGTAACCAAATTATGGCTTGAATGACTCTTTTACATATTATTTTACATTTATCTATGCATTCATATGCTTATTAGGCTAGCCTATGGTTTGTCCATGGCCTTGGTAGACTATATATAATAGGTAGGGTTAGTTATTCATCACCATGTTTGAGTATTCATTCTTATTGCAAGCATTTGGGATATCATCCCCTCGAAGTGGATTATTTATTATTAATATTCTATGATATATTTCCATTATCATTGTGATATATTTATATTTTTATGCTTATTTGGTGAATTAATATCATTCCAAGTGGTATTAGAGTTCTGATTTGTACCATAATCAGGGCAAAATCCTAGATCTTGAAATTTGACTATATCTCACAAAACATTTGTGAATTTATCTACAATTTTTTAATGGAGTTTAAAAAAAATTCAAGTAATCTTCCATTAAAATTTCAGCTCATTTGGATATGTTTTGAAAAATTTATCACTATTTTAGGATTTTTCATAAATTTGATCCATACCTCACAATTTAAAGAATTTTTAAATTTGTTTACATTTCTAGAAATCTTGGAAAATTTTAGTTTGTGTCTATTATTGGATATTTGTGATTTAAGGCTAACATATTTAAATAAATACATGATCAAATTCACCATAAGGTTTGGGTCAATGGGTAAAATAAGGTTCACCATCAAGCCTTTGTTTGGCTAGTCCTAACACTCATGGATAGGGAAAAGGAAAAGAAACCCCTAAAACTCCTTTAGGGGATGACATGGAGTTAAAAACTTATGCTATGATTTCTCAAATTTATTAAACTCTACATGGCCTAATGTAGAAGGATGTGCAAGTCCAAACTCAAATATCAGTAATGCAAGGGGAGCTTAATGACATGACTAATGAGTCACAAGAGATCACGACATAATTGGTTACAATTTCATCTCATTTAACACTAAAAAACCCTCAAATGTTTCCTTCTCATCCTCCTCTTATCAACACTAACACCAATAATATAGGGGTGAAACTGATTATTCCAAAAGTGGACTTGTGCAAGTTTGATGGTAAGGATCCACTCACTTGGATCACTCAAATTGAAAATCTATTTGATTTGGACCAAAATCCTAGCTCATAGAAGGTGGTTATGTAATCTTTCTATCTAGAACTTGATCCATTTATTTTGTATCATTAGTTATCTGCAAAAAAGAAGAAGACTAGTGCTCCTATTACATGGTCAATAGTCTCTAATGAAATGATGTCTCACTATCAAGATAATGTATTTGAAAACTAATTTAGCCAGTTAGCAAAACTATGATAAACATGAATAGTGGAGTATTATATTCATTATTTTTAGAATCTATCCTTGCATGTGGAAGACATCACTAAGGTAAATCTTATTAACCTTTTTCAGGGTGGACTAAAAGATAATATTCAATTAGAGGTTCATATGTTTAACCCCATAACTATATTTAAAGCTAGACCAAGGGAACTCCTAGTAAAAGAAAAAGAGATGAGCAAATGTTATCCTTTCACTAATATTTGAGAATGTACCTTCCCAACTCTATCACTACCTCAACCTACTAGATTGACACCATAAAAAATTGAAGAGAAGCATGCCAAAGGGTTTTGTTATGGTTACCATATAAAATGGAGAAAAGGTTAAAGATGTGATGAAAATAAGTTATTTTACATTGAACGAGATGATAAGGATGAAGAAGATGAGGAGGCATATGATGAGGGTTTTGAAGGACCTGAAGATGAAGTTGTAGATTCTCAACCTATTATCTCCTCCCATGCCCTTGTATGTATTTATACTCTTCAAACTCTTAAGGTGTTGGGTTTCATTAAGAAATAAAAGGTTATGATGTTGATTAACTTAGGTAGTCCACACAATTTAATCAATAGTAAGTTGGTTGCTTGTTAAAATTATTTCATCTACCTAGCCCTAGAATTACAAGTCATGATTGTAGATGTTGGTACAATTAATTGCTCTAGAAAATGTCACACTATTAAGTTAGCAGTGGTGGACTAATTTCTATCATCTTTTATGTTTTTTATTCATATGGGTGGGATTGACTTATTTTGAGAGTATAATGGCTCACCACATTGGGTATGATTGGGATGAATTTTCATGAACTATTCATGCATTTATATTTGTAATGGAATCCAATGGAACTATGGGGATCAAGATTTAAATTTTCGCAAGTGGTTAGTTCACATCAGATGATTACGATGCTAAAAAAGGTGTTAAAGGATATGTGGTGCACTTTTTTTCCATTGATGTTCAACAAACTGCATCTACCCATCTTGAGTTACAACAAATAATAGAGGAGCATTTGATTATTTTTGGACCCATGCCAAAAATTCTTCCTCCTAGCCATACCCATGATCATTCCATTAGACTCATTCCTAGAAGTATGCCACCCAACATCAAACCATACTGATATCCTTATGCCTAGAAGAGTGAAATTGAAAAAATGATATAGTAGTTATTGGAGGTAGTAACCTTTCATCATAATTAAAGTGAATATTATTCTCTAGTGGTCATGGTGTAGAATAAGGATGAAACTTGGAGGATATGCCTAGATTATAGAGAGCTCAACAAGTTCACTATCAAAGATAAGTCTCCTATTCTTATAATTGATAATTTTTTAGATTAATTACATGGTGTTGTTTATTTGACCAAATTAGATATTCACTCTAGGTATCATCAAATAAAGATCCATGCGGAGGACATTCATTAAACAATTTTTCATACTCACATAGGCCATTATGAATTTTTGGTCATGCCTTTTGGTCTCACGAATGTACCATCCACCTTTCAAAGTTTGATGAATATGGTTTTTAGGCCATTTTTGAGAAAGTTTATACTTGTGTTTTTTGATGACATCCTTATTTATAGAAAATTTTGGGAAGACAATTTGAAGTATGTGAAATAGGTACTCTCAGTTCTTGAGCAACATTAGTTTTATGATAAACCATCAAAATATACATTTGGAGTCTAGGAAGTGGAATATTTGGTCATATTGTATCACATGAGGGAGTAAAAGTTAATCCTAAAAATATCCAAGACATCATGAAGTGGAAGATTCTCAATACACTTAAGAAACTATGGGGATTTTTGGGGCTAAATAGTTACTATCATAGGTTTGTCAAATACTATGGTAGTATTGTAGTACTTATCGCCTCCTTGTTAAATAAACAATCCTTATAATGGATGGATATAACTACCAAGGCATTTGAATATCTAAAAGTGGCTCTATGCACCACCCTAGTATTGGCTACTCCAGATTTTTCTAATCTTTTGTATTTGAATGTGATGCATCTAGATAAGGTATGTATGTAGTACTCATGCAAGAGGGTAGGCCCATTACCTTTGAAAGTCCTTAATTGAAGGGTAAAAATTAAAACAAACCCATCTGTGAGAAAGAGATGGTGGCTATTTTACATGTAATTAAACAATAGAGATCTTATCTATTAGGTAATCACTATTAGGTAAATATTTATCATGATAGCCTTAAATATTTTTTGGAATAATGGTTATCTGCTAAAGAACAATAAAAATGGGTGATAAAAATACTAGGTTTTGATTTTGAAATAGTCTAAAAAAAGGAAATTAAAATGTGGTGGTTGATGTATTATCTAAGCATGATGAGCCAGTTAAGTCATTTTTATGTGCCATGACCATTTGATAGTCATATTGGCTCAAGGAAGCAAGTTCAGATTAGGATAATGATAATATTACCCATGCATTGATTCATAATTTATAGCAGGGTTCAGATGGGATTCAAAAGTGTACATGGAAGGGGAATGAATTATGGTACAAAGATAGATTATATCTATTTTAGAATTCTCTTCTCAAAAAGAAAATCCTTCAAGAACTTCATGCGTATCCACTTGGCAATTACTCAAGTTTTTTGAAAACCTATCATAGATTCAAGAAGCATTTTTTTTGGAATGAACTCAAGGGGGATGTATAGAAATATATGGTTGAATGTGTATACACATTATGTTTTAAAACTTTTATTAATTAATGACACTTTGTATCTCTCAAGAACCCTTTGAGTCTCAATCTCTATGAGTGCATGCCTTAAGGGGTGCACTAGGAAAGCGATGGGTAAACCATTGTTGCTTTGCAATATTATTATCCCTTTTTCCACTTATATACACATTTATCTCCTAAAAACATTATCCCTAAGCTTTTTTTATCTATTGTACCCTTTTTATTCATTTGCTACATTTTATCCTCCTATTCCTTACCTTAATACCCTTTTGTCATCTGGCTATACTAGGTTGATTGAATCAACCCTATATAGTTTTGGGTAATTTTCACTTAGGAACTAGTTTGGCCTTTAGATGACCTAGATCATGACCTAGTGAATAATTATTCAAAATTATGTTAGGTCTACTAGGTCAATCCTATTGGTCATTATTTTTGGAAGGGTTTTGGGGTCAAATCTACCTACATATATGAGTTCATTTCACCATTAATTAGATAAGAGAATAATAAGTAAGAGCTATTGTGCATCAGCTTATCCACCATTCTACTTGAGGATAAATCTTAGGGTTTCATAATTTATTTGGAGATATAGATATTATCTTGTGGAGAAGTGTCTTAGATGCATTGACAGGTTGTGTAGCATAGAGATTGATTTATCCTTCTCATCCTTACATAACACAATAACCTCTTGTAAAGTACCATGGCCAAGGGAGAGATTGAGGCTCAATGGGTTCATCTTCAAAGGTAAGTATTACTAAGTTTGTTCCTAATTTATAAGTGTAGATAGATATGAATTTGTACTTATATTCCATGAATTAGGATTCCATATACATTGATGTGATTATATGTCTCTTATGCATGTTTAATTTTATTGTTTATAACCCCCACTTTGTGCCACAAGATTTAGTGAGCACTAGATTAGATTTAATTTACATGTTATTAGTTTAGTGAGATATCAAAACATAGGACCCCCTTAGGCTTATTGCACGATTTTGCTTGATTGGAGGCTTTAGAACCCTCCATAGTATGTTTATTGAAGTAAAATATCCCCTAATTGGGTCTAGTAAATACCTATATTGGTCATGTTCTTGCTTAACAAATGTGTCCCCAATCGAATGTGTATGGTATGGTCTATCTTCTTTGAGTTAGGATTGATTTATAGACATGATGCATTCTTTATTACATATAAAAATTATGGTCTTTTAGAAAAATAAAGTTGAAACCATTAAAACCTTGGGTCTTTTATAACCCTTATCCATCCCTAGTCAATGATGGGAAGAAGTATCTATGGATTTCATTACTAGGTTACCATGATCTGAAGGTAGATAGATTATCATGGTTTTCATGGATAGACTCATAAAGTATGCTCATTTTTGTTATTTATCTCAACCATTGGTGACTAGTATAGTAGCTTCTACCTTTCTCAATACAATTCAGATATTGCATGGTACTCCTAAGACTATTGTCAATGATCAAGATCCCATATTCACTAGTAATTTTTGGATAGAATTATTTGCATGTTTGGGAACCCAATTGGCTCATAGATCATCCTATAATGCTCATTATGATGGATAAACTAAGGTAGTCAATAAGTGTTTATAAGGGTACCTTCATTGCTTTATGTTAGATAAATAGGATAAATGGGTTTAATGGCTACCCTTGGCTAAATGGTTGTATAATAATTTAGTGCATAGTTCGTCCAAAATGTCTCATTTTATGTAATTGTATGGATACCATCATCCATCCCTCAATTTACCCTTAAAGGCCCAATAAAAGGTGCATGCAATGGAGGAACACATTCAACATCAATAAAAATCCTTGCTAGTTTGCATGTAAATTTAGCTTTAGCCTAGAATTACATGAAACAATAGGCAGATCAGCATAACAGTGAGAGGTATTTTGAAATTGGTGATTGGGTCTTTGTTATCTGGCATCCATATAAGCATATGTCCTCGAAGTGATAAAAATAGATAAAAATTTGTCTCCCAAGTAATATGGCCCTTATCAAATCTTGGAATAAATTGTTGGTGTGGTCTACAAATAAGAATTTCCTCCATCCACTTACATTTATTGAGTATTTCATGTATCTTGCCTTAATAATATCATTAGACACAACGTTAAAACTCAAAATAATTTAATTAAATTAGATGAGGAAGGGAGGGCTACTTTTGATCTTGAAGCGGTCCTTCAAACACACACTAGGTAGTTACAGTTAAGATTTTTTATAGAGTATTTGATCAAATGAAATAATTTGCCTTCTAAAGGTATTACTTGGGAGGATGAATCCTTCATGAAACAACATATCAGTTTACTTCAACATTTAGGAAAAAAAATTTGAAGGGGAGGGCATGCTACACACTTAAATATTGGTGTGTCTAGGGATATGTGTCATTGAATTATGTCTTTCATAACCCTTTTGCATATTATTTTACATTTCTCTATGAATTCATATGCTTAGTAGGTCATCCTATGTGTTGTTCATGGCCTTGGTAGATTATATATAGGAGGGAGGGTTAGTTTTTCATCATCATATTGGAAAATTCATTCTTATTTCAAGCATTTGGGAGGTTGTGCCCTCAAAGTGGATTATCTATTATTCATATTTTTTGCTATATTTTCATATCATTGTGATATATTTCTATTATTCTTCTTATCTGGTGAAGTAATATCATTCTATCACATTACATGGTTTAAATTAAGTTCTTAGGGATAAAATTCCCCAAATTGTGCCTCTCATTCTAAATATTGACTACAAATGTAATCAAGGACTCAATTGGGGAGAATTCAGGGCCAAATCACATTATATGCTTACAACTATGTTCATAGTAAATTATAGAAAAAAATTATATATCATTAAAAAAATGAAGTAATTGGTTCAATCAAGGATTCAATAGGATCAAATTGAGCTTAAAATTATAAACCTTGAAATTATTTTCAAATCCTAAGAAGAACATGAATCTCAAAACTATTTTAAAATTTATAAAATAATAGTGGAGATTGAATAAGGATTCTAGATATTTTTTCATCACTTTCCACCATAATGATAGACACAACTATATATAGATATGAAAACTATGTGCATAAACTCTGAAAACTACCTATTTTAAATAGATATACTATTAAATTAAACATATAAAACATTTCATTTCTAATGGAAAGAAAATGAAATCATAAGAAAAAAATCCAAAAATGCCTTTTGTTTTCTCACTTAATAAACAAACATAAAGTGTCAATATATGTCAAAAAAATACCATTACGTAAATTTATTCACATATCAACCTTACATATTTTTCACCTAGTCACCATCCAACTAAAAATAATATCTTAAACAATGTGTAAGTGAAAAGATTTGATGGGCCTAAATGGGGTCTTAAGTGGACATTTTTACCTGAAAAAATGAGAAATCTCAACTTCTATAGATTATTTGAGATTGATAAACTTACAATTTGAATAAAATATAACAACGTGAATTGTATAATTTTGATTATAAGTTATAAACTACTACTTTTTAAAAAAAAGGTCAAGTACAAGTAGGTCAAACATTTAAAATTTGAATATGAACTCAAATTTTTTAGGGAAAAAATCGTAGATAGCCAGTCATGCACCCCGTCATTTTTTGAGCATCCTTTAGTATTTTTTTTAAACATGTTGGTGGAAATTTAGTTAATATCATCTAGTTTTTTACCTATATTTGTATTAAAAGAAAGTAATATTTATTTATTGTATTAATTTTACAAATAAATAGACCTTGAAAATGTAAAAAAGAATGGATATTAAGTAATGCACCCCACCTAACTACCTTTGGAGAAAAATTAAAATTATTATTTTTATTTTTGAATGTGTATATAATTAGGCATAATTTATTGTTGTATAAATTTTTTGTATTTGGATGTGCAAAAAAAATACATAAACAAATATAGACATGTATAGTTATGGCATATAGTGCCAAAAAAATACACACTTAAAAATTAATATAGATGGAAACCTTAGAATAGTCAAATACATTTTAAAAAAACATAAATTTGGAAATAGGATAATGTGCTCGCTATCATAGTAATAGTTTCAGGAAATGTCTCGATGAAATTCATAGTGTTTATGATGAAATAAGTTAGATTTGTTATTTTCTATCAAAAACATGGAATCAATTGTGTTTGTAGGTTCAAACCTTAGGCTTAGGAATCTAAGCCATTTCTGAGCTTGGAAGCATGTTTTTGAAACTACACAAAGCAAAATCATTTATGCACTATAACACATACATGTTATAGAATTTATGCATTCCTAATAGATTCAATAATGAATCCTTATAATTAAAAAGGGTGAGTGATGGAAGGCATGGGGGATGGGGGGTGCTTTACACAAATAAATGTTAAATATATAAATGTAAATTTCAACATATAGTTTAAATTTATTTTATTAAATATAAGAAATTAGGGTCAATAAGGATCTTTTAGAATTGGTCTCACAATTG
>JARHVA010002107.1:2405000-2462500 GCA_037957365.1 Torreya grandis | reverse complement strand
CTCCTTTGTCAGCATCCTCTCAACAAAGGCTCATCTCGATGATTGAAACTTCTCTAAAGAAGTTGAAGGCCATAAATTACTAGTATCAATGTGTTTTCCCAATCACCTTAGTCACTTCTAATGTCAACGACATTAGAGACACAGAGATCAGCCATGTGGATATGGACGAGTTCATGGAGAGAACCAATGCAAAAAATCTGAACTCAGAGATGAAAAGAATCATTGAGAGTAACATCCATCTAGTCTCCTCTTTCCCTATAATGGTGCATCACACAAATTTCATCCTCCAGTGTGCCCAGTTCTATAACAGAGAGGCCAGGTCAGTGTTAGATGCCAGCGGCAACACGATAATTTGACTGGACCTCAAATTTATCGATAAAGTTTTCATGTGCCCTCCTACTACTGAAGTGCTGAAAATTGACTTCATTGAGGCATAGAAAGAGTACAACAAAGATCTCGAGAGGGTGAAAAAGCTGATGAACAATAGATGGCTCAAGACTCCCAGAGCCAACTTGTCTAGATGGCCACAATATTTTTTGAGAAGTGATTTTATAGAAGTTGGTGACTTAATTACTCTTCTCAGTAGAGTATGAGGTTTACCATCTTCTTCCCAATTCCATGAATGGATGTATCCCTTTAATAAGATAATTCTACAAGGGAAACAAGTCATCTTTTAGGGTGAGTAGATCAGCAACGCTCTTTATGAGCAAATGATGAAGGCATCTACTACTTCAAAGTTCTATATGAATTCGTACTTAGTATATATTTCAACCTCAATGCAAACCTTTCCAGGTTTGACAACAGAAGGAGACAGAAGAACCACCCCAGTTTATTCATATTACCCTCACCTAACACTAAAAGGATCAATCTGTCACTTTAGGATGGTAAATGATGCCTTCTTCACAATGTTTTTATGCCTTTTCAATCCTCAGCTAGAACAAAAAAGAGTATCAAATGAAGCCTGGATGGTCGTCAATGATTTTGGCTGTATGTTTTTACAATTCCCCTCTTTTTGCTATTTATGGGTTGGCTTTTTCCAAGGCTATCCCTACATACTCCCCAAATTTCCATCTTACAAATTAGTCCTAATGGAGCTTTGTAGACAAATTATTATCGTACACACTAAGCAAATGGAACTTAAGAAGCCAGGTTTAAGGTTCCCAATAGAAATTGGTAGATACTCAATTTTGATTGCCGCTAAAGCAAGGGTAATGGAGATAGAAATGCAACTAGTCACCATGAAGAAGTTTTAAAAAAGGCCCAATTTTGACTACAAGAGTGTCAAGGATATGATCAGAAGAAAGACTTAGTTTCATGATCCCATGATTGAGGACATCTGGATAGAATTGAGAACAATGGAAGAGATTAGAAGAATGGACTACAGTAGACTGACTCTGGAGTAGATTGAATATCTAGGGCTTATAGATATTCTTTCTAATTTTGTTGATGATAAAAATATAATTAACATCAGATACCTAGCTAAAAAATTTGCTAACTCTCCTTTTCCTCCAATTTAGTGGTCCCAAAAGGAGTTGACTTCTTTAAGGATGAGATTCTAACCAATATTAGCTAACACCAATGATTGGTTAACGGCCAAAGGAATCACATTAAAGGAATTCATCACAGGATCAGAGACTAAATTCTAAGAAGAAATAAGGAAGAGAGCAGAGAACATAAATAAGAATAAAGGCAATGTTCCTTCTCCTTCTAGGCCTCACAAGCCTAGAGTCATCTTTGTGTCAAAGAAATCGAAGGTTGCTGAGAAGGAGCTAGAATCAATAGCTATGGGGGCTGGAAAACAAAGCACTTAGGAACATGTAGTAAAATGGATGGAGATAGATGACAAGCCTTCAAAGCAATAGAGAACTGAAATTCTATCTCCCCAAGAAGGGGCACAACCACTTGTAGGGGTTTCTTCTTCACCACCCCAATCCCTAGTGGCATCTCCTTCACCTCTTTCTCCCATCAACATTCCTTCTTCTAAAGCTACCTCTCCTTCTAGATTTATTTTTGGTGATCCTTAAGGTGCTTCTATAGACATCTTTCGATCCTCAGGTTCTATCCCTAGTCTCTCATCTCTTTTTTTCAATATTGGAGATAGTTTTGCCATTAACCAGCCAGCAGCTGATATAGTTTCACCTGCTACACCCACTACACCTGTTGTTCTCATTAGTAGCTCAGATGTCACCCCAGTAACACCAGCTATAGGGACTCTTTCCATGGTAAGTGCTTCTACTTTCCCACCTTAGTTATCAGCTTTCACACCCAAAAGGAAGAAGCAAGCCATCTCTGCAGATGACTTTGATTTTGGAAAAATAGTGCCAGTGAAAGCTAAGACCACTAAGAAATCAAGGATCCTTTAAAAAATAGTTGAGGAAAAGGGGAACAAATTTTTAGAGATATCCAAACCTTCGTAGGATATAACCCTAGAAGATTTTGACATGAGCAACTATTCCATTTCTTGTGTTGAGTTGGGAAAAGTAACTCACGAGGGTGCAAAGAGTGACCTACATTCAGTAATGGATATCATGGTCCAAAAATTTGATATAGAGGAGATAAAAAATTATTACAAAGCAAAGGCAGAACAATTGACTATGGTAGTTAGGAGATTCACCTTTGCTCCTAAAGCATCGACCCCAGAAGCCTTTTCCATAGATGATCTTGTTATCTAGAAAGCAGAGAAAACCTACATGAAATAGAAAGTACTTGAAGATTATATAGAAAAGATGCATAAACAAGGAATTTTCTTGCTTACAGAGGTTGCTAAGAAGATAGAGAAGATGAAAAAAATAAGGATAGATTTAGAAGACCTCATCTCTCTTATTTCTCAAGATATTGACAGTACAAATAAATATCTTAGCAAGTGAGTAGAGATGAAGGATCTAAAGAAACACACCTTGCTATCGATCGGCATCATTTCCAACAAATATTTATATGTTGAAATCAAAGAATCACTGATATACATAATCCAGGTACTTAAGGAGCTGATCAAAGATCTCGAGTCTTCTAAGGATGCTAGTGAGAAAAGTGTCACTGGTCTGTTGAACAGACTAGAGGAATTGCTTGCAAACTCACCTCTAGAGATAATCAATTTTTTTTGGCAGAAGAGATGATTCAAGAATTCAAAGGTATGATCCAAAGGGATTTTGAAGATAAAGCATTTCAAAAGACTTTTATGGATAACATTTTAGATACTCAATTAACTCTGGATAATCTAAGAACCAGGTTAACTAGTCATGCCAAAGCAATCACAGCATTGAAAGATGCTACAATTAGAGCCAAAGTAATATTCAAGAATACCATTGCACTAGATAGTATAGGAATTCAAGCATCTATTGCCATGTATGATGCTCATCTAAAGAAGTTTGGTGGCAAGAGTTGAATTATTCCTCTATTCTCTCTTCTTTCTTTCTTCTCATGTACTTTTGTCATGTAAAAGTACATGGACTTTTGTAATATGTAATTACATGTAAAAATCTAAAAAATATCCCAAAGTCAATGATGACTCATCTTTGACTAGGTTTTTAATATTTTATTCTTTTTTTAATTTTGAAGGTTTCTCCCTATATATAGAGGGAACCTCTTTTGTAAATATCTCTCTGGATAATTGAGAGCAAAAACTATGCTGAAATTGAGACACTTCTTGAGACTTTGTGCTCAATTTTTAAATCATATTTTGTCAAATGAATAAGAAATAGGTTAATTTCAGACTTTATATTGATGTAATTTATGTTAGGAAATAGTTTTTATGTTCTCTTTTTTGATAATCTCTCATCTGTTCGATTTAATAAGCAAAGTATGTGTATTGAAATTATCTAAAGATGTTTCTAAAGGATAAAAGAAAGACTTTGAGCTAATTTTATCTTGGTGACCCCTTTATCCATTGTAGTTTTAGGCAGAGACTTTGGGATTTCTTTCACTCTATTGTTATGTGTGTTTTGAATCAATAAAGGAGGCAACAGAAGATTTTTTGCTATGCACTAGATACAATTACTCAAAGAAGAGGAATGCTTTTAGCCATCGATCGGGACCTTCTTTTGTTCCTTGGACATCATCTCTAAAAAAAGAGAGATGGATGGTGTTATACTACCCTGAGAATTATTTTTTGCTTATTTATATTGTATACAGCCTCTACATATTTAATATGGAACCTCCCCTTGATGAGAGGAGAGATTTGTCCCTTGTTAATGTAGTAAACCTACACACCAAGATGACCCATCTCCCTATGTTGTGGTGATAGGAACTATTTTGGTCACCGGTTAGTTGGCTGACAAAATATTCACCCAACAGTTTTTGGTGACTCCGTTGGGGACACAAACATGCATTTTGAAGTCTCAAGCTTCAACTTGAAGTAGCTTCAATTCTTTTTTTATTTAACACTCTCACAAATCCACCGTACACATGAGGCCAAAGAGCTCAGGGTATTGTTGATCCTATATTCGAGTTGGTGTGACAAACTAATTTTGAGATTTCTCCTCCACCATCTCACCTTTAGCAAACTAAGAGTTTACCTCCTACCAACGCTAGATCTCCCATACCTGGTGAAGCTTCTAGTCTCAATACTGGTAAGACTTTGTCTTTATTGACCCCACCAAGATTTGTTATCCCACCCTTTAACCATCCTATCATAATGGCTCAAGGTCTATGGGGTAATTCTTTTGGCCCTCTTAATTTGACCCCACCCTTACATGAACTACCTCGTAGTTCTAGAAAAAAATTCCCAAATTTTTTAGTTACAGAAAGGTTCACCCCGCTAAGCATATTGTTTCCTTCTCTATAGCATGCAACGTAATCAGTGTGAAATTCAAAGACATAGCAGTGAGACTTTTTGTGGAAACTCTACAAGGCACTGTCATGGATTGGTTTTATCACCTTCAAGCTCAAACTATAATTGACTAGAATTCACTCAAATCCAAATTTAAAGCTAGGTTTAAACCTACTAAAGATGTGCATGCCTTATTAGCTCAGCTTACGCAAATGAAGAAAGAAATCCATGAGCCCATGAGAGATTTCATAGACAAATTCAATAAGTTAAAGAACTAAATTCTTACCATCACTCAGCCCACACTAGAGAATCTCAAGTGCTTTTTCATCAACTCACAACTTCCCAAAGTAAGTTTTCTATTGAGGTGGGCTAGCCCTATGGATCTTGAAATGGCTCAAAATTTGACTACTAAGATTGAGGATGATCTTATCCTGGCAGGTAATCAAAAAAGACTCCAGTAAAAATAGATTTTCTTCATCTACTGAAAGTTCTTCTACAAGCACTATAGATCCTATGGTGTAAAAGTTGACAAATAAACTGATAGCTTTGAAAAGATAAATGGCCCAAGGTATGTCTGCTCTCACTTATTAGGATATGCCAAGGAGAACATTCCAGAATTAGCAATATCAGGGCAATGCTACCCAAAACCAAGGAAAATCAAATCACCTGCCTCCCTCACATGAGAAACTTGCCATTGAAGCAACACCTGTCAATTTAGCAGTCAGTTATTTAGAGGCTAAACATGCTTTCTCACTCCAACCTAAGTTGGACCAACAAGATGATGATAATATCTTTGAAGAGTAGGAAGAAGAATTAGCTAGCTACTCCAATATCTGTTTCCTAGATTATCAGGATGAAGCTAGAAGTAAAGGAGAAGGGTTTGATGGATCTTATGATATTTTTATCAGATCTCAAAACTAGTCAGCTCCACACACTGACAAAGGAAAATTAGAAGAGGAACCTCAGCTATGGTATCCATTGCTAAATGAGGGACTCCATTGCCTTCCCAACCAAAGGATTAGGTAACTAACAAAAAAGTAAGTACCTCAAACCATCCCATATCTTCCACCTCTATTTCTCAGACCAATACCACACCCACTAAAGATCAAGATGAAGGGCCCTCTTCCTCTGTCTCAAATTCATTTCAATTATTTGATATAATTGATCACACCCAAAAAATTAAGATTCAGATGACTGAGATTCAGTATTTGCGAGCCAATCCTGAATAGTTTGATAAATTGGCAAAATTTGTAAAAAATAAATCTATTACCACAGGACAAGATTCTTCAAAGGCAACTCATGATTCTCCCAAGGATAAATCTAGCCAAAATAATCTTGTCGTGACTCTTCTTGTTGATCCTAGAAAAATAGAACCTTTTTATGTTTCCCTGCTAATAAATAGTTATAAATTGAGTAATTGCATAATAGACTCTAGAGCTTCTGATAATGTTACACCTGCCAAGGTGGCAAATTTCTTTGGTCTAACTTTGACCAAAATTTTTGGGAGGTGTTTTTCTATAGAAAACAAGAAATTCCACTCCTTGGTCAAATAAAAGATGCCCAATTTAGATACAATTTTTCCAAAAAAGAGGATAAAAATGATGGTTCTAGTGACTAGTGTTCTAGCCTCTTACATCCTTCTTGAGTGGAATTTTTGCAAGGATGTTGGGGGTGAGCTAAGCATGGACTTGTCTGAGGCAAATATCCTAATTCAAGGTGTTATGAAGAGATTTCTTCATAAAAAAGAGGCAAAATATGTAGTCACCCAATCGTTAGCACCAGAAGCTCAAATTTTATTTGAGTCTTCAGGCATGGGTAACTAATTCTTATCTACAGATGAAGTTCATGAGGCATCTGATGAAACTCCTATAGGTAATAACTTGGAAATGTATTCAGCTGACACAGCAAGAAAATTAGTGAAGCAAAATAAATGCATGGAAGAATCTTTTCCTCCAAATGAAGAATTTTTCAAAGGAAAAGCAGTATCTAGTGAGGTATGGATTTTAGAATTCGATGGCAGCTACTCCTCTACTAGTTCAGGAGCTGGAGTTGTGTTGGTATCTCCACAAAGAGATATTATTCCCTTATCTTACAAGTTGCAGTTCAACAACACCAACAATACAACTGAGTATGAATCCCTGTTGCTTAGATTGTAGGATGCTAGAGAAAAAGGCATTAAACTCCTTCATGATAAAGGGGATGCCAAATTGGTGGTTTATCAGGTAAGAAACCTCTATCAAACTAAGAATGAAATATTGTGTCACTACCACAATCTATTCTAGGACCAAATTGAAAACTTTGATGCTTTTAGCATCTCTACCATTTTGAGAGAATTTAATGATAGCGCAGATGCATTAGCTATTTCTGCTACTCTCTTGGTTCCCCATCTAGACTTTAAAAGAAAAAAGTACACTATTGAATTGGTCTTTTGACTAAAGTGTACCTGATAATGCTAGCCATTGGCAAGTATTCAACAATGACAATCAAATCATTGCCTTCTTAGAGCAAAAGAATAGCTTCAAATAACTGCATTTTGAAAGCAATGAACTTTAGAGATATGAGACAACTTTTGAATCACATAAAGATGTAGGTGAGGAGTTCCTACAACTTAAGGGAAATGATATTCCCAAAAGCCTAGTTTCCCTAGAGAAATTGTTTGATAACCATGACATATTCATCAAACAACAGTGAACGGATTTAACTCCTCTCAGAATTTTGATCAAGTAAATCTGAGAACTAAAAGAGATCCTAAGATGGTGAACATTGGGAAATGTTGCACTCTCGAGGAGAGATTCAAGCTCACTAATCTAATCTGCTAATATATAGATATCTTAGCATATTCCTATGACAACTTGAAATCACTCAGGCCTGATGAAATTTGCCATGACATTCCTCTTAAGGCTAACTCAGTGCCTTATAAGTAAAAGTCTAGGTAATATAATCCAAAAATATTAGGTACCATTTTATCTTAGATACAAAAAATGCTTGATGCTGAAATAATTTTCCCGATCCATCACTCCACATGGATTGCCAATATAGTGCCTGTGAGAAAGAAGAATGGTGAAATTCAAATCTGCATAGATTTCAGGAACTTGAATTAGTTATATCTAAAAGATAACTACCCTCTTCCTATCATGGATCAAATTCTATAGATGGTGATAGGCTCAGAGATGTTATCAATGTTAGATGGTTTCTCAAGGTACAATCAGGTTGAAGTTGGAAAAGTAGATCAGCATAAGACTGCCTTCACCACACCATGGGGCACCTTTGCTTATCAAAGAATGCCTTTTGGTCTGATAAATGCAAGTGCCACATTTAAAAGAGCAATGGACCTCACTTTCAAGGATGAAATAGGTAATTTCATTATAGTATACCTGAATGATTTGATGGTATTTTCAAAGCATCATTCTGACCATGTCCACTATTTACAAATAATACTAGAATGATGTCGTCAGAATGGTATTTCTCTAAATCTCAAAAAATCTATCTTTGGGGTGACAGAAGGGAAACTTCTTAGACATATTGTGTCCCAAGAAGGTATAAAAATTGACTCAGAAAGAGTCAAGTCCATCCAAGAGCTTACTCTACCTACCAATAAAATTGTGGTTCACTCTTTCTTCAGAAAAGGTGAATTTTCTTTGAAGGTTCATCCCTGAGTTTGTTGAGAAAACTCACTACATTATCAATATGATGAAAGGCAAAGCCATCTTTAGGTAGAATTCAGAGGGCAAATCAGCGTTCAAATACATCAAAAAAATAATCACTCGTGCACCAATTTTGGTTTGTCCAGACTACACCAAAAACTTTAAAATATACAGTTATGCTTCTAAACATACACTCTCAACTATTTTAGTTCAATATAACCAAGAAGGTGTGGAATCTCTTATTTTCTTCATGAGTTGTCTATTCAAATCTCATGAGCTAAAATATTTAAACATGGAGAAGCATGCGTATGCAGTGGTCAAAGCAGTTAAGCACTTCATATTTTATATCCTAAATTCACATATTAAGGTTTTGGTGCTTGATACAATGGTGAAGTCCATTTTGACTCAATAGGAGTTTGGTACAAAGAGAGGTAATTGGATTGCCAAGATTTAGGAGTTTGACCTAGACATCAAACCTACCAAACTTGTGTGGGGAAAGGCTCTTTATCAGTTGATTGCTAACAACATTCCCAAGGGAGCAAAAAATGAAGAAATAGAGATCAAAGACATGCCTACAGTCCTCTTTGTTGCCACTATTGATGAGTGGTATTCTGACATCATCCATTTTTTGACCTATGGTGAGCATCCCACTCATCTCTCCTATAAGGAAAAATGAAATCTTAAACTAAAAGCCACTAGCTATGTTTTGTGAGATAATGGTTTATATAAAAGAAGCTTGGATGGGGTATTTCTTCATTATGTCGATAAGGTACAACAAGATAAACTTTTAGAGTCTTTCCATAATTTGGCCTATGGAGGACATTTTTCTACACCAGTGACAACACATAAAATTATGTGAGCAAGGTACTATTGGCCTACGCTATTTCGAGATGCCTACAAATGGGTGCGTAGATGTGAATTGTGTCAATAGTTCATCAAAAAGCCTAAACTGGCTGCATTACCCCTCAAGCCATTAATATTCGAAGAGCCTTTTCAATAGTGGGGTATTGACTTCATTGGTGTAGTTAACTCATCTTCAAGTGTCGGGCATGATTATGTCCTCACGGCAACTGACTACTTTACCAAATGGGTGGAAGCCATCCCAACCAAGCACGTTACGTCCAAAGTGGTGTGCAATTTTCTTAAGGAAAATATCATCTCCTGGTTTAGGGTTCCACTTAACATTGTAACAGATAATGCAACCTATTTCTCTTCACATGAAATTACTCAGTTCTACTTTTATTATGGAATTACCCTATCCCATACTTTATATTATTTCCCACAAGGGAATGGCTAAGCAGAATCAAGTAATAAGACCCTGGTTACTATTATCAAGAAATTGGTAGATGACAATTAGAGAACTTGGCACAAATCATTGTTTAATGCTCTATGGGTAGATAGGATTACACCCAAGAGGGCCATAGGCATGTCACCGTTCCAACTTCTATATGGCTTAAATGCAGAGATACCTATCACTCTAGAACTATCAGCACTCGGGTTAGCCAAAACAATTGAAGATTCAACCTTCAAAAATTTAATCGACAAAAGGATCATGTGTACAACTGAATTGAATGAGTAGTGAACCATGGTGGTGGACCAAATTACGGTACATCAAAATCAAGTGAAGAAACTTTTTGACAAAAGGGCTAATGTTCATGATTTTCAAATTGGAGATCAAGTCTTGTTGTGGGACAAGAGGAGAGAACCAAAGGGAATGCACAAAAAATTTGATTCTTTGTGGAGAGGTCCATTTACCATTTGACAACTCTATGGTGAGAATAGCTTCTTACTGGAGTATCAAAATGGAGCACCATTTTCACTACCCCACAGTGGGTAGCATCTCAAGCATTTCAATCCTTGAAGTTTAAATGGATCTACTTGTATATTTGTATAGTTTTTATGTTTTGTTTGTTTTATTTCATTTTTAGCGTGACTCTATAGCCTAATGGCTTGGATGAAGGCACTTAGAAACTAGTTTCTACTCCCATTGATTGACTCGATCAAACAAAAGTTTCCCAACATGAGCTAGCTATTATTTCCAAAATTAGCTCAGCTCATTTTTGGAACAACCCCTATGAAACTTGTCTATTTCACCTTTTTCTCTCTAAGTTCATTTTTTGAGATGAGTTTTTCTTATTCTCGTGTTTTCTCATCTGGCATCATTCAAAATTCATAATGTCTCTTTTTTACATTTTCCCCAAAATGTGAAAGTTGTTACAGTCTCGATGCGACTAGGGGACAAATTTTCCTTTTCCCAGAGTTAGTCTTTTTCCTTCCATTTTCATGTAAAGGCAAAAAAATTTGTCGTCAATGCATTTATTTTCCTTTTCCATGTAGGAGTAGAAGATTTTTTCACCCTTGCATCTGAAATGTAGGAGCAACAAAATTTGCCACCCCTGCATTTTTATCCTTTCCATGCAGGAGCGGTGAATTTCACTGCCCCTACATGTCTTTTAAATTTCAGTGAAGGAGCGACAATTTTTGCCACCCCTACACTACCTCATTTTTCATGTGCGACATTTATGGCTGCACGTGTCAAGTGGTTGGGGCCATTTTTCACCCCATTTAATCTCATTTTGGTTCATTTTGATTTATTTCTTTTAATCCTCCTCTTGCCCTCTGCCTCTGGACAATCCAGTAAGCGGGAAGAAGCATTTTTCATTGAATTCAAGTTTGCATCACGTGTTATTTTCTAAGTAGGTCTTTGTCTTTGCATTTTATTTCATGTTCTTTCTTTTTTATTAGGTTTTATTTTTTATTTTTGTTTTCTTTTTCCCCCCTTCCCTTCCTCCTGTCAGGACACCTTTCTCTTTCCACTACGCTCCTTCCCTCCTCTTCACTTCCTCCCTGTTTGACTTTTCATCCTTTTCTTCCTTGCTAGGGTGGTGATTTTCACCACCCTCCCTTCTTTCCCATGTCTTCCTACCCATGTAAGGGCAAAAAAAAATTTTGCCCTAACACCATTTTCTTCTTTTGCATAGACAAAAAATTTTGCCGCCAATGCAACTTGACTCGACCATGTTGTAGGGGTGGCAAAATTTACCACCATTACACCTTTTTCCTACCTACAAGGGCAAAAAATTTTACCACCCTTACATGTTCTATCCCAACATCCATAGGCATAAAATTTTGCCACCAATGCATTTTTATCTCGCATGCACAAGTGATAAATTTTGTCGCCTATGCATGCAGACCGTCCCACATGTCAGGGTGGCAGATTTTGCCACCCTTGCATCCTTTTTCTCTGTTTCCTCTAACTCCAGATAATTTTCATTCCTTCCATTTTTCATGCCTCCTCCACATTTTTCCTCTTGCTTTCCAACCCACTCGCACTTCGACCCTGCTAAGTGCCCTTCCTCGATCATGATCACCCGACATGCGATTTCCCTAAATTGTCAATTTTTCCTTAATTACACGATCATGATTCTTATCACAGTTCCCCCTGAGGATTCTCCTTCATCAACATCCTCTCAACAAAGGCTCATCCCGATGACTGAAACTTCTCTGAAAAAGTTGAAGGCCATGAAGTACCAGTATCAAGGTGTTTTCCAAATCACCTCAGTCACTTCTAATGTCAATGGCATTAGAGACATAGAGATTGGCCACATGGATATGGCCAAGTTCATAGAGAGAACCAAGGTGTAAAATCCAAGCTCAGAGATGAAAAAAACCATTGAGAAAAACATCCATCTAGTCTCCTCTTTCCCTGTAGTGGTGCATCACACAGAGTTCATCCTCTAGTGTGCCTAGTTCTATAACAAAGAGACCAAGTTGGTGTCAGATGCTAGCAGTAACATGATAATTTGACTGGATCCCAAATTTATCGATAAAGTTTTCATGTGCCTTCTTGCTATGGAAGTGCTAAAAATTGACTTCATTGAGGCACAAAAAGAGTACGACAAAGATCTCGAGAGGGCAAAAAAGGTGATGAACAACAGATGGCTCAAGACTCGTAGAGCCAACTTGTCTAGATGGCCATGAAATTTTTTGAGAAGTGATTTTATAGAAGAAGTTGGTGACTTAATTACTCTTCTCAGCAAAGTACAAGGTCTACCATCTTCTTTTGAATTCCATGAGTGGATGTATCTATTTATTAAGATAATTGTACAAGGGAAACAAGTCATCTTCTAGGGTGAGTAGATCAGCAACGCTCTTCATGAGCAATTGACGAAGGTGTCTACTACTTCAAAGTTTTATATGACTTCATACTTAGTATACATTGCAGTCTCAATGCGAACCTTTCCAGGTTTGACAATAGAAGGAGATAGAAGAACCACCCCAGTTTATTCATATTACCCTCAGCTAAAACTAAAAAGATCAATCTGTCACTTTAGGAGGGTAAATGATGCCTTCTTCATGGTGTTTTTATGCCTTTTCGATCCTCAGATAGAACAAAAAAGAGTATCAGATGAAGCCTGAATGGTCATCAACAATTTTGGCTACATGTTTTTACAATTCCCCTCCTTTTGTTATCCATGGGTTGGCTTTTTCCAAGGATATCCCTACATGCTCCCCAAATTTCTATCTAACAAATTAGTCCCAATGGAGTTGTGTAGATAGATTATTGTCATACACACTAAGTAAATGGAACTTAAGAAGACAAGTTTTAGGTTCCCAATAGAAATTGGTAGATACTCAATTTTGACCGCCGCTAAAGCAAGGGTAATGGAGACAAAAATGCAACTGGTCACCATGAAGCAGTTCAAAAGAAGGCCCAATTTTGACTAAAGGAGTGTCAAGGATTTGATCAGAAGAAAGACTCAGTTTCATGAGCCCATGATTGAGGACATCTAGATAGACTTGAGAACAGTGAAAGAGATCAAAAGAATAGACTACAATAGACTGACTCTGGAGTAGATTGAATATCTAGGGCTTGTAGATATTCCCTCTAATTTGGTTGATGGTAAAAATATAACTAACAAAAAATACCTGGCTAAAAAAAATTCTAACTCTCCTCTTCCTCCAATTCAGTGGTCCCAAAAGGAGTTGACTTCTTTAAAGATGAGATTTGAACCAATATTGGCTAACACCAATGATTGGCTAGCGGCCAAAGCAATCACATTAAAGGAATTCATCATAGAATCAGAGGCTAAATTCCAAGAAGAAATAAGGAAGAGAGTAGAGAATAGAACTAAGAATAAAGGTGACGTTCCTTCTCCTTCTAGGCCACACAAGCCTAGAGTCATCTTTGTGTCAAAGAAATTGAAGGTTGTTGAGAAGGAGCTAGAATCAACAGATATGGGGGCTGGAGAACAAAGCACTCAAGAACATCAGTGGATCAGATGGAGATAGATGACAGGCCTTTAGAGTAATAGAGAACTAAAATGCTATCTCCCCAAGAAGGGGCACAATGACTTGCAGGGGTTTCTTTTTCACCACCCCAATCCCCTGTGGCATCTCCTTCGCCTCTTTCTCCCATCAGCATTCCTTCTTCTGAAGTCGCCTCTCCTTTTAGATTTATTTTTGGTGATCCTCAAGGCACTTTTGGAGACATTCTTAGATCCTCAAGATCTATCCATAGTCTTTCATCTTCTTCTTTTAGTATTGGAGATAGTTCTGCCATTGACCAACCAGTGGCTGATACAATTTCATCTGCTACACCCACTACTCCTATTGTTCCCACTAGTGGTGCAGATGTTGCCCCAGTAACACTAGCTATAGGGACTGTTGCCATGGTAAGTGCTTCTACTCTCCCACCTTGGTTATCAACTTTCACACCCAAAAAGAAGAATCAAGCCATCTTTGTAGATGACTTTGATTTTGGCAAAATAGTGCTGGTGAAAGCTAAGACCCCTAAGAAACTAAGGATCATTTCAAAAATGGTTGAGGAAAAGTGGCATAAATTTTTGGAGATAGCCAAACCTCCACAAGATGCAACCCTAGAAGATTTTTACATGAGTAATTATTCCATTTCTCGTGTTGAGTTGGGGAAAGTAAATCACGAGGGTGCAAAGAGTGACCTATAGTCAGCAATGGATATCGTGGTCCAAAAATTTGATAGGGAGAAGGAGATGAAAGATTATTACAAAGAAAAGGTAGAACAATTGACCATGGTAGTCAAGAGATTCACCTTTGCTCCTGAAGCATCAACCCCAAAAGCCTTTTCCATAGATGATCTTGTCATCCAAAAAGTAGAGAAAACCTACATGAAAGGGAAAGTACTTGAAGATTATATAGAAAAGATGCATACACAAAGAATTTCCTTGCTTACAGAGGTTGTTGAGAAGACAAAGAAGATGAAAGAAATAAGGACAGATTTAGAAGACCTCATCTCTCTTATTTCTCAAGATATTGATAGTACAAATAAATATCTTAGCAAGTAGGTAGAGATGAAGGATCTGAAGAAATGCACCTTGGTATCGATCGGCGTCATTGCCAACGAAGATTCCTATGTTTAAATCAAAGAATCAATGATATACAAAATCTAAGTACTTAAGGAGCTGATCAAAGATCTTGAGTCTTCCAAGGACGCTAGTGAGAAAAGTGACACTGGCCTGTTGAACAGACTAGAGAAATTGCCTTGCGAACTCACCTCTAGAGATAATCAATTTCTTTCGACAGAAGAGATGATTTAATAATTCAAAGGTTATGATCCAAAGGGATTTCAAAGAGAAAGCATTTTTAAAGACTTCTGTGGATAAAATTTAGATACTCAGTTAACTCTGAATAATCTAAGAACCAGGTTAACTAGTCATGCCAAAGCAATCACAGCATTGAAAGATGCTACAATCAGAGCCAAAGTAGTCTTCAAGAATACCATTGCGCTAGATAGTATAGAAATTTAGGCATCTATCGGCATGTATGCTGCTCATTTGAAGAAGTCCAATGGCAAGAGTTGAATTATTCCTCCATTCTCTCTTCTTTCTTTCTTCTCATGTAATTTTGTCATGTAAAAGTACATGCACTTTTGTAATATGTAATTACATGTAAAAATCTAAAAAATATCCCAAATTCAATGATGACTCATCTTTGACTAGGTTTTTAATATTTTATTTTTTTCCAATTTTGAAGGTTTCTCCCTATATATAGAGGGAACTTCTTTTGTAAATATCTTTCTGGATAATTGAGAGGAAAAACTTTGCTAAAATTGAGACACTTCTTGAGACTTTATGCTCAATTTTTAAATCATATTTTGTCAAATGAATGAGAAAAAGGTTAATTTCAGACTTTGTGTTGAAGTAATTTGTGTTACTTAGGAAATAGTTCTTATGTTTTCTTTCCTGATAATCTCTCATCTATTCGATTTAATAAGCAAAGTGTGTGTATTGAAATTATCTAAAGATGTTTCTAAAGGATAAAAGAAAGACTTTGAGCTACTTTTATCTTGGTGACCCCTTTATCCATTGTAGTTTTAGGTGGAGACTTTGGGCTTTGTTTCACTCTATTGTTACATGTGTTCTGAATCAATAAAGGAGGAAACGGAAGACTTTGTGCTTTCATGAGTTTCCTTGTGGACTTTGTTACTACTTCAGAAGATTTTCTACTATGCACTGGATACCATTCCTGAAAGAAGAGGAATGCTTTCAGCCATCGACCAAGACCTCTTTCTTTTGTTCCTTGGACATCATCTCTGGATGGTGTTATACTACCCAGAATATTATTTTCTGCTTATTTATATAGTATATAGCCTTCACATATTTAATAGGGAACCTCCCCTTGATGAGAGGAGAGATGTGTCCCCTATTGATGTAGTAAGCCTGCACACCCGGATGACCCATCTCCCTATGCTGTGGTGATAGGAACTATTTTGGTCACCAGTTAGCTGGCCGACAAAATATTCACCCAACAGACTTCTTGATGAAATATCTATATATAAGGGAAACTAAGGGCCCCAGATTGTAGTGAGTGATGTAGAAAGTTTCAATTAATTTTATATAGGGCACACATAATATATTGATGAATTTAGGGGCAAGATGACAATTGATTGATAGCCTAAATTGAGGTGTGTCAATCGATAGAGAAAGGTGATTGTGTGATCAAGAAATGATTCATGGGTACCCATACCCATCTCAAGGATTCAAGTTTTTTCTACGTTTTATTATATTATATTAAATAAATTTTATATATTATATCGATCAATCTATTATATTTTGGAATAACACCAATGATTATTGAGAAGAATAAGTGAGTGAATCACATACCATTCATTCAATGTGGAGTGCACAGAATATACCTACGATTATCCATGTCTCTATATAAATAATGGAGGGGATTGATTTATTTAGATTGAAAGGAGGGGATAAATGTAGAATAGTTGAGATTCAAGAATAGTGCACAAAACATACCATTAATGTCCTTAGTAATAATCAACATGAGATTTCTAGAAGTTATAGAGATAGTGGTATTGGTACACTATCTCAATATAGTGTCTAGTGGTATTGGTAGAGATGAATGTACTCATGTAACTATTGAGAATGCATGAATTATTTTTAGTTGTAAATAGATATAGTGTTGAGAGGTCAATTTTATCCTATAATACCCATAATATCAAGTAAAAACAACATAAATAGGTGGTTGGATATGCAAAGGTCAATAATGTGACTAAAGTTTCCCTAATCATACCACTTTAGCTTGATTTCAAATATAATTCATGTGGTCACACCTATATATGCCCCAAATCCTTTTCATTATTCGTGGTCTTAAGTGGATATGGTGTTGATATGTGGATTTTGTTATATTAGGGACTTAATAACAAGTGAAATTAGCATAAAGTGGTGATTCGGTGTGTATAGATCATCATTGTGTCCTATGTTACCCAAATCACACCACTTTGGCTTTAATTCAAAGTGAATTAGGGTGATCATGCATATATGTACCAAAAATTATTCACATTTCCATACTAACAAGTGGATATGGTGTTATTGTGTCACTTTTGTCATGTGATAGAGATAATCACAAGTAAAATAAGCACAAATTATTATTTGGATGTGCAAGGGTCAAATACAACTTATGTTTCCACAATCACACCTTTTTTTTCCAAAATTAGAGAGAAATGGGGTGATCATAAACAAATGTGCTAAATTTTTTTGTACTTACCTTTGTTATAATTAGATAGGTATTTTCTATCTATTTTATCCTATAAGGGATCTAATCACAAGTAAAATTATCATAAAGTGGTGGTTGGGTGTGCATGGGTTATAAGTGTGATTTATATTCTCCATATGTACCACTTTGGCATGAATCCAAATTCAATGGGGTGAGCATACACAAATGTGATCCAAAATCTCCCCATTTACCATTGTCACAAATGAATATAATGGTGTTGTGTCATTTTTGGCATATAAGGGACCTTATCATATGTAAATTTAACATAGATGAGTGGTTCGACATGCATTGGTTTTTAAACTCTAATTTTGACAATCTAATAACTTCTACAAATATTGACAAGCAATTGAAAGGCCCTAAAATGTTTAAAATGACTATATGTTTATCCATAATGGACATCAATTGTAAAATTTATATCATGAAATCCATAGGTTCAATATTTAAATCTTAAAACTGACTACATACTAACCAGATTGGATGGTAAAAATATATAATTAAAAATTTTATGTTATTCTTAAACCACCCACGACCCCTCCCCATCCCCCACTTCCCTTCCCCCACCTTTCAATTGCTCACCTTTTTGCATTTTAAGGATCTTACTTGTATTTTGTTAGGAGCATGTACACATTATAATGCATGTGCATTATACTAGCTACATGTTATAACCTGTACATGTTTAAGGCTTGGTAATAACCAAGTGTAATAAAAGGAATGCATACAACATTATAATAATGTCTATGCATTTGCTACCAATTCCTGAAAATGCCCATAAATTCCCCCCCCTTGACCGTGCTAACTTTTTATACGTACCTAAATCTAAAATCATTTCGAGGTTTATGGCTCTCACCCTTATGAGGAGAAAAAAGAAGACA
Organism: Torreya grandis; assembly: GCA_037957365.1. Classification (NCBI taxonomy): domain Eukaryota; kingdom Viridiplantae; phylum Streptophyta; class Pinopsida; order Cupressales; family Taxaceae; genus Torreya; species Torreya grandis. Next base: position 2,444,174 of record JARHVA010002107.1, on the reverse strand, counting down.
TGACAATGATCACATGCCCAAACTCTAGTCTACCCACACCAATTTTTCAAAATTATAGGACTTTTGAAACCTACGATGACATGAAAAAATATACAAAACCCCTTATTAATCTTGATTATCACCTAAAAAAAGAAAAAATGTTGTATTAAAAATGGTGAACACACGAAATTAAAACCCAAAATTCATTTAGCCTTTTGAACACAATGACATAGACAACTATACATAAATGTATTCCCCCACAAACTTTTAGTAGAAACCAACTTGAAAATGAGCACATCACCAAACTCTAGTCTATCCATGTCAAACTCTCAACTATACATGGAATTTCAAACCCAATATAAAAAAACCCTTTTCAAATATCCACTATCATCTTAAAGAATCAGCAAAATATTGCATCAACAAACCAAATCACAACTACAAATTGTTTCTAGGTTTATGGTTGTCATCTTTGTAGATCGACGCTTTCCACCATGAGGACAAAGATACTTAACCCCACACATTTTCCACCACAAACCTTAATAAATTTTTTTAAAATGTATCAGCATCAGCGAAATATTATTGCCCATATCACATAAACAAACTAATACAAGCTTAGCCCATGTTGTAATGGTTGCACAAAGACTTTTCATCATAAATATTATTGGCAAAAAAGATAAAGGTGTCAATGCCAATAATAAAACCTACACATAAAAAATATTCTCATTTCATATACACAAATAAATAGATTTGAGCTTAACCCACTTCATAGTTGTAGTATGCATAATCCCCAATCTATATGAGAACGGAAAAAAATATTTTTTCCTAACCTTACAACCAATGAAAAATAGAAATAAATGATAGTAATTAAATATAGCAACTCGCCGGCCTTCCCTAACTGCCATCTAGTCAGCACCAAACCAAAATTACTATCAACTATAGAAAAACCATAATAAATGTCAATAATTAAATTTCGTGGCTTGATGAACTTCCCTATCTTCCACCTAGTAAATGGAGGGCCAAGAATACTATCAAAATCCCCTTTCAATTATCGTTGTCATTTTATAAAATAAAAATTCATTTCAAAATTTATGCCTCTAACCTTTCTAAACTAAGCCCTTTCACCACAATGACATAAATAACTATACATGGATACTTTCTGTAGCAAACATTATGAAAAGAAATTAAAAAAAATGAGAATGACTAAAAGGCCAAACTCTAATATATGCACATCAATCTATCAAAACTATACAATGTTGCAAACCTCCGATGACATAAAAAAAATTATATCACCAGTGACCAACACACTAAATATTTTCTACCGTAAACTTAATCAAAAAAATATATGCCCCAACTTTGATCTACGTATATTGAGCTATCAAAACTACATGGTATTTCACATCTACAATAGTATGTGAAAAATTATTTAAAACCCTTTTTCAATCTCCATTCTCATCCTCAAGAAACCAAAATATTACATTTGCAATAATCAACAAACCAAATCATAACTACAAATCATTTTGAAATTTATGACTCATTTTTACAAATAAATGATTTGAACCATAAGAGTAATAAAGGTTTAAAAAAAACAAAAAAAAATCATATAATTTCTCAAAATTGTTCGTTTTTTTTTAAATCAATTTTTACAATAAGCCCATAAAAAGGATAATGGGGGTACAAAAAGAACAATATGTTAAAAAAAAGCATATGGGTAAAAAAGCGATCCTAATTTTGAGTGTTCTCAGAATTTTAAGAGGAGGGTAATAATACTCTCTATGAAGTCTAATCCCCACGCCTTCAAGCGTAAGAAATTAACATTAATTTATTAATATAAAGCCAAAATTATTGGACGACGAAGAAATGTTTATTTATTTATTTTTTTAAAGTGGGATAGTGCTTTAAAATTCTAACATGTCTGCCATCAACCTTAGTGCAATTACAGCCATGATAATTTTGGTTCATTTTCAACGTGCACTTAACCAAGTTGAGTCTAATTAAAAAAAAGAAATATTTGTCTATTCTACTATTTTTTCAAAGGCCGGTTTCGATCACTGTTTTTAATATATGCACATACAAGTTTATTATATACAATGTTTTTTTTCCATTTCAATTATATTAGATTTTATATTTATTATTGAGCATCATATTCCATAGTTCATATTATTTTTATTGTATGTCATTATTGGTATCAATTCTCTATCTCAAAACATTCCTGTGATGATCATCATCAATGATCCATATTATTAATGCATGTCAAATTACTCAAATTATTATGTTATCTCAAAGTGTTGGATCATATGATATCTTATGATCATCAATGATTCATATTATTAATGCATGTCAAATTACTCAAATTATTATGTTATCTCAAAGTGTTGGATCATATGATATCTTATGCAACTATGGTTTCAGTTGTAAAGCTTTTTTGTAGACAAAGAAGTCATAGTGGCACAGATTGATTTTGGATTCAACATGAAGCACTTAATGGGACAATTTACAATAATGCATCCAAAAAGATGAAAAATTAAAAATTAAAAAAATATGAACTTAAGATCATGGGCATTTTTGGGTTTTCAAACCTTTAAAATTTTGATACTTGCAAATTATTTCATGGTGTAATTGTGCCCATTTTAAATTTGCGGCTTAAAAATGTGTATATTGAGGTGCAAAAACAACATTGAATGGAGCACTTAAAAATTAATTCCATTGGATGGAAATTGACATCCTAAATTTTAAATGAAATACATTTTCCCTTACAAGTAAAATTTTAGTGAAAGGTTATAGGGTTGATGGTATCAACACCCTAGTGAAATGAGTTACAAAGCCTTTAGACTTAGTAAAATTTGAGGATATACAATTTTTGTTGCTCTTAATTGTTTTAGTTTATATATATATATATATATATATATATATATATATATATATATATATATATATATATATATAATTTCAATTTTAAAATATTATTTGTCACTTATTTGAGTTTTTCTTTTCCTGCTCATAATATTATATTTTTCTCAATCATATTGTCATGAGTAAAACTTAATATAGTATAATAATGTTAGTCAGGTTTGAACTTGTAAAAGTGTTCCTTTATAAAATTAAATTTTTTAATTAAATTTAATATACTATAATAATGTCAACAAAATATTTTTTAAATGAAAAACTATTAAAGTGACGGTCAAACGATCATCATATTTAAGGTTTGAATTAAAAGTAAACACACTCACTCCATTAAAACGCTTGCCCCCACTAACCTGCCACCCTCCCCCTCCTCTCCAAAGCCCCGAAATGTCATTATAGAACACCTATCAATATAACATATATATATATATATATATATATATATATATATATATATATATATATATATATATATATATATATATATATATATATATATATATATATATATAATTAAACTAATCTATTTATTTATAAAAGAGCATTTTTACTTGTAATTTTATAAATATATTGTACTAAATCAGTTTTTATTAAGGATAATGAAAAAAGAAATAGAAGAAGTGAAAATTCACTACAATGAGCATGTGGGTCTGATTTTTTTGTGTTGTGTATAGCATTCTGGTTGTCAGTTATTTAGTTTTTCTCAAAAGTGATGTATTTAATTTAATACAAAATATTCATGATACAATTATAGTTTCCTTGGCAAGAAACTTCACGGGTAATGGAGGGATAAGCATACTTGAAATAAATGGGGTGTGGGTATGTTCTCTATTCTCTAGCTAATAAGTGTAGTGCTTTTAGAGACAAAGATGGGTGGATGTAGTAAAGATTCATGGAATACTTGACATTCCCAAGGGTAAAATACCTCTAAGTGTATTATAGTTATATTTATAGTTTATCTTGCTTGGAACAACATATATATTCACACTGGTAGGACTACAAGAATATTTTTATGATCATGTCCTTAATAACATGATTGTTAAATTTATAATCTTGACTTGTTTTTCATATTTATTTCACCCACCCCTTGTCTATTGAAATCTGTTGGGATCCTTTCCTCTTAAACATTCAAACTAGCCTATAACAATTAATATGATGAGTTTAAAATTTTAAATGTATAGTTGTTGTCATAAGACTGAGCATGAAAGATAGAGAAAGTAGAATAAAAGAAAAAGAAAAAGGGAAGAGTAGGTAAGGAGGAAAACATTTTTAAAAAATGAAATAATAAATAATATAATAGTGTAAGTGAGGAATGTAAGCACCATAATAGAAAGTACAAAGAGAAGATGAAATAGTATTAAATTATGCAACAGCATATAGTTAGAAAATGAACACAACAACTGTAATGGAAAAAGAGTAACAAAAAAAGTTTATAATTACAAAAATAGTTTGGACAAACAAAACAAAATATAAGAAGAAGAATATTCAAGAGTTAGAAGAAGTCTTTAAGGGTTGTAATCATCATTTTTTTATTTTATTTTTTGCATTTTAAAAGAAAATTTTGAATCAATGTGTGTGTGTGTGTGTGTGTGTGTGTGTGTGTGTGTGTGTGTGTGTGTGTGTGTGTGTGTGTGTGTGTGTGTGTCTATTTTTTTTGTCATTTTATTACTATTTGCATTTGGGCACATTTGACCTTAATCTCAAGAGATCTTCAAGTTGTTAGTAATTTCACATTCCTTGCCTCATTTTTGTTATTCATAACAATTGGTATTAGAGCATAGGTCTTTAGGGCATTATTCAAAATGGAATATAGTAACAATAATTCATGGCATTAGCCCCTAATGTTTGATGGAAAGAACTATGATTTATGGTACACTAATATGAAGATTATTTTTTGCTCTCACAGTTGTGGGAATTTATAGAAGGAGACTATATAGAGGCAACATAGATAGTATCATTCAATGCTCTCATTAAAGAACAAATAAACCTATTGGAGGATAATATAAATAAGGATTCCAAGGATTTAAGCTATGTTCATATAGAATTAAATGATTCAATATTCCCAAGGATAGAAACATCTACCCATTCCAAGAAAACATGAGACATTTTTAAAAATTCATACCAAAATAGTGACAAAGTGAAGTTGGTCAAGCTCTAGCTAAACAAAAAGGGATTTTGAAACCCTACAATTGGGAGAAAATGAGTCTACCAATGACTTATTTACAAGGACTATGAACATAGTAAATCAAATCAAGATAAATGGATATGCAATAGAAGACCATATAATTATATAAAAGGTTTTAAGGAGTCTCCCAATAAATTTTGATCATATTATGATAGTAATTTAAGAATATAATGACCTAAGAAAAGTGATAGCTGATTAGTTGATGGGTTCCTTGCAAACCCATGAATAAAGGTTGAATTAGTTATCTAAATCTTACCATGAATGAGCCTTCAAAATAAATGTTAATGTGATAATCATGAGGAGAAGAGAAAATAATAAAGGTAGAAGTAGAGCTGGTAATAACCAAGAAGGTGGAATCCACAACTATTTTACCCTAAAATTCAATCTAACTGATCTTATTGTTAAACCTATATTTGATTAAAGGGTTATAGAGAAATGAAATGGCATAAGGGTGATAATCAGATATATAGTAAGCCAATTAGATGCTAAACTCATATATAAGCATACAATGAATTTATAATGTTGAGATTAGTCTAAATGTGGAAAAGTACTACTATGCTAGATATGAAAATGAAAAATAAGCAATGTACTTAGCATGTTCTCATGTTAATGTAGTTTTGAATCTTGAATAGGTAGGAAGTAGATTGGAAGATGATTCTGGAATTGTCATCAAATTTTGGATCTAACACTTCTAGATATCTAAACACAAATGTGAGCCTAAGATAATTACATCAACACTACTATCTAGGTTTGATATAAGTATCTTGTATAGAATACCTAATGGAAAAGGATGCAACCACCTAGATGCTTCTACATTTTGCTTAATCTTAGATTTAATGGATTCAAATATGAGTCATGGACTATCACTCCTTATAAAATGGAAAAACCATAGTCTCCATCTTAATTATGATCTTGCGAGAAAATGGGTTAGTGGGCACATGGTGTCGAGCTGACCCCAAAGACCATGTTTTGAATTAGAATTTCCTACATAGATAATACTCCAGAAGAGGGTCTCAAACTCATATAGATCTCCCTTATTTGTTAGCTTGTGTGTGAATCATGAAATACATGTAAAGAATGTACAATAATGACCTAGCTTGTAAAATAGAAACCAGGTGCTTAGGCTACTCATTTATTTCTTTAGACCTATATATATGTTGTATCTATGACTGGTATGGAGATATGGAAATTTTGGTCAATTGAATGTTTGATAGAATGCTTTTGATAAGTTGTATTGATCTCTTTCATCTTTTGTTCGGTGAGGAATGAATAAGGGTTGATATTATGTTTATATCATTCCTTTTTTATTAATAACTTACATTAAATCACTTAGCCTAACCATTAAAATATATTTAATTTACAAATTGGATGAATTTATGGCACTGGACACCTACATTGAGTCAGGACATTAATATCGATACTAGTGTATGTCCTAAATGTTAGTGTTCAAGGAGCAAGGAAACATGTACATGTTAAAAAAATATAAAGCTGGAATATAAATACATTTTAAATATTTTGGTAAAGATATAAGGCCTAGGTCATCAACATAAGACTAGATGGACTAAGAGATATAGGCCAAGGGGCACAAGATAGAGCATGTGTAAGATTTTTGAAAGCAGGAGAGCTATATAAGTGAGAGGAACAACCAAGGTCTGATTTTTCCATGTGTATAAGACTAAGGTTCTATATAATTCATAAATATCATCTAAATTCCCCCACCTTTAATCTATCAACAAAAATTTTAGTTTAAAGGAAAGGAATGTATACTTGGGTGTATAGAACACACCTTGTCTTCATGTGTACCTAGCATGATGACTTTACTGGTGACTAACATGCAACCAAGAGTATGTTATAGTATAAAATAATTGCATATAATTTGGTATTGAATGTACTTGAAATATATTGAAATTGAAAGAGCAAGGCTTATAAGTACACATGTGGGTCGATGTAACCGCCTTGCCTATTGGTAAGTTATTTGAGGAAAGATGCATCATTATAAGGATATGAAATGGATATTAGAAAAAGTATAGATAAATATTGAAATTTAATATATCTAAGGAGATAGACAGATAGAGAGAGAGATAGAGATTGGAAGGCATATACCCCAATCTCTAGAGAAAAGGTGAATTACCACCTAACAATTGAGATTAACTCAACCATGCAACCCAATGATACTTATAATCTGGTGAATCTAGATAATACAATTAAGTCCAACCTTAAAACTTGTCAATATTGAGTGATTTAATCATCTCAACCATAATAAAAAATAAACCAAATTTTAGAGTATATTGGCTCAATAAAGTTTGTAAAAGTCTATGGGGTATCTGTTGGCCATTTTGGCCCACATACCAAGCTTTTCCCTAGTTTGAACAGATGAAAAGGGTCCCAGTTATTGAGTACATCAGGTGGCTTAGAAGTAATCTAAACATTACAAGTGGAGGGATCCACATAGGTTTTCATTGTCCTAAATAGTTTTAGGAATAGGTCCAATAAAGGTGAAATATTTCAATTTTTGCCCAAGTGCTAGATCATTTAGAGTTCTCTCAAATAAATTATTTCACATAAAGCCCACTACAAAAGTACATGGCATGATTTCTTTCAAGAAATTTATTCCATTTTATTTTTCTAAGTGTTATTTCTTTTGGGAGATTTGTTTAAGGTCTTTCAAGAAAATTATTCACACAATATTCCTGAAGGCATATTTCTTTTAGTGGAAATGTTTTCAAAAGTTTTAAAGGCAGTTTTCTTTCGAACAATTTGCCTGAAACATAAGGGCCAAAAACTTCTTCCAATGCAAAACTTTTGAAGGGCATATTTTCAATCAAAGTGTCCTATTCTTTTTCTTGAAAGGTATTTTTACAACAAAGTGTCCTAAACACTTTTTTTGAAGGGTACTTTTCTTCACTAAAAAGACCAAAGCCATTCCCCTAAAGGATCATTTTCTTTCAGGAAAGTGACCAAGATAAGATATCCAATGAACTCTTTTCAAATTTCTGAAGGAATTTTCAAAGGGTAAAGGGGCTATTTCCAAAATTTTGAAGGGAAATTATAAGAACACAATTCTTTCAGGAAGATCATCCCATGATAATTTCCATGAAGGTCAACTTCTTTCAAATATTTTATTCGATACATAAAGATCAAAGATAAAGTTTATGAAAAAAATAAAAGGCAAATATTTCAAGGAAAATGTCTGAAACCAAAGGATCCTCTTCAAAAGCTAAAGTTATTTTAGTTATACAAATCATCCAATACAAAAAAAGCCTGAGAAAAATAGCCCCATGTAGAGGTCCTGATTAATCAAATTCTTTTAGGGAAATTATTTTGCAACAATTTCCCTGAAGACATAATTACATAGGCTAATTTGTTTTGGCAAAGTTGATCTGGTAAGGTGGTGATAGGTGTGAAAATATTAAAATCAATCTCAATAGTCATCTATTGAGTCCCAAAGATCAATGATTATGTATATTTCATTAACATTCCCATGGATATCAATTGATGAGTGTGTAGATGTTAAATGTAGGCCTTGTTAAATAATCATTTAAGTTCAAATATCCTAGTGATGGTAGCATAGATGTTAAATATGTTCATGTGGATGTCAAATATGTTCATGCTGATGTAAAATATTGTTTTGCAAGTGTCAAAATTTAATCTCATGAAGTAACCACTAGAATTCAAAAGGTAGGATCAATGATCAACATTCAATCACATATTCAGATCCAACAATGAGTGGCAATTGATAGTTCAATAGGCCTAGGTAGATAAATAGCATGGATTTAGATCTTATAGCACACAAGAAAGCCAAGGATTTAATAAAACCTAAGTGCAAAGGCTCGATCAACAAGTGGAACAAGAACGTGAGTCTTGGCAGAGGATCTATAGATCATGTTCATTCACATCAAGCAAATCAATAGAGCAAGATGATTCAAGAGGTCAATAATCTAAGGCAATTCTTGATGACCAATCAATCTAAGTTGAGACCAAGTGAATTAGATGGAGGCCAAAGGGTTGATTTTTGACCAAGGCATGCAAGCATGAGTGGAACCAAGCTCGAACATGATCTAATTTGGGCCCAGATTGGATATTTTTGGATTAGATGTCATCCTTAAGAATGTGTAGAGGTAGACACATAAACTTGAATAGAAGTCACCAAAGCTAATTGCATGAAAGTGACTCCTCTCCCTACTTTGGTATGCATTAACAAACTAGTCATGAGCAGTTTCACATCAATCCAAAGTGAAAATGACTTGATCATGCCATTACAATGACCATGCAGTATCATAAAGAGAATAATGTAATGATACAATGGAGTGAATGGATTTGGAACAATCAAGAAGGGTTTGAGTGAGGTTGATTTGTGGAGGAAGTTGTAACAAATTTTTAAATGAATTTGAATTGGTTTAATTCCCTTTTTTAGTGTTAAAAATCCCTCTCTCTTAATTATTTTCTTCTATAAATATATCCTCTGAGCTATTATTTTAAATCCCTCAAGATAATATGACTAGAGTCCACTAGAATTCCATTCAATACCTCTTAGAGTAGTGAATATAATATTTATACAATCATTTACTAATCTATATTTAGTGTTTTGTGTTTATTTAATATGAAAATGTGATTTTTATCTTCCTTTTGTATGTCCAAACTCAACCTAAGTGCTATAAAATTTCTTTGGAAGTCATATAGTGTGTCTCAACATTGATCTCTTAAAGATATAGTGGATAGTCAAATTTATGTGTCTTCAACTAGACCTTATTTTTATTGTTCCCCAATCTGAGTGTATCAAATAGACCTCTATATGAAATGTTGTTGTATAAATAGTATAGTAATTATTGCATTAGCTTCTTTCATAGTTAGTTAGTGTGTTAAGAAGTCCAAGCTTAAGAGTGGATCTGATAAATTATTGGTGCATCACCAAATATTAGAATAAGCTATACTTTATGAAATTATCTTATTCCTTTTCACCCCAGCCATTTTTTAGGTTTTATAAATAAATTTCCAAATTATAAAATCTTAGGAGTTAGCCTCATAAAAAAATCCTAGAGGTTTGGTCTAGTTATAGGCATCCCACAGCCTTAGGCCATTTCCATATAAGTCTAGGTATGGGTCAATCTTGGACAAATAAAACCCCTATTAGGGTGTTATATGTATAGATAATAGTTCTATCACACTCAGTGGGACATAATCATTTTAAATAATTTTGCATATCTGAGTAAAATAGTAAATTTTAGAGTTTCATTTCTAGATTTGCATAATTTGCATGCCTCTCATAGTTATTAGAAGATCCTATATAAAAGGGAAGGAGAGATATATATTTTAGATACCTTTCCAATCAATAAAGAAGAAGAAAGCCTCTCAGTCAAAATCTACACCTACCCCTCTACTTCCCCCTATTATTACCCAAAATCCTCCTATTGAAACTAGTATGGTTCAACTAAACATTTTTTAAAATATCGTAACTCATATGGTTGTTCCTAGAAGGAAGGACTTTGTTCCATTCAATGGTGGTAGTCCTTTAAATATTACCCAATGGGATGATATTCTAGTCTCAATTTTGACGGATCTTACCTATTTTACAAGAGAAAATCTAGTTAATCCTATATAACATATGGCATATATTACTAACCTTTGTTCAGTGCATCATGTGACTCAAGAAAATGTAGAAATGAGGTTGTTCGCAACTTATTTCAAAGGGAAAACACTTTAGTAGTATAGAGGATTGACACCTACATAAATTAATAGTTGAGATGAGTTTGGAGAGGTCCTGTGTAAACACTTTAAGGATAAGAGTGATCATATTTCACTTGTAGAATAAGTTACAATAATCAAGAGATTTAATCATGAATTCATCGGGGATTTCAACTATAGATTCTAGAAAACCTGGGATAGAATTCTTGAAGTGATCAAGCCTACACCCAACTATGCCTTTAAGTACTATTTTAAGGATCTCAATTCAAATGTAGCTATGATGATTCAATCCATGGGAGGGAACACTCTACGTAAATCTTTTGAATTAGAAATTAAGGCTATAAATTTCCTTATACAAGTAGGAAAGTTGGCCCCAAGGCCACCAATGCCTATCTTTATAAAGATACATCCTCCTACCACAACTACTGCTCTAGTTCCAAATTCTACAAAATTTTATTAAGTAGAAGGTGAATAAAATGACATACTGGGGAATATAGACTCTTCTCAAAGCTCAGAACAATAAATTGGTTGTAATGGAGAGGAAACAATCTCTACCCTATAGGCCATATCAAAATACTAATCAAAATTATTATTATAATAGGACATCATACCAATCTAATCAATAAGGACAAGGGTAGAAGTCTCAGTCAAGGAAATACAATCCTAATGCTCCAAGTAGTTCTAGAGATGTTGTTCCAACTCACAATAACTATTCTCAAAAAGGTCAACAATAGTTAGAAGGACAATCCAATGAGATGGTGATGACCACTACTAGAGACATGTATCAAGACCCTGATTGGCAGCATGATCCTTCATTTCATGGTCATGATATGATTCCTCCTCCACCACAAGTCCCCCAAATGAATCAAGATAGCATGCCTACCATGTCATTATCAGAAGCTCAAGTCTAATAATAAGGGAGCATGGGTAAAGCACCAGTTGATACCACATGAATGAATTTTCAAGAATGGGAATATGTGTTTGAAAATGTAGCAACTAATATGGGATAAATTTCATAAATGGAAAATGAACCAATTATAGCTCAAACAAGGGCTAAGAAGAGGATGTTGAAGGACAACTTGGGGAAATCAAAGATTTCCTCACCATCTCCACAGACTAGTCAGCAACCTAATTATTTATATGTAGATACTAAAGCTTATAAAAATAAACAAGTACTCCAACCTCATAGATAGCATTAGAAGTCCCCCTTTGTTCCTCATGTTACTCAAATTCCAAGTGATGTTTCTAATTCCAAGGTACTAATCTTCTTTTTAATATTTTGGATCATTTAAAGAAGGCTAATGTAACTATGTCTACCTATAATTCTTTGTCTATCTCAGGGTAGAAAGAGATTCTCAACAAGAGATTTCCTAACATTCTCATGTGGAAAAAGATAGATAATAAAGTGAACAATATTTTCATCAATAATTCTTAGCCTAACCAAGCCCCTAGCCAAGTTCCCAATCAAATTCCAAGCAAAAGTGAATCTCAAAACATTGTTCATCCTTCTAAGGTTTTTAACCACCGCCCCCCCACCGCCCCCTTCTCCCCCCCCCCCCCCCCCCCCCCCCCCATTTTTTCTATTAGTCATTTTAGGGGATTGTTTAATACATAATTACATGATTAACTCAGGTGATTCAACCTTAGTGATGCCTAAAGCCATAGTAGATAAGCTTGGGCTTAAATATGTGACTAATGAAAAAGGTGTTCTATAATTGGATGGCTCCCCCACTAAGACATTAGGCATATTAAAATATCTTCATATTACATTAGTAGCATGTCCAAATTGTGTCATTAAACAAGATATAATGGTAGTAGACCTACCTCCATATTTTTCCCTATGATTATCTAGGGATTTTACTACTAAGAATGGGGAATATTTGTCATTTGATTGGTCATAAATGGTTTTTAGAACCAGTTATGGAACCAACATCACCATAAGATCTGTTCCTATCTCCAGGTTACACCTAGAACCCTATATGCCTAATCTTGAAAATAATAATTGTGCCATATTTGAAGAGGTTAAAGAGGTTATTAAACAAAAACCCCATAGTAATATTTAAGGCATATTAGATCTATACTTGGATGAGTGGGTGGTCGATAACCATGGATTTGATCCATATAAAAACATTTAAGAGATAGACTTAAGAGTGTATTGTATGCATGAGGAAGGTATTGCTATACCTTGTTTAACTAACACTACTCAAGAAGAAGATGGTATATGGACTATTTTATTTGATGGTTCAAGGTCAAATAAGGGAAGTGGATTGGGATCCATCCTAATTTCACCCTCAAGTCTAAATTACCATTCTTTTTTGAGAATCTAATTCAATTTCACCTCAAATACAACTAAATATGAAGCTCTTTTGCATGGTTTGCAAGAAGCAAAAAAGAGAGGTGTCAAGATCCTCCAAGACAAGGGTGATAGTGAGATCATAATATAATAAATAAGAGGCCAAAGTGAAGTAAAAAATCACCATTTTAAATCCTATAATCATTGGGATGAGATCTCATGGAGGATTTCTTAGCATTTAATATCTAGTCCATATCGAGAGAAGAAAACTAACATGTAGATAGACTTGCAATCATTTGTGCCCAGTATAAGTTAACAAAATGAGTCAAGGGAAACCAAAGCCAAGATAAGGTCAAGTTTATATTTAGACTAGTTATACCTAACAATGAGGTGATTTGGGAAGTCTTTGACAATGATGATAAAATCTTATGTTTTTTTAATGCAAGAGGTAGAATTCTACCATAGGAACTAGGACAAGTTCCAAAATTAGTATGATGATCAGATAATACAACCGAGGTCTAATAAGTTCTCCAAAGGTATTGTGACATTATAATTCATCTTCAATGAAGATGGCCAAGTATGAAAATGGAAACCATCTATCTCAGCTAAGGAAGAACACTATGAAAAGATAAAGATCTTTAAGGGCAAGTTGTTGAAGCTAGGAAAGGTCAATACAATAGAGGAAAGAGATACATTTTTTTTATTTTTGCCAAGAATATTTTGATAATTATTCTTATGAGTACATATATTTGAAAGGGTTTGATCCCATATTATCACAATATACTATTGATCTTGAACTGGATGCCAAACCAATCAAGCAGAAACAAAGGCCTGCCAACTAAGTGGAGGATCTCATGAGAAGAAAACTATATAAATTGATTTAATCAAGGATAATATTTCCAATTAAGCATTCCTCTTGGGTTGTAAACCTTGCTCTAGTAAGGAAAAATTATGGAGAGATTCATTTATGTGTTTATTTTAGGGACCTCAATAAGGTGTCCCTAAAGGGTCATTACCCATTTCACTCTATGGATCAAATTTCATAAAATATGGTAGGTTCTCATTTCTTGATGGCTATTCTGGCTATATTCAAATCATTTTCAAAGAGGAAGATAGGCATAAAAGTACCTTCAATACAAAATGGGGAACCTATACATATTTTTAAATTCCCTTTCGACTCTCTAATGCTAGATCCACCTTTCAAAGAGCAATATATGTTTCCTTTCATGCTATTTTGATTGATATGGTTTTAGTTTACCTTGATTATATAATAGTTTTTTCAAATAAATCTTGTGAACATCTAACACACTTTAGAGTTATTTTTTATATATGCAGGCAATTTGGAGTTTCTTTGAATCTAGAGAAATGCATTTTTTAGTGCATGAAGGAAGACTTCTTGGACATATGGTGTTCAAATATAGTCTTTCCACTGATCCAAAGAGGATGGAGGAAATCTTTGCTCTATGACTACCCAAACACAAGAAAGGATATAGAGCTTCTTGGGTAAGATCAACTTCATCAAGAGGTTCATTCTATGATTTGTAGAGATGGTCAAGCCTCTCACTCATATATTGAGAAAAGACAAAGAGTTCACATGGACAAGAGAAGGTAAGATAATTTTTGAATCCATTAAGGAGTCCATATCTCATGCCCCCACACTTTTAAATCTAGATTTTGATAAGGAATTCTATTTGTATGTTTTATCTACATTAGATACACTTTCAGCTATGCTTATGAAGCATGCCAATGAAGGTCTAGAGAAACCTATTAATTTATTCAACCAAGCTTTGGAAGGTTACGAAGAAAGATATAGATTTGTTTAAAAACATGTACTTGTTTTTGTAAGAAGTTTGAATAAATTTAGGCATCTAATTTCAAACAATGAAATCATACTAATGGTGGTTCATCCAAGTTTGAAAGACTTTATCTTCAATAGAGACTTAAACAAAAAGAGAGATCGATGGGTCACTAAGTGTATGGAGTATGACATTGAAATTAGGATCACAAAGTTGGTTCGAGGTGAGGGATTGTGTGAATATCTTGCATAATATGTGAGATAATAAAAAGAGATGGTTTTGGTAATTCAAGTCACTCAACATGGACTAAAAATACTCCTACAAGCTAGACACAGGGTATTACTAGATTAATCCAAACATAAGAGTGCCTAATGGGCTTCAATGCATCACAAATAAGATACTTCAAGATTGAATCAGTGACATACATCTTAATTGATAGAGTGTTGTTCAAAAGAGACATTGGAGGCATGATCTTAAGATGTGCTGAAACTAACCAATTTGATAAGCTTCTCAAGCAATATCATGATAGTAATTTAGGGGGCCATTTTTTATCTAGGACCATAGCTAAAAAAATAATTAGAGTTGGTTAATTTTGGCTGAATTTAATCATAAATGCACATGTGTGGGTTGGGAAGTGTTCAAAATGAGTAATGTTTATAGGGAAACAAAAACTAGTTGTCATGCCACTGAAGCCTATTCAAGGTGAGCAGCCTTTCATGTAATGGGGTTTATAATTCATTGTCATGATTAATCCTCCATTCAGTCATGGACATAAGTGGGTCTTGATAGCTACAAACTACTTCACTAGGTGGGTGGAAGCAGTTCCCTTGAAGGAAGCAAATGAAAACTTTGTATTTGAGTTTTATGAGAGCTAAGTCACCCATTTTGGAGCACCTTTCACCATAATATTAGACAATACTTTAGAATTTATTAGTACAAAGTTCTTTGAGTGGGTTATTGAATAAGATATTTATCTGACATCTTCATCCAATTACTATCCATAGGGTAATAGACTAGGTGAGTCCACTGACAAGAATCTGATTTGGATCATTAAGATAACACTAAAGATAATTAGAGGTCTTGGAATACAAAGATGAAGACTAATTTATGGGATGATAGAATCACCCCCAATAATTTCATTAGTAACTCACCTTATATCTTTGTCTATAGAAGAGAATCAAGGCTACAAATTTCATTGGAGCTTGCACATGAACTAAAACTTTTAGAAAGTGATGCAATGGAGGTTAGAATGAATGAATTGAGAGAATTAGAGGAAATAAAATATGATGCCATGCATATCATGTGATCTAAAAAGCAATAGCTTAAGATGACTTTTGACAAAAGAGATTCATCAAATACATTTCAAAAAGGTGATATAGTCCTCAAATGGGATGAGGACCGTGCAAAACTAGGAAAACACTCCAAATTTGATAACCTTTAGAGTGGACCTTATGTCATCACAAGTTGTAAAGGGAGAAATGCATTTGAGATTATATATTGAGTGGAGAGATCATTTTCATCCTTATCAATGGGATCTATCTCAAGTTCTACTACTAGTTTCATATCTTGCCCCTTAAACATTAGTAGATAGGTCTGCTCTTTTGCTCCAAGTGATTTTGTACATTATTATTTTTTAGTTGTTCTATTTTTAGTTTAGGTTGTATCTTTGTCTTTATTTTTTTATTATTTCCCACCCATTATTATAAAAATTGTTTTTATAAGTCAAGTAGAGTATTTTTGTAAGTAGCATTTCACAAGCAAGATTAATCAATGTCTAGGTCCCATGACCAGTGGGTTGGTCGAGCCAGCTGAATCAATAGAAATGTTGGCCATTTTGGCCTACATACCAAGATTTTTCTTGGTTTGAACAAATTAATAGGGTCCTAATTATTGAGTGGATCAAGTGGCTTATAAATAGGTTCAATATTACAATTGGATGGATCCAAGCAGGTTTTTATGGTGCTAAATAGTTACTAGAATAGGTCTAAAAAATGCCAAATATTTCAACTTTTGGCCAAGTGATAGAGCATTCAGAGTTCTCTTGGAGAAATTATTCCACACAAATCCCATAACAAAAGTACAATTCATGATTTCTTTCATGAAATTTATTCCACTTTATTTGGATAAGTGTTATTTCTTTTGGGATATTTGTTTTAGGGATTTTGGGAAAATTATTCACACAATTTTCCTGAAGGCATATTTCTTTCAGGGTAAATGTTTGTAAAAGTTTTGAAGGTAGGTTTATTTTGGATAATTTATTTGAAACATAAGTGACACAAAAACATCTTTCAATGCAAAATTTTTGAAGGGCACTTTTTCAAGCAAAGTGTCCTATTTTTTTTCCTTAAAGGTCTTTTTTACAACAAAGTGTCCCAAACAATTTTTATAAAGGGTACTTTTCTTTGCCAAAAGGTCTAGAGAAATTTGCCACAAGGGTCATTTTCTTTTGAGAAAGTGACCAAGACAAGATAGCTAAAGGACACTTTTCAATGTTTCAAATGGCACTTTCAAAGGGCAAAGGGGCTATTTGAAAATGTTTGAAGGGAAATTATAAGAACACAATTCTTTTGAGAAGATTTTCCCATGATAATTTCCTCAAAGGTCAACTTTTTTGGAACATTTTATCTGATACACATAGACCAAAGATAGTTTTTTCAAAAAGTTCAAGGTAAATATTGTAGGGAAAATGTCCAAAATGAAATTATCATATTCAAAAGTTGAAGTCATTTAAGTCAACCAAATTATCCAATACAAAAAATGTCTTGAGAAAAATAGCCCCACGCAGATGTACCAATTAAGAAAATTCTTTCAGGGAAATTATTTTGCAAAATTTTTCTTGAAGACATGATTACATTAGCCAATTTATTTTAGTAATGTTGATCTAGTAGGGTGGTAACAGGTACATAAACATATAAATCAAGCCTAATAGTTATCCATTGAAGCCTAAATATTGATAGTTATGCAGACATCATTGGCATTCCTATATACATCAATTAATGGGTGCATAAATGTCAAATTCAAGCCCCAAAAAATAACTATTGAAGTTCAAATATCCCTTGACGATCATGTGGACATCAAATACATTCACATAAATATCAAATACATTTGAATGAGTTTCAAAATTCAAGCTCGTGAACTAGACATTGGAATTCAAAAGGAAAGACCAATGATCAATGCTCAATCATAAATTTAGATCTAATAATGAGTAGTGACTTATGGTTTAATGGGCCTAAGCATATCAATGGCATGTGTTCAATCATGGATTCAGATCTAACAACATATAAACTATTTAAGGAGTTAATGAACCCTAAGTGTAAAGGTGTAATAAAAAAGTGGAACAAGCATGTGAATCTTGGTAGAGGATATATGGATCATGTCCAATCACATCAAGGAGATCAACAGAGTGAAAAGAGTTAAGATTTTAATAATCTAAGGTACTTCATAATGACCCATAAAACTAAGGCAATCCTAGGTGACTTAGAAAGAGGTTGAAGTGTTATTTTCGACCAAGGTGAGTAAGTATGAGTAGAACCTATCTTGAGAATGATCCTTTTTGGTCTAGGAGTAGATATTTTGATATTGGATGACACCATTAAGAGCATGTAGAGGCAAACATGTAAACTTTAATGACAGTCTCCAGAGCCAATTACATGAAAGTGACTCCTCTCCCCACTTTGACACACTTCAAAAAACTAGTCATGAGTGGTTTTTCATCAAGACAAAGTGAAAATGACTTGATCTTGCCATTGTAACCACCATGGATTATCACAAAGATAATAATGTAATGATGATATGGATTGGAGTGACCTAGATCAATCAAGAAGGGTTTGAGTGATCTTGATTTATGGAGGTAGCTGTAAAAACTTTTCAAATGGATTTGAACTTGTTTAATTCCCTTTTTGAGTGCCAAAACTCCCTCCCTTTTAATTATTTTCTTCTATAAATATAACCTTTTGATCTATTATTTTGCATCCCTCATGCTGGTACAACTAGACTCTACTAGAATTGTAGTCAACACCTCTTGGAGTAGTGAATATAATATTTCTACAATCATTTGTTAATCTATATTTAGTGTTTTTTTTGTTTAATATGAAATTTTGATTTTTATCTTCCTTTTGTATGTGAAAACTCAACCTAAGTTCTAAAAAATTTCTTTGTAGGTCATATATAGTGTCTCAGTATTGATCTCTCAAAGATATAGTGGACAGTCAAATTTAACTATCTTCAACTAGACCTTATTTTCATTGCTCCCTAGTCTATGTTTATCAAATAGACCTATATACTAAATATTGTTACATAAAAACTATAGTAAGCATTACATTAGCTTCTTTCATATTTCATTAGTGTGTTAAGGATTCCAAGCTTAAGATTGGATTTGATAAATTCCTGGTGCATCACCACATATTAGAATTGGATATATTTTATGCAAGTCTCTTATCCCTTTTCACCCCAACCAATTTTTAGGTTTTAGAAATAAATGTCCAAATTATAAAATCTCAGGAGACATCCTCATTAAAAATACTAAAGGTTTGGTCTAGATACATGCATCCCACAACCTTAGACCATTCCCATGTTAGTCAAGGTGTGGGTCAGTCTAGAATAAATTTGACCCCTATTAGGGTGCTATCTGGATAGCTAAAAATATTAGTATGAAAAATCCCATGATGTGGTAACAATCCAAAAAAATAATTTTGAAATCCAAATTTGATCTAGATTTTATAATATTAGGCATATGTTGCATATAATATGAACCTTAGTTATGTCTCATGCTAAAATTATGTATAAAACTAGTATGAATATAAAAAATTATGCCACAACTTTGAATCCAAATCCTATGACCATGAGCTTTGACCAATTTGAAAATTTGAGTAAGTGTGGAGAACATGATTCCAAATCATGACCCCATTTAATCTAAAAACTATGAATGTGTGGAATCTATGCCCAACTAAATCTAAAAATTGATATAAGTATGATATATTAAATGAGTGTGGAGAACACACTTCCAAATCATGCCTCCACAAAAGATGAAATTGTGATAAGAATGGAGAACATGCCTCTATGACATTCACCCACTAATATTCCCCCCATTTTAGGTTATGTAAATATAGGAACTGGTAATTACCTCACCTCAAGAGGATAAGACAACTATATAATTTGTGACTATAACCATGTAGTATTTATAAGGAACATATCAAGGTAGATATAAAATTGAAGTTAATAGAATCAATGTGATCACATTAATACCTAAGATTCATAATAAATATCATGGAAATATATAGATAGTAATAATACAATCGTAATAAGAAACAAGCACACACATAAGAGCACTCAAAATCAAGTAAAAGGGAAATGGTCAAAGGAAACTAAAAATAAGAGGCATGTTCAAATTCTACACAATTGAAGGGACATGACTTAGTCAAATGTCCACAAAATTAAAAATGACATATTTAAATTTCCATACAAAACCCCATGACATACATAAATGTCAAAAAACACAGACATAGGTACAAGGGCCATAAGCAAAGGATCTTGTTAAAATTCTTTAAAATTTAAGACAATAAAAAGGAAACAAACTCATGAAAAAGCATAAATTAAATCATAATAAACCAACATAAACATGTCATAGTAGCCTATGGATCAATGTGTTAGGAAAAAATGTCAAGTGTATAACATATTAAGTACCTCGTGTAAGATACAATCATGGTTAAAGGCATGTGTAAGTAGATATGTAAGATCAAACATGATAATGAAATTTGATCATCAAACCATATAACCTATGTATACCAAGATCAAATAAGTGGATCCCCCCATTGTCTACATGACATGAGTAGAGGGAAATCCCAACATATGAAATAGGAATATATCATGTATTTGCATATGAATAGAACAAGGAGCATGCATGAATTCAAGTTTTGAATCCATTATGGATTGGAAGGTTTGAACAAATAAACTAATGTATCAAACCATAAAAAATATAAGGTATTAGACCATGAAATAATTTACATAGATGTCCATGAAAAACATGATTGTAAATTTATAACAATCAGGGAGTAGCAACAAAAAAAATAGAAAACCCTATTTAACCTAGGGCTTGATGTTTAAAGATCAAGTTCACCAAATGTTTAACCTTATATTTAAATCTAGGTGATATTATTGTTAACCCTATTTTTGATTACAGTGGCATATAGAAAATAAATGACAAAAGGTTGATAATCAGATATATAGTAGGTTAATTAGATGCTAAACTCAAATATAAACTTACACTACATTTATTATGATGACATTAGTATAAATATATAAAAGTAAAAATATGATAGATATGGAAATGACAAATAAATAATGTAGTTCAATTATTCTAATGCTAACATAATTCTAGATCTAGAATTGATAGGAAGCAAACTAGAAGATGATTCTACAATATTCATCAGATTATAGATTTGATATTTCTAGAGATTTGGAAACTAACATTAGCATGGGATGATTATGTCGATGCCACTATCTGGGTTTGATTCAAGTGACCTATATAGAATATATGTTGTAAAAATATGAGACCACAAAGATAGTTATAGGTTTTGCTTCACCTTTGCTCTAGTGCATTTGGATCTAGGTCATGGACTTTCATTCCTTGTGAAATTTCAAAACCCTAATTTTCCATCTTCATTATGACTTTGGGGGAAAATGGATTAGTGTGAACATAGTGTTAAGCTAACCTGAAAGACCCCATAGTTGATGGGCACTACCTACATAGCCAATACTTTAGAAGAGGGCCTCAGACTCATGTAGTTTTCCTATATGTGTTGGCTTGTATGTGAATCATGTAATATGTGGAAAGAAAGTACAATAGTGACCTATCTTGTAATTTTTTAATCCAGGCACTTGACCTAATCCTTTAGTACATCAAAATTGTATATATGGTGTACCTATGATTGGTATGGAAATAGGGAAGACTTGTTTAATTGAATGCTTGATATAGTGCTTTTGATAAGTTTCCTTGGTCTCTTTTGTATTTTAATACATGATGAATGAATGAGGGTTGATATTGTATTTATATCAGCCCCTTTTGATAAATAACTCACATTAAAGCATTTTGGTTGACCATTAGGATATGTTTCATTTACAAATTAGATGAATTTAGGGAATTAGACACTTACATCAGATCAGGATAGTAACATCGATGTTAATGTCTATCATGGGCATTATAGATCAAGAAAAGAAAAATTTAAAATTTTATAAATTTCAAATGTGGAAGACAAGTACATTTTAAACATTATTGGAAATATATAAGGCCTAGGTCATCAACATAAGACTAGTTAGACTAAGATTTATAGGATAAGGGGAATAATATAGAGTAGATGCAAGACTTGTTGAAGTGGGAGAGGTATAAAACTAAGAGTAAATACTAAGGTTTATGTTTTCAAAGTGTACAAGACTAAGGTTCTATATAATCCATAAATATCATCTAAAAAAGCCATCAAGAATCACATAGAAGTGGAAGAGGAATGAGTAAAAACATTTATAAATGTGTTTCTACATAAAGGTATGATAAATTAAATTTCCAATGATACTATTTCAAGAATTATAAAATAAATAATATCATATGAATAAAAATAAATAAATTTTATATGCTAAAATTAGTTTGAAATGATAATAATGAAAAATGCAAAATAAAAATTTATAATTTTTAACATAGTTGAGCAAACTAGTAATGAAATTTTGTATTTGGATAGTGGCTAAAGAAACCACATGAGTTAGAAAAAAGATTTTTTTAACATGTATGAATCAATCAAATAAAAATTTAATATGGGAAATAATTACAAGGTCCTTGTTATGGGCAAATGCAACATTTCTATTTGCACTGAGCATAGTAATAAGAGGCAAACTTAGGATGTTTATTATGTGACAGGGTTGAATAAAACCTTCATCAACAATAGGAATCCTTTCCAAAAAAGTATATAGAGTGATATTTTAATATTTAAAGTGCATGATATATGATATTATAGTAAGCAATATGCAAAAATTAGTTTTCAAGTTGATAATCACTAGAATGTTTCCTTTGAGAATGCAAAGTAAGTTATCAACCAAGTTTAAAATAGTTGTAATGGATCAATTTAATCTTTATCACCTAAAGTATGGTCATTTTAGTTTTATTTAGATGAATATTATTTATAATTATAATATGGTAAGAGGACTACCTTTAATTTAACATCCAAATAAAGTTTCTGATGGGTACATATTAGGGAAGTAATATAGGAATACATTTCCCTTAGACAAGTCATAGAGAGAAGGAGCCCTTATTGTGATAATTAATATAGACCTATGTGGTCTCGTGAAGACTTCATTCTCATCCAAGAATTAGTATTTCAATAGTTTTTTAGATGACTTCAACATAAAGACATGAGTGTACATTTTAAATCACAAATTGGAGTCATTTGAAATATTCAAACAATTTAAGGCAATGGTTGAACAACTAGGTGGTCATTGCATAAAGATATTGAGAAAAGATGGAGGTAAATAATACATTTTAAATTATTTTTTTAAAAAATTCAAGGATAATGATAAAAAGAAGCAATTTAAAATAAGATATACACTATAAAAAATGGTTTAGCTGAGAGGAAAAACATAACCATTCAAGAAATGACAAGCTGTTAAAATCTAAAGGATTGTCTAATTAGTTTTGGACTAAAGATATAGAAATAATAGTATATTCAATAAATATATGTCATAATAAGAGTGTTCATGGAATGATACCGAAATATGCATGGATAAGAATAAAGATAAGTTTTGAACATTTAATGTTTTTTGGATGCGCAACATATGCACATGTGCCCAAGAAAAAAGATCAAAGTAGGATGAAAAAGGAGGAAAAAAACATTTTAATTGTGTATAATTAGTAATAAATACATTATAGGTTGTAAAATAATGTCATAAAATAGTTAATAACTAGTCATGATGCTCAATTCATTGAGGATACAACATGGAAAGATAAACAAGATGAAAAATAACTGAAAACAAGGGCTATTGGACCTATTGTCACATGAATCCTGCACCCATGACTATCTTGGTGATCCAATTCAACAATGGGAACATCCCCCAAGGTGTGGAAACTTGTATACTTAGGAAGAACCTCTAAATAAGGTTAGCTTCTTACCTAAATTGAGTGAACCTCGTGTATCTCTAGATTATAGTATTTTAAACTCTTATTTGATAATCTTAAAACTATATATTTGACAATAAAAAGGGTAGAATAAATTAAAAATACAATTGAGGCAATGCAAAAATGGTCTATAAAACTTATCTACTTAATTATATCATCACAAGAAAACATTTTTTATGACTGATTATTATGCACACAACTCTTATAAGATGTTGCACATAGGCATGGAAAAGGGATACAAATTACAAAAAGGAGTTATATATCCATAAATATTGAAAAAAATTATAAATTTTCACAATGGAACAACATATAAGAGAGGCAACATTAAGTATTTTATTAATTTTCAAGTCTTAATCCAATACACACAATCTTCAATGAGAAGGATTTTTTATATTAAAATATTGTGAGTTGTATTTTTTGCACATATTTGGAGTATAACATCAAAAATTTGAGGAAAACATGTCCCAAAAAACAAGTAAAATGGGCAACTAATACACCCAATAAAATATCAAACACATGTAAGAGTAGAGGGGAAGAAAAAAAAGTAGAATTTATTGGGTATCTTCAATGTCTAAAGGAGTAATTTGATTGTCTTGACTTTTACATGCCCTATATCCATACTTTATGGTCATATATTCTCTCCTTGTACTTGTAACCACATTTTTGAATGTTTTATCCTCCTTCACCTCACCATATTAATCATCCTTTTACATTCAAATCCTTGAAATATTTAATAATTGCCTATGGGGTGTACCATTGGGTAAGATGCTACATTTCATCCTCCTTATTTCTTGGAATGAAGTTACATAATAATTGGATGGGTGGACATGGTCTTATTTTTAGTTAGGCTTATTTAAGTGTTGCTATGCTCTTAGATTTAAGCATTGGATGTTCCATCAATGTTTAGATCAAAATTAGTTAACATATTTAGGTCTTACATAACTTATTGGGCTTGAATCTAGGCCTTATAGAAGGAGAAATTTTCCCATGTTGATCTTGAGTGTCATGTTCCAACATTTATTAGTGACCTCTTGGAGAAATTTACCTAATAAATTCGAAGGCTAGTTACCTTAGATGATCTATTGGGAATATGAGTAAAAAGTAACCACAAAACAACACAAAAACTAAGACCCACTACCCTAGAAGAATTATTAGGCATAGGAGTCATTAATAACCTTAGAACAATACAAAAAGAGTTGGATGGTGACTTTAGCATACTAAAACACTTGATGAATAGACTAAAAGTGCCTTAAAACTACATAATAGAAAGACAAAACAAATAACAATGTGCACAACCACTTGGAGGAAAGAAAATAACTAACCTACTATTTACAAAGATTTGAAAGTAACCTAAAAATAATGCTTGAGCTATATACCATTGACTAAGATAGCCATATCTTCTCCATTTATCCTTGAAATTTGAAAGGCATTAGCTTGCTTTCAGCTAGTAATGATATATGTACCACTCCAAAGGGCATCAAATTTGCTATGTTTCCTAGCTTTTGCATCATCTTCATCCCATTTTAAGACCAAATATCCATGTTTAAACTATATTATAATAGATTTTTTGTCAAAAGTCTTCTTCATTTGAGTTTGATGTGTCTCCATGGTATTCATTCCTTGATTCCTCATTCCTTCCAACTCCATTAATTTTATAATATCACTATCATGGCATCATTTTCAATAAGTTCTAGTACCAATAAAATCCTTAACATTATTGGAAATAATGGTAAATGGAACACCAAATCTAGTACAATACCTTCCAATAAATCCAATATAGAATCTGCATTTGCATTATTGAGTGCCACTACATCAACCCATCTCGTAAAATAGTAATTTTCTATCAAAACCCATTTGTGACCAACACTGGATGGTGGATTGATCATGTCAATGAAATATAAGACCCATTGCACAAAGGGATGATCAAATAGGATTATATAAAGAGGGAGGGATGTTAATCTATACTTACCTATAAATAAAAACACATTTCTTTCAATTTCTCACCCATCTATGTGCATCCCTAAATATATATGGAAAATAATAACTGAATCTTATGAATTTGGCAGTAGTGGCCTCATGTGTGAAATGGTTGATTCATGGGCCATCATGAAATTATTCAAGTACCCTATCAACTTGGATAGATTCCATGCATCTAAAAAATACTAAATTAACATATTTTCTAAACAATATCCCATCGAGAATGACATATGGAATTGATTGTAAATGAAATACATTTTATTTTATTTATCTAGGCCTTGTGGATAATAACCAATTTGTAATAAGGTAACCATGATTCTAATACAACTATTAGGAACATCATGATCAACTAGCTGATCCTCTTTTAGCACAAAAACTACCTTATTATTAGCTTTCATGTCCATTCTCATTTGCTCACATAACCCCTAATCTCTAAAAATCTTGGTAACCTTGATGTCAGCATCATATTACATGACTCTAGTGATCCACCCATCCATTTTATCACTCACATACTTTCTTAAAATAAACTCTTTTCTGCTTGGGTGAGTTGTCATCAACTATATTTTATTTTTATAAAACATGTGACTAAATTTATTTAAGGCTCTTACAATATAAAGTACTTATTTTTCAACAAAATTATACCTTAGATCATAATCTTTGAGTGTTTGGATAAAGAATGTAATGGGTTTCTCCATTTGATAATCATTTTGGTACACCGAGATGGATGAGATGCTTTCATTACCTCTAAAGTCATATAAAACTAAATATTTCTCATAGTTGGGGTTGACAATTATAGGATCTTTAGAGATTGATTACTTTACTTATTCAAAACTTCCTTTCACTTATTTTGTCTATCTAAAAGCAACAATATTTTTAAGCATATAAGTTAGAGGCTTAACCAAATTAGCAAAATCAATAGTAAACCTTCTTATAAAATTTATACTCCCTAGGAAGCTTTGCAAACCCTTCTTGTGTCTTAGAAAAAAGAGAGATGATATAACATGCACTCTTCTTAGATCAGTAGTAAGACCATCCTTAGAAACAATATGCCTCAATAAGTTACCTTTGTGAACAAAAAACATGCAATTTTTTGCATTTAAGGATACTCTAAATTATCTACACCTATCAAAGACTTTCTTCAATTGACCCAAGTGATCAAATACATGATTAGATAAAATGCTGATATCATCAACAAAAAACAAAATCATATCATTAATAAGACCTCTAAAATCCACATCCATTTATCTTTGGAAAGATGCTCCAACATTGGTCAATCCAAAGGGAATTTTTTTCATATGTAAAGGTTCCCAAATTTTTAGTGAAGGCTATGTTATATTGGTCTTATTTTTTCACAAGAATTTTTTTATAACCCGAATAACCATCTAAAAGGGAGACCCTTTAAGCTCCAACTATAGTTTGAAGAATTTTTTCTGTGGAAGGAAGAGGGTAGTGATCCTTGATAGAAGCCCTATTAAGGTCTCTAAAGTAAACAATAACCTTGTTTCTCCATTTTTGTTTCTAATTGGAACAAGATTAGCTACCTAATAAGAATGATTAATAGGAAACATGATGTTAGAATCTATGAGTTTGGCTAGTTCTTTGTTTATCAAAGTCTCAATCTTAGGATTAATTTGTCTTTGCTTTTGTCTAACAAGTTTTGTATTAGGGTCTAACTTAATAGTGTGTTTGGCTTGACTAGGATCATAATATTTAAGGTCTTCATAGCTCCATGCAAAAATGTCATCATATTCTTTACAAAGATCATCAATCTCTTGATTTTCAAATTCAAAACATGCATGTCCCATTATTAAATGCTTTTACCTTGAGATAGACACTTGATCATAGTCTTGGTATTTTATTTACATTTTCCTTATTTGATTTTTGAGTTGGTTATCCATGTTGAAAATTCTCCTGAAAGTCACTAACCCCTTTGACAACTTGTTTATTATTAGCTAAATGATTTGGTCATTGTATTGTTCTTATAGCTTTGACTAGTTTTTGGTAGAAAATGCTACCTCTTCTTAAAAATGAATTACATTATTTATTTCACTCTCAAAGAATTTATAACTCACCACATTATCAAGAATCACTGGTATCATTACTAACATGATATGTTGGTCACTCTCCTTCATGATATCTTGAGGAGGATTTTATTGGGAGCCAACTATTGCAAGTCTATCAACATATTTGTTTTGTTCCTTTGCAAATGTTAAAGGCATAATAATCCTCTATCATATCCTATATACTATGTTTATATACCTTCAATTTTAGCATAGGATTATGAAGAGGGTCATTAATCTCTTGTTAGTGAATAAAATTCAATCAAAAAAACATCAGTGCAAACTAACAATTCTTACCTACATATTAGGGTAAGCATAAGTAATAAGAACACACTCAACTATAAAAAAAAATAGAAACTCCATTTTATCCTCCTTGTAGCTCCAAATTTCATTGTTTGATGAAGTTGGCTTGCTCAGCTATTTCTTCAAGAAATCTTTGTCACTGAAGCTCCATTGCTCTAGCTCTCCTTGGCATCTTGGATTGGCTTTAGTTGGCTTGGAAAATGGGCATGGTTAGACTATAATGAAGATTTTTGGAGGTATTTTTTCATAATAACATTACACATTAAAAACTTAAAGATTAATGGGTGAGGCCTTCTATTTATAGACTCCAAATTTAACTCTAACCCAATTTGAGTTGGGTTAGAATTAATCACAGTTGAGTTCAAACTAACCCTAAGTTAAGTTAGGATAACCCTAATGGCCATGTGAGAAACATAGGTAAAAATGATTATGTATTCTACCCAATCTAGATATTTTACAAGTGGATTGATAACTCATAAAATCAATGTTGAAGAAACTTGTTATTTTGCATTGTTGAATCTCCAATTTTAGATATTTATTAATTACAAATGAATTATTAAAATATTCCCTTAATTTTATTTAGTTAGATAATTAATTATACTTAAAATTTTATCACTTTAGGAAGTATTCAAGTGCCCTACTTAATGGGTCCAAAGGTCAAACTGCCAATTATTAGGTCACAAGGTGATTAGGGGTGAATTTGTGAGAAGTTACTATTATGTACAATATAATACCCCAAATAAGGATGCCTCAACATGATTATGAGCACTAATGTTTGATGTGTGAATTAAATTGGTATTTTTATTGATTATTAGACTTGATTTTCATTATTTGGTATAAATCAATCTAAAATCCAATCAGAAGCCAGTTGTGGCTAGAATGGAGTGTCTATAATTTCCCTTGTATAAGAAGGCATTGCAATATATAGGCATAGTAACATATTATCAAATAATAAAAATATACTTAATGCCTAATGCTCCAATAGATGATGGATAAGACTCAGATACCCCCTCGAAGGATCAGGTGGCAAAAACGATCAACGATCTTCCCCTCGAAAAGAAGAAAATGATGGGACCTAAAGGTAAAGGGGGTGGAAAATATTGATTTTACCAAAGGTAGTTATAATAAGTGACACATTGAAATTCCTTGGTAGGGTATATAAAAAGGATTATTTTCCTAAATGAGATGATAATCATCAGCATATCAAGCTGGAAAACAATGATTTGTCCAAGGGTGGTTATAATCATTAACATAATGAAAATTTCCCTAGTTAGGTGCATAAAGATAATACTTTTCCCAAAGGAAGTTATAATCATTATCAAAATTAAAACATGACCTTGTAAGGTAGGAGAATGATAATGATTTCCTAAAGGTGGTTACAAACATTAACATCTAGATTGATTAAAACACAATGATTTTCCCAAAGGAAGTTATAATCATGGCTCTACATTTTGGGATAATACGGAAAATTAGAGGAGGATTTATTATTGAATCCATAATAATGGAGTAAGAGAAATCCATTACATAAGATAAATATGAATTTGGCCTACCTACTAGTATAGAGATACACATTTGAACTAGTAAGGATTAAAATTCATTCATGATTTAATTACTCTGCATTTGTGTAATGTTTGGATTATGTCAAAAATTTATTAGGTAACCAAGGAGAAGTATTGTAGGATCATTTATTGTAATATATATTTAACTAATTTATTTTATAATGTAATGGTATGCACCATGATATAAAAGACCATGATAACTTAGTTGTAATATGTATAAGGATTGATATTGGATCTAATAAACAAGTGAAAACATTGCACCAATGACAAAAATAATGATGATAATGTTGACATATGAATATGGATGGAATTAATTATAATTTTCAAGGAATCACCCAATGAATGCATAGTTACTAATTCAAGGTAGAATAATGAAAATAAATAAACAAGTAAACAAAAAAATAAACAAACCATACAAAACACCAATAAATGAAATAGTGAACATAAAAATCAAAACAAAATAATAAGAGACACAAAAATTCAAAAATAATGTTTAATCACAATTTTATTATAAAGAGAAAATAATGTGTTCGTGTATGGGTAATAAAGGTGTTATGCTTGGTGATAGAGTGACTCTTAAGCTAGATAGTAATGATGCAGGTATAAAAATGTAAGGACAATTAACACAATGTTTGCCTTAGGATATAGGTAAACAATTACACATAAGATGATGCAAAACATTGCCCCTAGGCCATATGAGACAATAAAACAAAATGGAGGTAATAGAAGAAAAGGAAGAGGTAGCCAAGCTAACTCTAGATGCATTATGCAAATGGACATTATCTAAATAGTGCTATAGACACAAGATCTAATATGAACATTAGGCCCAATGTATTTATCCTAGGATATGGGATAGAAGAAAAATGATGATAAGAAAACATGATTGTGTTATAGAGGAACATGGGAATGGTCTCACAAAATGGTAAAAGAGTAATAAAAGGCCAAGGGTGTAGTAAGGTATTAACTTCAAATGAACAATGAACACACTAGTGACTCAAAAAATAGTGAGAGAATTGGAAATGGTTTCTCATAAAATGGTGAGAGCATAAAATGAATCCAAGTGGTCATTAGTATACCAAAATCAAATACACAATGCTCACTATATGAACTCACAAAATGGAATGATCATATATATGAAGGCCAAGAAGGATGGAGAAACCAAATGACAAGTAGTTACTCATGAAATAGCTAGGATTAATATAATCCTTAAGTCAAAGAATTATTCAAAAATAAATCAAGGTGAAATTGAGCTAACTCAAGATACATCGTGTATCTAGGTGCTACCTACATAGTCCACACGAACCTGAGGCCAATGTAGTTCTCCAAGAAATGATAGGAAAAGAGACCAAGGTGGTCTAGAACTAAACTAAACAAAAAATATGGGCCATCCAAAAAAAATCTATGGATTTATATCTCGCATGGTGATTCTAAGCCAATTTTTATCATTTTTTTTATTTTTAGGATTTTCTAGGTTTTGTACAAATGTTTTTAGAAATTTCAAAACATCTCAACTCGATTGAGAATTATGAGATACAAAATAGTCTAACTCATAAATTGGTGAGAGCATGGCTTTATCATGCTCACAAAATGGTGAGAGTGTGGGTTATATATATATATATATATATATATATATATATATATATATATATATATATATATATATATATACTAACTCATAAAATGGTGAGAGCATGGCTTGATCATGCTCACAAAATGGCTTTTGAAAAATGGTGACAGCCTAACTTAAGTTAATCATAAAACAATGAGAGAATGACATAGGGTGTCCGAGCTGACCTCGATGAAAATTAAGTGCTGCCTACATTATCCCATAATGAGACCTCAAGTCAATGTAGTTTTTCCTACACAAAATTCATTTCTTTAATTATCATTAAGTTTCAAATAAATCCAAATGATAATAGTAATGACAAGGTGATGCATTAAGGCATGGTAAATATGTTGTCCCTAATTTTCTGATAGGTAGTTATAATTAAGAAACATTAGTATGGAGAAAGGATGTGAATTTTCCCAAAGGTAGTTAGAATTAGTAGCACTCTTGAAGAAGAAAAATAACAAATAAAGGATGCAAGTATCATACCACTATCATACTTATCCAAGTTAATATCATTTTAACATGCATTTATGAAACAACTATTAAAACTAAATATGCCATCAACCACTAAATGTCCCTGAAGTACAAATGAATTAGAACCAATGCAAAATTTGATAAGAAGGGTTAGGTAAAAGGAACTAGCTAGTGAAGGGTTGAGGGCATGGTGAAAAAAGTATAACGTATGATACAATGCAAATAACATTATATTGTAGTGAAAAGGGTGATCGATTTGACCTTAGTGTGAATTGAGTGTTTCCTACATAGTCCCAAAGGACCTTAGGGCACTATATTTCAAGTGTGTATAAAGGTATGAAAGGATGATAAGGCAAGGTAAAGGGCAAGGAAAGTCACATGGAAATGTATGAAATAATAGCAAGGGAAATGGAAAAGGTAAGACACATATAAAGGTATGAAATAATGGCAATTCAAATGGAAAAGGTAAGGCATAAGGCAAGGCAAGGTAAATAGAAAGATATGGTTCTATTGTTCATGTTAATGTGGAGATGCACAACTTAATCAACATATGATACAACTAGAATAGTCAATTATTTTAAATTGATATCCCATACCTCTTTTGAAAAGTTAAACAATCAAGAACCTAGTGTTGATTTGAAATATAATAACATTGTTGTGATCTTCATTAGTCATTGATTCTATTTCCTCCAAACTTTAAGAAAAGATGAATTCATGGCCTCTTTAAAAGAAAGTATGGCCAGGGATGATAAATAAAGATAAATAATGGATAAAAGGTATGATTTGGAAATAAAGAGATGGATCTTAATAGAATGTATAATGGTTGGGTGATAAATGAAGATCAGGATTTTTAGTCACACAAAATGTTTTTGATTTTGTATTCTACATAATTTTTATTATAGTGGGGCCAAAGAATTTTAAATATTTTATTGATAGGACCATCATATTTTTCTATTATTCAGGCCTACAAGTAGCTTCCATATAATTATGTTATATAATAGAAGTTATATCGATGTTATCTTTGATAATATCTTCATTAAGCAATGAATTATTATTGTGCTCATCTATTGGCTCCTTGAAGAGGTTTTCACCAATAGAGTTTTATTGATTATCCCATAGCACCTCCAAGAAAGTTTCACTAAGCAATGTTTAATTTTTATTTTAATTGTTTCTATCACCTCAAATAAGGTTTTTATAGAAGATTCTAAGTTTGGACTTTGATTTCCCCCTAGCACCTTCAAAAATGCTTCACTAGGATATTTTTCTCCTTATACACGAATGTATTCTTGGTCCCCCTAACATTCTACAACTAATATATTAAAATGGAAGTAGTTCAATAATGTGTGATTTTATTGGTCCCAATCAACACTTGTGAGAGGTAGAATGTCAGTATAATGGTTATGTTCGGTGGTGTTAATGGTATGTTTAATGTTAATGGAATGGGAATATGTAGCACAATCCTCATAGAAGATACTAGGACAACTTGTGTCAATGTTGAAGTAATCATCCTCAAAAACTATGGAAGGATCACAAATGTATTCAAATTGATCTACATGGCATGTGTAACAAACGTTGTAACAACCATGAATGTATTTTGATTATGAATTTGAGTTTGATGCAAGGGACTCTAGATCCAATGTTGAGACTAATATTGAATCTGATTTTGATGTTAAGTCCAATATTAGTTCAAAAATAAAACCTAACTCGAATGTTGGTTCTTATTCTAGTGTTTTGATAAATATGTTATTTTAAATGCTTGGTATGATATGATTAATGTCCTATGGTTGAATAATATGATATTTAAAAATAGACTTGGATAAGAAATACTTCATAAAGAGTAGATTGTCAAAGTGAGGATCCTTAAAAATAGGAAAATGGTCAAGATAATGATTTTCCCAAATGTAGTTATAATCATTAGGGGTGACTCAACAAATAATAGCTTGTAAAAGTGAGACTCTTCAACCAAAGGGAAAGGGTCGAGAGGAAACACCACAGATACTGGCTCATCAAATTGAGTCTCCTTAAAAATAGTGAAATGATAATAGATTAAAAAAATAAACACAAAAAACACATGATAAAAAACACAAACAATGCATGATAATGCATGTTTATAGGCCCTAAAAAAGTTTTTTTTAGTAGCACTTTTGGCTATAACTTGATGTAAATAAGCTCCCTATCACCAAAGACCTAAGATTGTTTTATTCTTTGATTTTGGGCTAGTTGAAGACCCTATATCAATGTTTCATACTAAAATACATTTTTAGTACAATCGTAATCAAGTCTGAAATAAAATAAGTACCTCTTGTTTTTTGTATAAGTTAGTATGACACTATCTCTAATACCATTTCTACACCTTGATCCATCAAAATATAGCTTCTATGTCACATAATTTTCTTCTTTTGGTTTCATGAGGTTTGGTATGATGGTATCTTATCCATGAATGAAATATGTTCCCAAGCTTGTTTATTTCACATGATCAAAATTATGATCATTAGAAATAGGATCAACCTATATAGTTACCCTTGTCCCATATCTAATTATAAGGATCATATGAAACCAATCAAAAGACAAATACCACCCCCCCTCCCCATTTTAGCTGTAAAATCTCTTGAAAGGCATATAAAAAAATAAGAAAGCAAGTCAATAACTAAAATGTATTGAGAAATGGAGACACTTGGGCATGCTTGAAGTTTAATATTGATATTCTTGATGATTCATACCATGTTATTAATAGTACCATCAAGTTGCACCACCCATTTTATGATTGAAGTGTATTCAATGCCTAACATATCAACTACTTTTTGGGGCATAATTGAACTACTTGCCTCTGAATCATCATACAATTGTGTGCAATATTCTTTCCAATTATTAGAGAAATATAAGATAGAGGTGGCTTTTTTACCTTACTTGCATTTTCACCCTTTGGTTGGCACAAATTGGTAGGAATAACTAATGTACTCTTTGATGGTCCATGAAGATGAAAATTATTTAAGGCTTCTTGTAGTAAACCACTTTGAGGATGAATGGAAAGAGCCTCCAAAATAGTCACATTTAGATTTATTCTCTTCATTTGTTCTACTATGTTAAGAGGATTTTTTCCTCCCTTTGATTAAAATCCTATGACAATAACATCCTCTTAGTTTTTGGCTACTTTCGAGCTAAGTTTATTTTCAAATAACTTTATTTACTTGTGTTTGAGAGGTCCCAACAATTTCTCTCTCTTTAATAGATTCATGTGGAAATTGAGATATAGAATCTTGACTAGCTAAATAATATGGATCTACATCTATTTCCCTCTTTTTATAGCTTTTGGAAAAATCCCCCCCCATTTGTTTAGTACTTCATTTTGATTCACACCAAAAAATCACTTTCTTTCCAATTAAACAAGGTAGATTCACCTTGTGATTTTTGATACACCTATTCCCCTTGTAAATATGATTCATCTAGATACCCTTGAGAAAGTGATGAAATTTGGACTAGCAAATCTTGATTAAGCACTCTATTTGGACATGTGGTTTGGTTGTGGGGTTGATTGCATGGGAACCACCATTCATAGTCTTTAATCAATTTTTTTTGAACAAGTACAATGGCATTGGAAGTGATAGAAGCATTAGAACCTTGATTACTAGAGGGTCTAGTATATGTAAGCTGGATTTGAGCTTGCTCATTGCTTTCATAAGGCTATATATTGGGCTTATATGTTTGTTTTAAATGTTTTTATGGCCTATTTTATTTATTTTGTTGCCTCTTATTATCCATAAACTCTTTTTTAAAGTTCTATAATCAGGTTTTAACCTCATGAAACTCATTTGAGGTAGTATCAGGTGGGGTTGTTTGGCTAGTTATTTTAGGAGTAGGTGACAAAGTGGGTTAAATTGGTAAGATTTTAAGAAATAGAGATATTAGATGCATAGGAGCTATCTTCTAGGCCTGTATTAAATAATTCTTAGCTATAATGGGAAGCTCATAAGCATCAGGTAAGACATCCCCTCCCATATATTAGATCATCACAAGAATGTCATTATTAATATCTCTTAAGAAGTATAGGAATACAATATTAATTGAAGGTTTGTCTAGAGGAGGAATCCTATCCAAAGTATTTTTTAATTTGAAAATTAAAATTAGTCATGATTTCTTGAGTTTCTCTCTTGATGGTACAGATTTTTTTCCATGAGGGATAATTAGTAACTCTCATCTTCAAATTTATTACAAATTTTATTATGAAGGTCATCCCAACTTTGGATTTAATTTGGCCTTAAATCCCCATATCATTATATGGATCTACCTTTTAATGAGTAATAAAAGAGTCTAACCACCACATTATCTTCAAAAATATTATGCACATCACATATATTAGCCATATCTTAGATATGTTCAATATGGATAGTGATGGTATCACTAGTGAAGCAAGGTATGAATTTGAGGGTAAAAACTAGGATACAATTACTATTGGTGAATATTGAGAGGGATACTTCTAGTGAAAGTGATAAACATGTGATTTATTTGGCCATTTTATAAATAATTTTTAATATCCTTCCTCTTGGTTCAAGAAACCTACCAAAAGGAGCTGTGAAATGAGATTTATAGGGAGGTGATCTAGCTCTTCAAATTCTTCTTGGAGGAGGAGATAAAGATAAATCAAAAAATATAATGTCTTTACCTTATGATGATGACATTTTCTAAACTTTTAGAAAAAATAATAGTTTTATTCTAAAACCAAGAATGATTTGAGTCTCTAGGTGCTTGTGAAATGTCCTTAAATATACAAAATGCCAAGGAAAGCACCAGATCTCTTAGCTTCAAAAAATGTATCAATGAAATTCATGGTCTCATTTTGCATGCCAAAAGTTATTATCACATGAATTATGCACATGTGATTAGCTTGGTGATCCATTAAAATAATGGGAACATCCTCTAATGTGTGGGACCTTATATCCTTGTGATAAAGCTATGAAAAAGTTTGACTTCCTACCTAGACTGAATGCACCTAGTGTGTCTCCATCTTATATGCCTCTAAACTCTTATTTAACACCTTAAATCTAACTACTTGACAAGAAAAATGGGAGAAGAAACTAAAAATACAATTAATATGATGCAACAATGGTCTATATAATTTCTCAACTTGCTTATATCAGCACAATAAAACCATTTTTTATGTCTAATTATTATTGACACAAATCCTACAAGGTGTTTCACATTTGCATGGTAAGGATATAAAAACTAAAAAAATGGATGATAAGGCTCTCAATTCACTTGAAATCAAGCCAAAATGAGTTATATATCCAAAAATATGGCTTGAACTCATAAATTTGGACAATGGAACAACATATAAGAGAGGAAAAGTTTAGTAGTTTATTGATTTCAAGGCTTAAGCCAATACACACTATCGCCAATAAGCAAGATTTTTTGAAGTAAAAATTAAAGAGATACAGTTATTGCACACATTTAGAGTATAAATTAAACAATATGAGACAAACATGTCCAAATAAACAAGAAAATTGGGGAATTAATACACCTAAGAACATTTAAAATGCATAGAAGATAACACGGGAGGGAAAGGTGTAGTTATTGGTCCTATTCAATGTCCTAATGAGTTATTTGACTATATTGACTTGCATATGCCCTATATCCATATTTGTTGGTCCTATATTATCTCCTTGGGCATGTCATCACCTTTTTAAAAGTTTCAACCTCATTCCATCTTGCCATACTAGTCATCATTTTGTATTCAAAGACTTGAAACATTCAATAACTACTCATGGGGCATACCATTGGTCAAACTATTACATTTCCTTGTTTCTTGAAATGAGGTAACATAATAATTGGAAGGGTGGGCATGATATTATTTTAATTTAATTTTATTGATTTTTTTTATGTTCTAAGAGTTAGGCATTGTATCATATTTAAATGTCCCATCAATTTTTATATAATACTTATTCAACATCTTTAGGTTTTCCCTAGCTTATTGGGAATTAACCTAGGCCTTATAGAAGCATAAATTCACCCATATTAATCTTCAGTGTAATGTGCAAATAGAACCTTTATTTAAACTAAACAAATAAGTGATATAAACACTAATGCATGGAGTTGAAATACTATGTCACACAAGATGGATTATTCAAGTGGTGACACCGAACAAGGAGTTTAAGGAACAACTAATGATACATCTTCATCATCTTTTAGCTCAAATAAAAACTTATTAAGCACAATTAACTAATAAAAAATATATGATTAGTCAAGTTATGAGGAAAATGAAAATGAAAATTAAAATATGAAACTTTACTTATTTTTTGAAATTGATCATATCCATTTTTAGGAAGGAATTAAGGACAATAAGTGGTGTGAAGCCATGATGGAAAAAATCATGCAATAGAAAAAAATCATACATGGGAGTTAGTTGACCTTCCAATAGGAAAAATATCATTTGTCAAGTGCGTTTAAAAAATTAAAACCACTCTAGAAGGAAAGATAGAAATGCATAATTCAATGTTAGTTGTCAAAGGATACAAACAATGTCCTAGTCATGACTATAATTATACATTTGCTCCTATAACATGCTATAAATAGTGAGAGATATCATTGTAATAGCTACTCAACACAAGTTGAGTGTGCATCAAATGGATGTAAAGTCATCCTTAATGAATGGTGTGTTAGAATAATAGGTTTATATGGAATAACCACTTGGTTATGAGATTCTAGGGCATGAAAACAAGGTGTTTATGCTAAAGAAACCATTGTATGGTCTCAAGAAATCACAAAGGGCATGGTACAGCTGAATAGATTTCTTTTTGTAAAATGACTTAAAAAAAGGCAATAGACCTGCACTTTACATTAATGCAAACAAATAAGTTACATTAATTTTTTTTTTTTAATGTGGATGATTTAATTTTTACCAAAAATTCAAATCAATCCATAGGATTGTTCAAATCAATAATGAAGGAGTTTTAGATTATTGATTTAGGTATTTTGAAGTAATTTCCTAGCATTGAAGTCAAAAAATGGAAGATATATTTTTTTTGTCACAAGCCAAATATGCAAAAAATGTTTTGGAGATATTTAGAATATTTGACAACAAACAAGAATCTATGTGAGTTGAAATAAGTCTAAAATTACACAAAAAATATTGCAATAAAATTATGGATAAAAAAGGTAAAAGTGCTTGGTTGGACGCTTGATGTATTTGAATGTAATTAGACCAGATA
>JARHVA010002107.1:2250000-2397500 GCA_037957365.1 Torreya grandis | reverse complement strand
GAACCTTATAAGGGCCATAATACTTAGGAGCAATTTTTCTATCCTTTTCTTATTGATTTAATTAAATTTATTTATAAGGCTACAAATGTACAAAGACACAATTAGCCATTTCAAAATTTTGCTCACTATGGTATTGATATGCTTGTTGATTAATTATTTTTTGTTCCACATCTAAATTCTCTCTTAAACTAGCCAAAATCTCTTGTTAATGCTAAATGTGGTCCTCCATGTCTAAAAGCTTGGTTTTCATCCTTAAGGAATAAGTGATGGAATGTGAATGGTAGCCATATAGTGATAGAAATGGGGACATTTTAGAAGAGGTATGTAAATATGTGCCCTAATAGATAGAGTAGATTAGATCTATATAAGGGGGAGGGGAGCCTTTCTATATATTGGAAACTCACTCCCACATAGAGT
This sequence comes from Torreya grandis, assembly GCA_037957365.1. Lineage (NCBI taxonomy): Eukaryota > Viridiplantae > Streptophyta > Pinopsida > Cupressales > Taxaceae > Torreya > Torreya grandis. Next base: position 2,397,083 of record JARHVA010002107.1, on the reverse strand, counting down.
TTAGTTTAGTTTATATAAAGGGGGAAGGGCAAAAAAACTAACTAACTAAATAACTAACTAACTAACTAACTATATATATATATATATATATATATATATATATATATATATATATATATATATATATATATACGATGGCCAAAAAACTTCATCCCATCTATAGTAGGGGCCCTAGCCAATCTACCATCTCCCCTACACCTATAGTCTTGACTCACCAATCTCCTTTTTATTCCCAATCTGGTGAATGGGCATTCAGATCATTCGATTGACATTCGCTCTTCTCAACTAATAAGACATAGATTATGGGGTGATGTGATCTAGTTTATATAGATCAATTTTCATTTAGTGGGGGTGTTTCAATCGACCATTCAATTTTTAGTTCATTTGAGATACCCCCATTTATAAAACCATTAAATAAGTGGTATATATATAACCCAATGTTCCTAATTTTCTGATATAAAACAATGGAAATTCCCCTCTAAACATTTATTGACCACTTTTATTTGTCCATCAGATTGAGGGTGGTAAGATGAGATATGAGATAGTTGAGTACATAAATAGGAAAATAGTTCAATCCAAAATTTACTAGTGAAAATAGGATCATGATCACCTATAGTTATTTTTATGGGTACCATGTAATTTTAGAACTACCTCCATAAAAATAGTTGTTATTGTACTTGTTGTAAATGGGTGTGAGAAGGCACAGAAATGTGTATATTTTGTAATCCTATCCACAATTACCAAGATAACATTATTACCTTTATAATAAGTCAACCTGATGATGAAATAAATGAAAACCTCATCCCACCTTTGACTAATAATTTCTAAAGGTTGTAACATACCTGAGGTCTCAACTGTCTCACCTATGTTAGATGGTGGCATATTAAGCATTCTATCACAAAACTTTGTGCATCTCCCTTGATTCCTTCCAAAAACACTTCTTGCATGATTTTGTGATAAGTTTTAAAGAACCTAGAGTGTCCCCCAATTGAAGATGCATGTGACTCTATAAGAATATTATACTTCAGATCTGAATCTTTGCATAAGTATAACCTATCTTTATACCATATGGCATTATCTTTCAATTCAAATTTGTCAGAGGATACATAACCTTGATGTATATTATGAGTTAGAACCTTTGTATCCTTTTCTTAATCCCACTCTAACCTGGCTTTATCCACCCAATCTACCTACAACATGGACATTTCACAAAGTAATTCTTCTATGGATGTATCCCATCTAGATAGTGCATATGCTACTTAGACATTATCTTCACCTTTATTATATATGATTTCAAAATCATAACCCAATTTTTTTGTTACACACTTCTATTATTCCTTAGATGATAATATTTTCTCCAAAAAGTATTTGAGACTATGTTTATCCATTTTCAAATTAAAGTGTCTACCTATCACATAGGGCCTCTAATGTTTGATTGCATGAATAATAGCCAACATTTATTTTTCATAAATATTTTTTTTTAATATTATTACCTTTGAATTAGAGACTCCCAAATGGAAGGGGTCTTAATTTTTGCATTATTATTGTTCCTAACCCTGATCTAAAAGCATCACATTCAACAATGAATGTCTTTGAGAACTCTGGAATAGCCAAAATTGGGGTGGTTCATATAGCTACTTTTAGTTACTCAAATGCTTTAGTGGCTACATCATTCTAGTAGAAGGCATCCTTTTTTAATAATGTAGTGATCAGAGTTATTATGCTACCATAACCTCTCACAAATTTTTAGTAGTAACTTGTTAGTCCTAACAACCTTTGGAGGTTTTTGAGGGTTTTGGGCATTGGCCATTCTACCATAGCTTTGATATTTTCAAGATCAACACTGACACCTTCATTGGATACAATGTGACCTAGGTAATCTAACTCCTATAGTCCAAAAACACATTTGGATGGCTTCACATAAATATGATGCTACTAAAAAATTATCAACACTTGTTTCACATGTTGCAAGTGTGCTTCCCATGTTTTATTGTAAATCAATATATTGTCAAATAAAACTAACATAAGCTTCTTTAAAAATGGCCTAAAAATAGTGTTCATCAAGCTCTGAAAAGTAGATGGTGCATTTATAAGACCAAAGGGAATTACCAATAACTCATAATAGCCCTCATGAATTTTAAAAGTAGTTTTATGAACATTTTCATCCCTGATCATAATTTAATGGTACCCCAAATGAATATCTATTTTTTTGAAATAAACAATGCCATACAACACATCAATTAAATAATCAATTACTAGAATTGGAAACTTATCTTTAATGGTGTACTTGTTGAGTTCCCTATAATTTGGGCACATCTTCCATGTGTCATCCTTCTTACACACCATGACCACTAGTGATGACTATGCACTTTATATGTGCCTAATGATCCCTACCTCTAGCATCTCATGGACCATATTTTTCATTTCACTCTTTTGAACATATGAATATCTATATGTTCTAATATTTGGTGGTTGACTCCCTAAAAGTAGTTTAATAACATGGTCATGTTCTCTTTTTGGTGGTAGTCCTTTTGTCATGGTCCCAAAAATAGATGGGTGGTTATCAAGAATAATTTATAGATCAAGATGTGTAGATGCCTTTGTGGGTTAAAATTATATGCAAAATAATTGTGCTATTAATTATCCTACCCCCATTTTTAGCATATGAGATTTTGCCTGTAATCCACATAGTTCAATTTTTCTTCCTTCAGAATGAAAGTGCATGAATATTTCCTATAATTACATCTTAAATGTACATAAGGTTATGATCCATTCAATTCCCAAAAAAATATATGCACCACCCATGGGAATAGAAAACATAGGAGAATCTAGATTTTACTCACCCAAAGCAAACTTAATTTAATGGTATTTCTTAGAATAATTGATTATTGCACCATTTGTAATCATGACCTAAAATTCTAGTGCTAGGTAAATGAAATAGTTCAATTGAGTGGCCAACTTATGGTTGATAAATTTATGTGTGTTCCTTGAGTCAATCAACATTGTCAACTTTTATTTCTTAAGGAAACCCACAACCTTAAGTGTTTGAGGAGTGATAATACTTGAAAGTGCATGACAAGATACTGTAGGTTTATAATCTTCAAGTACCTCATGTATTTGTTCCTTATCATCATTAGAGGCATCATCCTCTTCATCATCTTGATTAGATCCATCAATGTATAATAGCTTCTTCTCATTACATCTATGTCCTTTTTTCCACTTGCTATCACAACTAAAACGTAATATTTTTGCACACTTCTCTTTAATTTTATGAGGTGTCAATCGGATAGGTAGAGGAAATGATGGTGTTGATATGCTATGATCTCTGAAGTGAGTGAATGGATACTTCTTGTTGTCTATGAATTTTTTCTCAAATTTGTGTGCCATGATAGTATAATCAAAAACCTTAAGTTGATTAAACATAATTAACTCAATGTATTAAATTTGGTCCTTGAGGCCACAAAAAAATAGGCCATTTAGGTTCTCATTATAAATTTCCTCCACATGTAAAAATAGGTTCTAAAAATAATGAATATAATCCTTGTCTGAGTTAGTCTATCATAATTTCATCAGTTGGTTGGATTAATTCTCTATCATACTATTGCTATAATGTAATTATAGCTCCTTTATAAAAATTGACCATGTGATAAGTTGAGAGTCGGCTTTTTCTTTTGAGCACATAACCATCAATACCAAATGAATTGTTTAGGTTATAAATACAAGGATGCCATGGTAAACTTATGTCCACATGAGATTAGATGCAGATCAAAAAAATATCCATTTGGTTCATCTAATTGAGAGGATCATTTCCATTAAATTTATGCATATCTACCTTTGGTAACTGTTTCCTCTATGGCAAGGAACTTGGATTTGGATTATGATGGTTACGTGATCCACCCTAGTGGGGTTGTTTAATTGTGATATCTAGATGACTAGGTTGATTAGTTTGTAAATCCATCATGATATTCTCTAAGCTAGATTGTATGGCTTTCATATCAGATTGCATGCCTTGCATATCACTTTGAATTCCCAAAACATTGTACTCAAGTTGGCTCACTTTGTGATCTATCGTAAATAACCCTAGTATAAAGGATCCATTAACTCCCCCTTTTGAATCCATCTCTTCCTTGTGTGGAGTTTTAATTGAAGTTTTGGCACCCTTTTCTTGGCCCCTAATTTGTTGTCTTACCAGAAAAGGGTTTGATAATTTCAATCCTGATTGGCACCTTTATATTTTTATACTTATGTCATCTTCAAATTAGAAAATACAAAGAACATACCCCAGCTACATTTTTGAAAGATTTTTAAAAAATTTAAATAATTTAGAAAAATGTATTGAATTGTGCAATATAGAGTGAATTTATGAAGAACACTAAAATCAAAATAACTCACCCAAAACTAACCTCCAAATGCTATTTTTTTATGTCCTTGATTGATTCCCAAACTTCAGTGAAATAATTGTAGGAAAATTTGTAATGGATTGAAAGATATAAGAAAATTTCCAAAACTAGAGTTTCACCCACAAGATTGCTCAAATCACAACTATAATACAACTTATTATGAAATTTCTTAGAAGATAAAGTACAATAACAATAATAGATCATGATATAACTTAAATATAAGATATTACATGAATAAAAGACAAGTCACTTGGAGGAGACAACCTCCACAAACATTAAAAAAAGTAGAATTCATAATATGTTGATAAATAACTACCCTCAACCTCTTATTTATAGTCCACCTAGGCCATGGTGACTCCATAGGCCGATCTACTAATCCGATAAATGCATAGAGAAATGTGATATAACATCTAAGAGGGATAAGTAAGCCATAAGTCAGCTATTCTTATCCTAATACATGCGATAGGTTAAGGGCATAACAAATAGGCATGATTCTATGATGTTATGTGATCTTTTAAAAACTACTTTGTGATAATTTCTAAAAATTAATATAGTTTTCATTCATCACTACATACACACACACACACACACACACACACACACACACACACACACACACACACACACACACACACACACACACACACACAAATAAGGATTGAGAATGTTAATTAATTTTGGTTAATTTAAAATAATATTAAAAATATTACTAAATACTTTTTATATTAAAAATAATATAATAATTTCTAATAATATAAAATAATTATTGAACAATTAAATGTTGACACACAAAAAATTAAATGACAATAAAATTTAGAGTAGATAATAAAAATAAAAGATTATCTAAATTGCCATACCAACTGTCTGTGTACAAATTTTCTTCTTCTAACAAACATTTTGATTCCAATTATGTATTAATTGGATCTATTATATCATTTACCTAAGTTAATTTATTCACCCATAATCTTTTAAAATTAATTTTTTTCTAACATAGGAAATATCTCATAAAATTTGTGCATAAATTTTTATCTTCTACCGAACATTTTGATTCAAATTATGTTATTATTATGATGTTAAGTATGATATTACATCTTTGAACAATCTCTAATGGAGAAAATATGATACTCAAAAGGTATCAGTTGGCATTAGAAATTATGAAAGTACAATCTATTTCAGAATAAGGAGTTGTATCAAAAAACATGGCATGGATTCTAATCCATTTTTATTGTAAGCATTGGTATATTTTTGGGTTTTTCTATTAATTACATGATTACATATATATTTCTTCTCTAAGATCTTTAGAAATCTTCATAAATATTTGTGTATGAGGTATTATAACATGATCAAATCATGGAGAGCATTGTTCATGGTATTAGACCCATTGTTCCTAAAATTTATCGTACCAACATCAATAATAATTTCTCCTAAAAGTAGTCATCGATCTTTCACATTTCATATTTGGACAAGAAAACTATATGCACTTCATAATCATGATGGAACGATATAAAATAAAAGAAGAGCAGACACAATATCCAACTTTATTACAACATCAAATTCTAAGAATAAACACTATTAGACCAAATGTTTCTTCAAATAATAACCAAATTCTTTTTCTAAACATGCAAAGAGCATCTTACCAATTTATTCTGTCACATCTTTGAAACCCTACAGTGACAAGCCTATAAAGTGTAAGGCCTCAAAGCTTTCTCAAATATCATATAAGAATTAATTCACGAGTATTGAATAATAAATAATAATAAAGTTTATATTTATAATTAATAAAATAAATTATTTATAAGAATAAATAAAATTTTAAATCAATAGTTTTAATATAATTAATGTAATCATTGAATTTTAATATTATTAATTTATATTAATTAATATATTTAATTTTTTTTACATAATTTATTCTATTGAATAAGCAATTAGAATGTTTTCTATTACTAATAATTGTATGTTTCAAAAAATATTAAAAAAAAAAAATTCCACAAAACAATTATACATACATTCCATATTTATTTAAAATATTAATACTAAAACGAAAAGATTTAAAATATCTCCGTTATCATTATTATTAGTAAGACATAATATTTATTTTAATGGATGATTAGTTAAAATGTCTATTTAAGTGAAAAGTACTAATAAATATATTCTAATGGATGATTACTTTAAAAGTCCCGAAAAGATATATTATTAATGCACAAACAAGATAAAAGGAAATGAGGAAATTAAGTATTAATAAATTTATTCTAATGGATGATTACTTAAAAAGTCTTGAAAAGATAATAAATATATTAATGCGCAAACAAGATAAAAGGAAATTACATCAGTATTGGAGGAAGTGGAGTTTGATATGGAGTAGGACTCTTTTAGTGGGGGGTGATGTTTTAAAATTCCTAACATGTCAGCTATTTCGCCTTCAGTCAGTCAATTACAGCCATTAGTGTGTGCACATTTTCAACATGCACTGACGATGTTGAGTCCTTCCAAAAAGAAATTACTTGTTTACACTTTATTCCAAAGCATTCTACAAGGGTTTGATTGAATAATAGAATGGATGGGCATCTTTTATAAATATAAATAGCCTATACCATAGGTAATCTCCACATCATTTGGGTGTGAACTACAAGCCAGGAAGCAGCATATGTTTCTTCTACGGTGTGAAGAAAAGAATCGTCTTCTGCAGACTGGATAGGCTCAGTTCTATTTGTCACATAGATTAAAATATATTTGACTGTCCTGTAAATTCAATATGTAGTGTTTCCTAGTGACTCCAAAAACTAATTTATTTTCTTTTCCTGAGATATTACTTGATCCATTGTTTTGAGTGACAGTATGGGGTTGTTTTGTTGGAGCGAGTGGATACAGTTTTGGGAGACTCCTGCATTAGGCAACGAAGGTAGCGAAGAATGGGTGAATGATGGGTCAGTTGATCTCAAGGGAAGGCCTGTTATCAGCTCAAAATCTGGTGGATGGAAAGCTTCTCTCTTCGTAATTGGTAATTCACAACATCTAATTAAATGTTTCATGCTCGCAAAATGTTTATGCTTATAATATTCTGCTTCTAGGATTACCTTGGGAGAGTTCCTAATGTCCTACAGACTCTAATGTCAAGTTATTCCTTGTCCGTGTGTTTTACAGGAGTAGAATTCAGCGAAAGGCTGACATACTATGGAATTGCCTCCAATTTGATAATCTACTTAACCACTATGTTGCATGAAGGAATTGCAGCATCTGCAAAGAATGTGAATAACTGGTCAGGTGTCACAACTGTCATGCCCCTTGTGGGAGGATTTCTGGCTGATGCATACTTTGGTCGGTATTGGATGGTGCTAATTTCCACAGTAATATATCTATTGGTAAGCCAAAGTCTGTTAAATACACCCAGAAGGAAAACTCCCTTTAATATGAGAGATGTTTAACCAAATTCTCAAGAAACTTGTACTATATTTTAAACTTTTATCCCATGTTTTCCAGGATACGTTAGCCGGCTATTAATCTTAGTTTAATGGGTGGCTGTTATACTCTTAAACTGCCTTAGTTTCCCTTATTACTAAAGGTTCATGGTTGTTACGTTTATTGAGGCTCCAGTGGAAGTATTCGCTTTTTTTAAGGATTGTCCGCCATTAGCAGTGAACATTGTCCGGCCTTAGTATTCTAAATTTAAGCACAGTGTTAAGTTCTTATTACTCTTAATTTTTTTAATAATAGTATAGTTTGATAAGGGTTAAATTATTATTTTTAAAATTTTAATTTTTTATTTTATTTTATTTTTAAATTTATATTTTGACAAATGATGTTACAATTCACTTTATAATCATTTGTATCAATTAAATTATAATTTTTAAATTTGTGAATATATTTTATTTTTTAAAATATAAATTTATATAAAATAAAAATAAATAAATTTTAAAAAAGTAATAATAATATTTATATATTTTTTTGAAAAAAAAATATAAATATATATTTCCTCTTTAATATGATCTTCGATTAAAAATCTAATTTTGGAAAGATAATGCTAAATGATAACCGTCACATAAATTTTTGCCAATTAAATTTAAATCCATACCATATCTACTGGATTCTTTTCTAATCAGTTTTTCCTTCTTTCTATTTGCTTTATGTTTATTTACTTTTGTATCATATAATCTCTCTTTTAATGTTGATCATACTACAGTGTTACTCCTCTCTTATAATTAATTATACTTTTTGGAGTGCAATCACCTTTCTTCCCACCCATTTACTGGATGCTGTGGTCTCAAATGTTGTATTATGGTATACAATAAAATATTATTTATCTGAGAATCTAACCATTACACCACCAACAACAAAAGTGCTCAGTAGGCTTAATTACATAAGTTGCCCTCTATATAATATTCAGAAGAATAATGATAGGAAAAAAATATTTTTAAATATGGTAAGTGTTTTCTACATTATTGATCTAAATTACTGTAAGACAATAGCTGAAATAACATGTTCGTCTCAATATTTATTTAATTTTACAGGGATTAATATTGCTGACGCTCTCAGCTTCCCTCTCTGCATTGAAGCCTCCACAGTGTGAGAAAGGCAGCTTAACATGCAATCCCCATGCAACATCCACACAAGTTGGAGTCTTCTTCCTTGCTTTGTATTTGATATCTGTTGGCACAGGTGGCCACAAGCCTTCTCTCCAATCCTTTGGGGCAGACCAATTTAATGAACAAGACAATACAGAAAAGTTGAGAAAGACATCGTTCTTCAATTGGTGGTACTTTGGTCTATGTGGAGGTGTTCTTTTAGCAGTCACGTTAGTTGTATATGTTCAGGACAATATCGGGTGGGGTATTGGCTTTGCGATTCCAACAGCGGCCATGGCTGTGGCACTTGTATTGTTTTTATATGGGACTCCATTTTACAGAAACAGGATTCCCAGAGGCAGCCCTCTCACTCGGATATTACAGGTGTTTGTTGCTGCCATACATAACAGGAATCAGAAGCTTCCTGAAGTGGGTCTTCTCTATGAGAAGTTGGATGTTGAAGACATCAAATCAGGCCAGAGATTGCTCTCACATACGGAAAACTTGAAGTAAGTGCAATTTCTCATATCATATATTATTATTTTTTTTTTATATCGTTTTTTAAAAACTATTTTGCATAACCTGTTTTGAAGTTTTTGTCCCATCTCTGGCCAAACTTATAATCTAGTAGTTCATGAATGAAAAAGCCTGTGCGTCGTGAACACACCAGCTTTAACCTTTGCGATACTATATGCACATTGTTAAGGTCGTTAAGTAAAGCCTTATTTAGTGATACCAGAGATGTAGTTATTGGAGGACTTGGTGGTTCCTATTGCTAGCAGACATAATCATGGTTACAGGGAGGAAAAAATCTAGGTTAACTCATCGTTGAGGATTTGTTTGGGCCATCATATTGAATATTCAATGGTTCATGTTATTATTATTATTCTATAACACAATTCAATTAATATTTTATCACAAAATGATCTTGTATTTAAGATGTTATCTTTATTCAAATTATTATTTAATCTCAAAATCCTAGATGTTGTAACATCTGATGGTAGTATGGTTTTACAATTTTTTTATGTAAAGGTTTCTGGACAAAGCAGCCATAGTCGCACAAATTGATGCAGATTCAGCAGGAAGCACTCGACCAAAGGAACCAAATCCATGGAAAGTGTGCACAGTAACTCAAGTAGAGGAAACCAAGCTTATACTAAGGATGGTGCCCATCTGGTTATCTTGCTTAACCTATGGAATCTCTATAGCTCAGGGAACCACCTTCTTCATAAAGCAGGGCGTCACGATGGATAGAAGAATGGGCTCCCATTTTCAAATCCCTCCAGCTTCTCTTCTGGCCTTTACTGCTAGTTCCATGGTTATCTTTGTTGCATTGTATGATAGATTTATAGTCCCCATTGCAAGAAACTTCACAGGAAATGAAAGAGGGATAACCATACTTCAACGAATTGGTGTGGGTATGTTCTTCTCCATTCTCTTCCTAGTATGTGCAGCTCTGTCAGAGACAAAGAGAGTGAATGCAGCAGAGCACCACGGATTACTTGACACTCCTAAGGCTACAATACCTCTTAGTGTATTCTGGTTATCTCCACAATTTATTCTGCTTGGAATAGCAGATGTATTCACACTAGTAGGACTGCAAGAATATTTCTATGGTCAAATCCCTGACAACATGAGAAGCTTGGGGATTGCCTTTTATTTGAGTGTTGTAGGGGTTGCAAATTTCCTCAGCAGTCTTCTTATCACCATTACTGAAAAATCCAGCAAAAGAGGGGGCCGTGAGGGCTGGTTTGTGAACAACCTTAACAGATGCCACTTGGATTATTTCTACTGGCTCTTGGCTATTCTCAGTGCTGTCAACTTATGCTTTTATATTTACATTGCAAGAAAATATACATACAAGAGAGTGAAACCAATAAAGAACAGCATAATGTATAATGCTGCTGTTGGTACTACCAAAACTTAGTGCATATTATTTATGGGAGTAATAATATAATAAATGTATTCTACTCAATGATGAGTTAAATATGGAATATAATACCAAGCCAGCCATTTTCTGCTTTAGTTGGAGTACCCAACTCCAACTTGTTAAGATTATCGATTTAGTTGGTATGTGATGGGAATTTGAGCGTACCTTGCACACATTGAAACATTGAAAGGCTCTTTAATCTAACCAAAAATTACATAACACACACAATCAACTTCCAAATTTTTTGACTGATTTTTTTTTTTTTCATTATCAAATTTTCTTTGACTGTATATCAAAGATTTTTTTTTATAGCAGGATTATTTATAAATTTATATAGTGAACAACCATGGTTTAACAAACTGGATCGTAAAGCTTCCAATGATAGCTGCTTCTCTATCACTGGATCAATGATAGAAATCAACTGATGATCTTCCCAGCGCTGGCAGCTTTAACTTACCTGCCCCCCTGCCTCTTAGATCCATTATTATTACAACATAGACTCAAATCGGTATGCTAAAGTTGTCTTATTTTTTCTTTTTTTAAATAATTACGTAGAAATACTGACAATGAAATTAGGAAATGCAACAAAATCACAGCGAGTGTAATGGACAGATATTTGTTTAAAATAGTCTTTCTTATTATACAATAACGCAACAAGCGAAGATTTTAGCTTTTTCCCCTATGTTTTTTTTCGTTTTTCTTTTTGGGGTTAGATTTTATTTAATGTTTTTATAGGTTTGTGTCATGTTTAAAAAGTGACACGATGGAAATATATATAAAACAGGTTTTTTTTTTTAACTTTTTAAAACTGTATAACATATATTTTATATAATAAATTTGTCTAAAATCTCATCATATTTGTGCTATGAGATGTATAAAGGTATAAATAATTTACATGTCTAAATAACATGAAGGTAATGTATAAATAGACATACAGTCACTACATAATTATATAAGCCTTACTTGCTCTAATATAGTTGCAAGGTCTAACATGAGCTTAAAACTCTCTATGTGATCCTAGTGGGCCCTGAGGATTAAAAAGGACACAACTAAAAATAAGTGGGTTCAAATAGCCACTTTCTCAAATGAAACATTCTAACTCACAATAATGTTCAAGGAGAGTATTGAGAATCCCATTGACTTGGATTAGAGGAAAGTGCTTTAAAATATCATTTTGTCCCCATAAGACATAAAAAAGTGTTCTAAAATATCTTGTTTAAGTCTATGGAGAATGGAGCAACCTTGGTTGTCGGATCTAGTAAAAGGGAATGATGCCTTAAATATCCTTGAGGAGGCCAGAAGGTCTTCAATTTAGTCATTGAGTTGTTAACATAGATTTTTGAAAATAGGGAGGAGGTGTTGGAGGATGACTTTTTCTTAGTCATCTCCCCTCTCCTTCCTTAGCACTAGATGACTATTATTAATGGAAGTTTATGAGCTTTTGGTTTAAAAATATTTATTTCATTTTCAATTTTATATCATGATACAAAGATGTGTGGGTTTGTTTTGCAGGTACCCAGTTTAAAAGAAAGCATCTAGAAGGTCTCAGTCTCCCATGGATTTTGAATATGTCTTGGGAGCTTGAAGCTTCACCATAGCCATTAATAGCTATTAGCAAGGTTTAAGGTGAAATTTTCAAAAATGTTTAGTTTCAGGGCTTTAGTTTTATTTTAAATAGTAAAGGGCACAAAAATAGTATGGGTCCCCCCTTTGGGTCAACCCATTTTGGGGCTTTCTAAGGCCCACAAAAACCTAAAAGGTTAAAAAATACATCTTCTTAATAAAGAGGTTGTGTTGGGTAAAAAACATCATTCTACATAGAAAATGTTGTTTTGCTCCAAAGAGCACAAAAAATGGATGAGGGCACTTTTTGAGCCCATCCCACCCCTTGGCCTTCAAACCACTTGAATCAACTAAAAAAATAGATATAAAATTGAAATATGTATAAAGCATCTTTCATGAGAAGGGAGTCATAATTGGAAAATTATATTGTTTGAGGGAAAAAGACTCATTTAATGCGAAAGAGCAGGAAAAACTAAAGGGGTCCCTTTTGGGGTCACCCCAGCTTGAGGTCTCCAAAAATGGCCTTGCAAAAATGGTTGACCTAAATGGTGAAGGTTTTAATTTTATAATGTTGTTACAAGTTATAAATTTATAAAATTAAAGTTTTAAAGTTTGAATAATATAATAATATATGTCAAACAATCAGTAGTTAACTACTTCCAACAACTTTGGTAGTCACATGGCTATTAAACCACATGGCTAGTCACAGACCTAAACATGTGGATACTTTACTAACTACACAAATATTATATAAATAAACCACCATCAACTCCTTTAAGAGATAAACCCAAGAATGCATGGTCCCATGAGAAACCATCACTTAACTGCAACTAATTACACTATAAAAATGGGATGATGCTCTTCCAAAGGGCATGTTTATTAAAAAAAAATTATCTTACAAAGTAAGCATTTTCAAAAAATTATAACTACATAAGTGTAAAGCAAACTATTAAAAAATAAATGGATATAAATTCATAAAATCCTACTTTATAAAAAAATTGAATCGATATAAGTTCACAAAATCCTAATTTAAAAAAAATGATTCTTCCCCAGTACCATGTTATGTGTGAATATATTAGAAAAAGTGGGGGAATGTTACAAAAGTGATTAAAGGGCTTTCAATAGTGTAAATTTAAAAATTGATATAAATTCACCCATAAGTCTTAAAATTATACCATGAATTGCATGATTAACTCTAATTTATATTATTAAAAGATGGGAAGTTTTGAAATGTTTCAAAATGCCTAAAAACTATATAAATATTTCTTATTTTCCTAGCTTTCACATAAATCAATGAATTTCATTTTTTTTAAAGAAGTAATTTTAATTTTCATATAACTATAAAAATATAGAGAAATATATGTCTAACCATAATATGTAATCTGATTTTGAAAAAAAAAAACCATTTCATCATTTTTATAATTAAATACATTTAATAGGAACTGTATATAAACAATAGAGAAATAACATGTTATTTGTCAATGATTGTTACAATTTAATTACATTTTACACATATCTTCAACTAAATAATAATAATAAAACAACTCTCAAATGCTAATATAATTTATATAAGAGTATTGAACAAGTTGATCTTCACATGAACTCCATAAACAACTAAAAGGGAAATCAAAGGAGGGATCATCTCCCATCATTTTGTTATCATCATGTGACTACCTTAGGCAGCCATGAGCCTAAGACTTCCAACTACAAGAGTCATCACACCATCATTTAATGTGGAGAAGTTGACAAACAAGATTTGGATAATAACTAATGTTTGTCAACAATCACTCACTAAGCAACACATCTAGAGGACTCACAAGTTTATTTAAATAACAAAGGCTTCCAATCCTATACAAACATACAATGAAAACCAAAATTCAATATTAAACACAAAATGATAAATATCTTTATAACACAGAAGGCCCACAAAATGTGAGAAAGAACATGGGGATGCCTCCCCCTTATTCTAAAATCTCTTGGCAATGGGTAAGCATACACACAATTGACCATGTCAAATAACTATATAGAATGGCTTAAGAATATGATTCTTCCATATTTTATCACTATGCAAAAGAAAACCATAAACTACTTTCTAACACAAAAGGCTAGTTGAAAGAGAAAAAGAACATGGAGACACTTCCCTCTTGTAGTACCATCTTTTGGCCATGGGAGAGAATACATGTATTTGAACATGCCAAATAACATGTACAAGGTCTTACGAATTATGGTTCTACCAACCACCACTAAGAAAAAAAGTATAATAATTTATAATAGCATAGGAACCATTCCACCAACCACTATCACTACATAAGAGTGCACAACAAACATGTAAATTCAAAGGAATTTTGAAAACATAACTTTTCCATTGTAAGTAAATAAAAAGACACAACAAATATCCAAAATTTTATGAATGATGTTGAATCTCCAATCCCAAATTGCCATTAAAAACTACATGGTAGGCATTAACATAAACATGGAAATATAAGCAAAGAAATACGGTAAGCAAAATGGCCTTACACCTCTTGAAAAATGCAATAAGAGTAAGTGAGAAAGATAATTTTTTACATAGATAAAATTTAAAGAAATTGGGGCATGGAAGCCTACCTAGGCTACCCTCTTGGATCCACTCAAGAACACCACCTATAATCCTTAGGGAAAAACTATCATCTCCTTCTCTAAACTCCTCGTCTTTCTTTCTCTCCTCCACTTCCAATTTTCCATATTTCCAATTGAGGAAAGCCTTATAAAGGAAGGTGTTGACCAATTTTGCCCACACGCAAAATTTTGGTCAACTTCTCCCCTGCTGTTGAAGGCCAATTCATTTTTTGGTTGCATTAGTTCAAAGGCAAGTTCAACGCTTCTGCCTTGGTTCAGTGGTTAAAGTCCAATGAATGGTTCAACTGAACAGTTCAAAGGCAAGTTCAAACGGCTTGGTTCAAAGGCATTGGTGCGTAGTGGTTGAACGGATTGAACCAATCTTGGTTCAATGGGTTGGTTCAATGGCTTGGTTCAAGGAGGCCGCACTTCAAAGGAAAAGACCCGATGATTTTTGTCAAGGACGATGACGTCCCAAAGGCCATCAATTTTAATGCAATAAACTAGCCGTTTGTTTTTGAACTTTTTGAGTGTCAAGCATGAAAAGAACCCAAGGAATGCAGCGACCCACCAAGAGATCACCCCCGAGGGCTGAAAAGGCAGGAAGAAGACAAACGTAGAAAAGACAAAGTATCCAAGTGGCAAAGGGAAGGTGAGTTATTGCAGATGACTAACGCGACCTATTTTTCTATAGTTGGCATTGATGAGGGGACAAATCGTAGTCTGTTTGCAGGAAAGAGGGGTGGCCATGTTGTTTCATTAATGCTTGAATTCCAAAGTCAAATTTTGGTGATTGTGTAGCATGCTTCCAGCAGGCCTTTTCTGAAGAATGACATCAGTAATAGTGGTTTCCTCTTCCCAAGATTCTGAATGCACATGGGCCACTGATAGAAAATGAGCACCAAAATCTTTCCCAAGAAGCACCAAGTTTCTCTTCCTCTTTCTATAAATTGTAAACTTCTCATTTGAGAAAGGATCCGCTCTCAGCCTTAAGACAAAACTCTGCCCAAAAATCTCTCGGGCTTGTAAGGCAGAGCTCTGCCAAATATTTACCTTGAATTGAAACACAACATTTTTACCTCCATTCTGAGTTTTTTGCATCTTTAGTATGTGTGTATGCCTTGATTCTATATTAACTCATTTTATTAATGCTTTTGCAGAATGATTTCATCACATCTGGTGCATTTTTTGAGTTTTCCTTTTACAAGTCTGTCAGAAGTGTCCCTAGAGGAGTATAGGTGAAGTGGATAGGCTGCTACAGTGCATCTCAGAATGCCTCTAGTAGTTATTTCCTCCTTGTATCTCCATGGACCCTTGACCCACTGATGTAGAAGGTTTTCTCATGACAGATGAAGTGTATGGGAGCTGGTTCTCAGTGAAAAGTGTATCTTCGAGCCTGAGTGGGTCACATTTTTTGGTGTATCACCTCTTTTCTTTTTTAGGCTTAGGCTTTGTTTTCAGCATCTCCTTCTCCCTTTTCATCCCCCCCTTTTTCATTTTATTGGTTAGCAGTAGGAGAAATAAGGGCCTAAATGATACATCAGAGGGAGCTAGCCCTCATCTAGAGACTCTCCCCTCCAGCTTCATCGATCCCACAAGTGAGAGGGGAGTTTCCATTGTTGTGTGAAGAAGGTAGGAGCTCCACCTCCTGCCAAGGGTGTAATCTTATGCATCAATAGTTTCTGGTATGCCCGGTGGGACCAGCGAGGATAGGCTTTGTCCAAAGAGTTGAAGAATTTTTGGTGTGTTCTTCAACTGACCAGCCTTTGGAGGCTTTGCATCTAACACCAATGGCAAATCTAAGTTGAATCTACTGGTTAAGTAGCTTGGTGCCATTCAAAAATCATTTTTTGTATGTATAATTCTTTTTCACAAAATCATGGGTCTTGTGTTCCTTCATATGATTTTGATCAGACTCAAAAATTTTAGAGAATCACCTCAAGCAGCTCTCCTAGTTGCCCTGCAATGATAAGGGAAATGGCACTGGAGTTTGAGAGGTAGATAATGGACATTAGCAGACTGGAGGAGCAGTACAGTTATCAGCAAGAGCTGATGTTTAAAGAAGAGTGTTTGTTTGGGCAAGCTCATGCCATGCAATCCATGGAGGAGGATGTAGTAAAATGGAGAAATCCATTTATTCAAGGTAGTCAGCCTTGCACACCCCTTCCTATTCTAAAGAAAGCCCCCTCTTTTGCACCAAATCCTTTCTATCAAATAGGACTTGCTCACTCCAGCTCATCAAATACATTCACTCTCAATCTCGTGCGCTTAGCTTTCCAACACCATAGGGCATCAGAGCAACCTCCCATGGAGATGAACCTTCTGAACTCCTTAGATTGTGAATCTTCCATTTGGGGGAGTACCACTAGCCAGCACGTCCCTCTTCTGGAGACTCTTCCAGTGCATCAATAGTCTCTTCCTAGCATTCCTCAGCATCCCCAAGTTTTTCAACGTGATGTGTAGATTCTAAGTGGGAGGAAGGATTGCCAGGAACTAGCCCAAAGCTTTGAAGAGGATCATGTTGATGATCTCCAAGAGAGGCTCCTTCAAGAAAATATAGCCAAGAGACTTGCAAAGTTGGAGTCCCAAACGAGATTCCTCAGCCAACGTGTAGTGGACCTGTCTAAACCCAGCCCATCCACACACCTCCAAGAGAGATATCAGGCCACACCTGATATAGATGAAGTGCTGACCAAGTGGAAAGAGGAGAATCATTTGATTCTAGCTCAAGGGCTGCCCCCTCTTCCACATGTTTTCTCCACTTCACCCCTTCTCAAGGACGAACCTATTTTTCAAGAGACAGGTGAGGAGCAAAAAAACCAATTTGCAATTCTTCAAGAGGCTGTCATGAGCGACAACAAAGGAAAAATCATCATTGATGCTTCTTGTGAAGACCTTATCAATAGTGCAGATGCAAGTCTTGCATATATGTAGATGTTCCAGCAATACAAGGAAGAACAAACGCATGGTGATCTCTCTTCCCCTCTGTTTGATGAACTTCCTTGCTATTTCGATGATGAGGATGACTACGCTAAGGAGATTGAGTTGGAGGAAAAGGAGAGGTCTGCCTTCCTAGGGGAATGCCTTGAAGAAGAGAGTTTTGAAGAAAGAGGCAATGTTCTGTGGGATGAACAATCAATTTGTGATTCCATTTCAGACATCACCACAGTCACACTTCTTCAAGAAGACCAGGAGGAAGAAGAGGATGAGTTTGATAGGATTTTCAATGAGGCAGAAGGAAACAAGTCAGACCATGATACATTGCAAAAGGAATGTGTAGATCAAAGGGCTTATGGTGATGAGCTAGCAACCATTGATTTCTTGGTGAAGAGCACCAGTATGAGGGACCAGCATTCAACAGGCTTCCCAGGACAAATAGAGTACATATATGTCAGAAGCATGTTCAATTCTGATCCACTCAGATTCTAGCCAATGCAAGTGATAGGCAGGAGGAGCAGGTCACCAACTCTCTTTTTCATTCAGCCACTTGCCTGGCACCATAAGTCTTCTTGCCAAGAAGGGGAATTAAGAAATTTTCCCTTCGATCCAGGAGGGAGGTGAGCATTCCTAGTTAGCTATACATAATAGTTTGTTATTAGTTTCTTTCTCACTTTCCCTAAGTGCAGTTGCATAGGTAGTGTTTTTAGCCTTGTGTATTTCCCTTTGCGTGTGGGGTAAAGGCTTCATATTTGATTCTCAGATATTTTGGGGCTGTTGCTAATCTCTTTCATAGCTACAATCTAACTCCGTGCCCAATGGACTACAAGGCAACTAGATTCTAAAGCATATCAGGCATGCTTCCCCTGTGAGTCACCAATCTGTTGACCAATTTTGCCCACAGGCAAAATTTTGGTCAACTTCTCCCCTGCTGTTTAAGGCCAATTCATTTTTTGGTTGCATCAGTTCAAAGGAAAGTTCAATGCTTTGGCCTTGGTTTAGTGATTAAAGTGCAACGAATGGTTCAATCGAACGGTTCAAAGGCAAGTTCAAACGGCTTGGTTCAAAGGCATTAGCGCGTAGTGGTTAAACCGTTAAACTGATTGAACCAATCTTGGTTCAACGGCTTGGTTTAAGGAGGCCACACTTCAAAGGAAAAGACCCGATGACTTTTGTCAAGGATGGTGACGTCTTAAAGGCCGTCAATTTTAATGCAATAAACTAGCCATTTATTTTTGAAATTTTTGAGTGTCAAGCATGAAAAGAACCCAAGGAACACAGTGACCCACCAAGAGATCACCCGCAAGGGCTGAAAAGGTAGGAAGAAGACAAACACAAAAAAGATAAAGCATCCAAGTGGCAAAGGGAAGGTGAGTTATTGTAGATGAGTGGCGTGACCTATTTTTCTGCAGTTGGCATTGATGAGGGGACAAACTACAGTCTATTGTAGGAAAGAGGGGCGGCCATGTTGTTTCATTAATGCTTGAATGCTAAAGTCAAATTTGGGTGATTGTGCAGCATGGTTTTGACAGGCCTTTTCTAAAGAATGACATTAGTAACAATGGTTTCCTCTTCCCAAGATTCAGAATGCACATGGGCCACTGACATAAAATAAGCACCAAAATCTTTCCCAGGAAGCGCCAAGTTTATCTTCCTCTTTCTATAAATTGTAAACTTCTCATTTGAGAAAGGATCTGCTCTCAGCATTAAGGCAAAACTTTGCCCAAAAATCGCTTAGGCTTGTAAGCCAGAGCTCTGCCAGATATTTACCTTGAGTCGAAACACAACATTTTTACCTCCATTCTAAGTTTTTTGCATCTTTAGTATGTGTCTATGCCTTGATTCTGTATTAAGTCATTTTCTTAATGCTTCTACAAAATGATTTTAGCACGTCTAGTGTATTTTTTGAGTTTTCCTTTTACAATTCTATCAGAAGTGTCCCTAGAGGAGTATAGGTGAAGTGGATAGGCTGCTGCAGTGTGTCTCAGAATGCCTCTAGTAGTTATTTCCTCCCTGTATCTCCATGGACCCCTGACCCACTGATGCAGAAGGTTTCCTCATGACAGATAAAGTGTATGAGAGCTGGTTCTTGGTGAAAAGTGTATGTTCTAACCTGAGTGGGTCACATTTTCTGGTGTATCACCTCTTTTCTTTTTTAGGCTTAGGCTTTGTTTTCAGCATCTCCTTCTCCCTTTTCATCCCCCCCCTTTTTCATTTTATTGGTTAGCAGTAGGAGAAATAAGGGCCTAAATGATACATCAGAGGGAGCTAGACCTCATCTAGAGACTCTCCTCTCCAGCTTCGTCAGTCCCATAGGTGAGAGGGGAGTTTCCATTATTGCATGAAGAAGGCAGGAGCTCGACCTCCTGCCAAGGGTGCAATATTTTGCATCAACAGAAGGATCTAATTTATCATATAGGCTAAAATATTTCCTCTAAAATATAATGAGAAAGTGACATTTGTCCCTTCCCATCCCTTGGATCAAGGTCAACAAGTCTCCTCTAACCATAACATCACTTACAAGACCATGTAGGAAAACAAGTAAATCAATACCTCATTTAATAACCCACTATCCCATGCTATAAATAAGTACATAGGTTACCCCAAAATATTCCTTGGCTCATAAAAATACTATTTTGAACATCATTATTGTCCAATGACTTCAAAATCAACATAGAATATCTAAAAACCATGTTATATCACCCTCTAAAGCTAGCTCTTCCATTACATTTGCATTTTGTGTTAAATGGGGGTACTTGGGTGGCTTTAAAAATAACTAAACATTGAAATAAAAGTTTAAAATTCTCCTAAGTTTTATAATAATGAGTGTTAATAATATCCAAGAGGTCAATATTTCTAGGAAGGTTAGTGAATTTTACACATCCAACAAGGTCCATAAGGATACAAAGAGTAGGTTGGGTCATGGAAGGGTCAATTAAACATTGTACCACTCTATCAATGATGTGATCATACCTGATGTAGTCCTATATACCTCATCAAGATCCCTTATCACTTTCATAACATTTAAAACATAAAATTCCCTACCCTCGATAGCCAAAATTGCAGAATGTAATAATACAAGTGATCTTAATCAACATAAAAGGCACATGACATATTCATTGCATCACATATCAGTGAAAAATAATCTATTTAACCCTAAAATGAAGGTTTACTATAGGTTGGGGTTACCTAGAGGTTTATTAAATGGGTATATATAAATGAAAATACACAAGGGTGAGAATTAGATCTACAATAAGCCAATCTAGTGCTAAACTTAGATATAAACATACACTAGATTTATTATGTTTATAATAGGCTAAATATAGAAATTACATCTAATATATGTACATAAATGATAAATAAGTAATAACTTAGTTGGTTTTGATGTTAAAACAATGCTAGATCTAGAATAGGCAAGAAGCGAACTAGAAAAAGACTTTAGAATAGTTGTCTACTTCTAAATTAAGTGCCAATGGAGCTTTGGACATTAATGTCATCATGGGATGGTTGCATCAATGATATTATGTGGGTTTGACGTAAGAATCTTATATATAATAAATTTTTTAAATGTATGCGACCACCTAGATGATTTTGGATTTATCTTCACCTTTGCTCTAGTGTATTTACATTTGGGACTATCAGTCATTATGAATATACAAAACCCAAGTTATTCATCTTCATGGTGACCTTGGGGAAAAATGGATTAGTGGGCATGTGGTGTCGAGTTGACACAAAAGACCCCTATATCAATAAGCACTGCCTACATAGAAAGTACTCTAAAGAGGGACTCAAACTAATGTAGTTCTCTCCTTTGTGTTGGATTTTATGTGAATCATGAAATATGTGCAAACCAAGTACAATAGTGACCTATCTTGTAACTTGGAAAATTAGGATCTTGGTCTATTCCTTTAGTACTTAATAGATTTAAAAGTTATATTCTTATGAATGGTATGGAAATAGGGATGTTTTTTTCAATTAAATTCTTGATATAATGCTTTTGATAATTTGACTTGGTCTTTCTTGGTATTTCCTAGGTTTTGTTAGCTAAGGCATGAAAGAGGATTGATATTGTATTTATAGATATCCTTTTGTATAATTAACCCAAATTAAATTACTTAGTCCAACCATTAGGATACATTTCATTAAAAAATTGGATGACTTTATGGAATAGACATTTGCTCTAGTCAGGATATTAACATCGATACTAGTGTATGTCCTAGATGTTATTGTTTAGGTTGTAAAAAAATTGGTAGAAGATTAGAACTTGTATACGTTTAAGATAAGTAGTTTTAAATCATTATGGGCAAGGTAAAAGACCTAGGTCATCAATATAAGACTGTTTGGACTAAGAGATAGGTTAAAGGGCATAAAATAGAGTAGATGTGAGACTTGTAGAAATGGGAAAGGTCCAAAACTAAGAACAACCAATGTCTAAGTTTGCAAAATGTACACGATTGGGGTGATATATAATATATAAATATCTCCTACACCCCCCTATTAATATAGTAATGGAATTTTTAGTTTAAAGGAATGGAATGTGTACCTAGGTGTGTATAACACACCTTGTCTTTATGTGTGCCCAACTTGAGTATTTTTCTAGTGATTAACATACAACAAAGAACATGCCACAGTATATAATGAATGCATATAATCTAGAATTTAAAGTATTTGAAATAGATTGAAATTAAAATATAAAGTTTTATGATTACACCTGTGTGTCTATGTAATTACCTTGCTTATTAACAAGTTCATTTGAAAATGATGTATCATTGTAAGGCTCTAAAACTCACAATAGGACATATATAGATAAATATTGAAATTCCATATATCCAAGGAGATATATAAATTAAGAGAGATATATGCTTAAAGTAACATGCCCCCAACCTTGGAGCAAAGGTGATTTTTCACCTGTCGATTGAGACTAGCTCAATTGTTCAACCCAATCATATTTATACCCTAGTGAGGTTGGATGATCCAATCAAGTCCAACTTAAAAAATTGGCAATATTGAGTGAGTTAATCACCTCATCCATACCAAAAAATGAACCAACTACTAGAGTAGATTATCTCAATGATGTTTGTAAAATTCTAACTATAGTATCAATACATAAAAGTCTATGATGTGGTAATAGTTTATAAAAGAGTTTTGGAATATACAACTGATTAGGATTTTGTAGCATTAGGCACAAGTTTCATATCATATGCACCTTAAAATATGTCTCATATGAAACTACGAATAACAATGGTATCAATGTATATAATTCTACCACAACTATGAATTTGACTAATATAACTATGTGCTTTGGTCAATTTAGAAAATTGTGTAAGTATGAAGAACATGCTTCCAAATCATGCCTCCACTATATATGGAGAGGTATTTGATATAAGTACCAATGTGGATAACATGTTTCAAAAAAAAATCCCTACTATAATTTTTATATGCTAAGTATTGAATAATAAAGGAGAAAATGATTCCAAAGCATGCATCCACTAAATCTAAAAAATGTGCCAACTATGGAAAACATGCCTCTATGACATGGCCCCACTAATATGCCCCCTTTGAGGTGAGGTAAGAATAATAACTGGTAGTTACCTCACCTCAAAAGGATAATACAATTGTATAATCTATAAATGGAACCATGTAGCACATAGGATAACATGTCTAGGTAGATATAGTATTGAAACACATAGAACCAATGTGATTACATGAAGGCCTAAGATGCATAATAAGAATCATAGAAATGTCTAGGAAGTAACATTACAAGATCAATAAAAAAATCAAGCACACACACAATCTCACTTAAAATTAAGTCAAAATTAAATGGTCCAAGCAGACCATAAACAAGGGTCATGTTCAAATATGGTACAATTAAAAGGACATGACCTAGTCAAATGTACACAAAGCCAAGGATGACATATTCAAATGTCCATAGAATAAATAATGACATGTGAAAATTTCAAATAAAACATACATAGGAATGGATGTCACAATAAAATTATCATATTCAAATTCTCAAATAAGCAATACAATAACAATGCAAGACACTCAAGGAAGTGCATAAAGTAAAACATAAGTAGCCAACATAAACATGCCATGGTATCTCATGGACAAAATGTGTTAGGTAAAAGTGTCAAGTTCATAACATATCAAGTAACCTTTTTAGGATATAATAATGGATAAATTCATGTGTAAGTACATATGTAAGATCAAAAATGATAAGGAAATGTGATCATCAAACCATATAGCCTGTGTGTACCAAGATCAAAGAAGCAGATGCCCCCAATGTTTGCATGACATGAGTAAATGGAGAGACCAACAACTGAAATATGAATGAATCATGTATATGTGTATACATGTAATACACTCAAGTATAAGTGTGGCACATGTGTGTGTATGTATAAGTAACTAAATATTCCATCCATCAACATGGGACTAATATATAGATGTCAAGGAGCCAATAAAACATGTAGGTGTTGTAAATATTTTTAGATTTTGAATGTTTTTTATTTTTTTGTTTTTTTTTGGAATATCAAAAATGAAAGATCATCTTATGGTCGCATCCAATAAATGATCATATATCTCCCCACTTTGAACTTATTGTAATAATCTTGTGATGTTATCGAGGAAAATGTATAGGTTCAATATCTATCATTATAGTATCAGTGATGCTCTATGTATCTGAAATATCATTCTATGGTTGTGAAACAATAGTAGGGGTGTGTGGAACCCATTATTTAGTTTTATTTGGCTTCTTTGGAATAACCATAATAGCAACATGTTTAGGACCTTTGGATATCTGAACATTGTTCATAGCAGATGGAGATTCCTTGGAATACACTGTATGTCTATGATGAAATAATCTCTTAATTACTAGCCACTTAATAAACGGGATTACATTTTTCTTACCATTTTATGATGAATTGGCATTAATAGGATTGGTAATTAACTATCTAGGTATAATTTTATTTTGTTTAAGAAGATGCTCATATGTAATTTTAGAAACTATAACTACTTGATTGGTATGAAGGTATTTAACACACCCATGCACTAGATATTGTACTACTAAAAATGTATAGATGTGAGGTCTACCAATAATATATCAAAGATTCCCATAGAAGGTATAAATAAAAAGGTAGTAACCACATGTGCAGTACTGACCTATAAAGGTAGGTCAATCTTATCAAGAACGATTTAGGAAGTCCCATTGAATGCTTTAATTAATCTACTAGAAGGAATAAAATCATGATGAGTATAACCCAAGTGCATAAGTAATGTCATGGTGTAAACATTCTCACTTTCACCATTATCAATAATAACACTATGTTTAGATTGTTAATCAAGGTAAGCTTCAATAAATAAAGAATGAAGATTAGAGCCATGATCCTTAATCTCACTATCATCAAAAGTAATAAAAGGTCTATGAACCATAAAAATTATATGTCATGTATAATTACCAATAAAACCATTTAGTGGGTGCCCATAATTTTATAGAGGAGAATGTGCATTATATGCCATTTTTACTTTTGGTTCCTTCTTAAAATGGCCTTACGAAGGATTATTAAATATTTTGTTTTTTTTTATGATCACTAGGTTGTGAACCTAATTCCTTTGAAAAATCATCAAATGAAAGTTTTTTTTCATCAATAATATATTGGATCTTGTGTTTTAAGGTAACACATATATTTTTAGAATGCCCTAATCCTTGATGATAATCATAATAAGCATTCACATTATATCCTTTTGTGTAGAGCTCTACTCATATAGAAATCTATAGGATAAGGGAAAGATATAAGAATACAATATATTAACTAAATGATTAATTAATTTGGGGACTCAAGTAAATGGGAGAGCTATCTCCTTGGTGTATAGGATAAAACAAGCAGATTAGGATACTATGAAACTATGTTAACCATGGTGGTTGTTTCTTTTTTAAGCTCATGAGGTTTTACCTTTTAACTTGGATTAATTGTGAATTTTTTATTATATGTAGATTTAAATAGTGTGTTTGATACACAAATGAGCTTATTTATGAAATAAGCTTCATTTTTTGGTCTCGTACAACATGTCATATGTCATCAAAAGAGTTGAACTTATTAAAAACAATGGACTCATGTAAAGGAGCCAACAAAATTTGTTTGAATATGTGTTGGAACTCTTTATCTACCATATTATTCATAATTTTAGCTCCATGATTTTTAATATGTGTTTGAATATGTCTTACATCTCAGGGCATATTCATTGATAGGATCATCATCCCCTTGTTTGATTTTGGCAATTTGAGAATAGGAAAATCATTCTAATATATTAATGGAAAGTGTGTTAAATATTGGTCTAAAAGTTGTTTAAATACTTTCATATATTAGAGAGGTAACTCATAGAACCACCTCCAAGCATAGTCCTTGAGGCTTATTAGAAATAATTTGGTTAAAATTTTACCATTGGAGGCATAATAAGGGTATGCCAAAAAAAAGGATCAAAGATGTTGTTTAGGATCACCTTTTCCATAATAAATTGGAAACATAGGTGCAACAAAACCATTTGTTAAAGAGTGTAAATATATCTCAAGTGTAAGAGGGTTATGCAACATGACTTGCATATCAATAACATGGGGGATTTTGAAGCATTTATTTCAATGTTTGTAACATTTTCCTCTAACATATTTTCAAATTGAAGGAGTGTATGAAATATATACCCATTGTGATTTATATTCGTAAGTTGAGTAACCATGAAGGTGGATGCATACTAGGTTTGAGTAGTAATAAGCATTAAAACTAGTATTTGTGTTGAAACAATTAGTAGTTCATTGGTAGATGTAACAATATTCATTTCAAAAAATAAAGGTTTAAACACATAACCTGTGCCCCCACTATATGTATTATGTTATAATGTGTTCAAGGGGAGAGATATTTCAACAATAACTTTAGAACTTTTTATTTACAATATAGTTTTTAGGATCTCATCAATATATTCAAGAAATTGTAATACAACTAGATACTAATAGGAGTTTGAATTAATATATTAATTAGATTAGTTATTTTAAAAGCCTTTTAATGTAGATTAACACTATATATAGAGATATCAAACACAAAAAAGACACAACACAAGATATACCATGGAAAACCCAATATGGAAAAAACCACATGAGAATAGCTCCTAGAATCTACCATTCTAATCTAGCCTCACAATAAAGAACCACACTAGATATAATGTTTAAGGGTACCAATCATAAGGGGACACCAATCCCTTGATTTAAGAGCTTAAACTCTAAGGAATCACCCATTTCCTAACTGAGCACCAACTCAACTTGTCTGATGACACCAAATAATCAAATCTACTATGGAACTACAACTCCAAATTACAATGTTGACTCATAAAAGAATCTAATTCTCTATTATCTATTATAGGTATGATATATAATTTTTCATGCTCTACAATTCATCTCCTTTCTCTTCCACTCTGCCTCTCTATTTTTGTGTATCTATATATCTGTATTTGACACACTTCATCAATTTCTTACTCTATGCCTCTCTCTCAATTTGACTCTACTCAACAACAAATAACAATAACTACATCAATTTTTACCTATGTCCTAGATGTAATATATAAGCATTGAATCTAGGATTTTGTATCTTCTCTATGTTCACACTTGTTTACCAACACATCACACTCTATTTTGGACTTAGTTCATTATCTCAAAAAATGTAAGTTTCACGCATCTTGAACTCATGCTTCACTGTCAAGATTATTGGTCTTTAAGTATTTATATCATTTGATGGATTCTATTTTTGATGCATATCCACATTTAGATAGATTTGATCAATTACAACAATCAAATTCATTGTTTGTGTCATGATTCATGGCATATTTGCATGTTCCTGCATGTTCCTATGCTTGACTATTAAACTGATCATATATTTAAATATTGATCATTGATCTCAATTTTGGCACCATGATATGATGGTCTTTATTCAAATAACTCAACTTTAAAACATATATTTTTTATTGGTCTATGAGAGGCTCATGTACTCCACCAGAACTTTTTACTCTTCTAAACTTTAACTATTCAACTTTAAAATGCATCCATTGATCTTTTTTATCCAAGCTTCTATGTGTTGTTGGATCTTCATAGTTTCATGAATGTTATCTATATTTTTATCATTAAACAATGACCACTTATATTCATCTCATTGCATCCCAAGCCTTTGAAATGCTTATGCTCTATCGATCTTCTCAAATTTGCTCATTCTTTAACTCACCACTGTGATGATATAGCTTGAGCATTTTATGCCATTGAGTCCACTCATTATGTTGGATCTCCTTTGAACAATTATCCACTCACAATTAGATCTTCTGACAAGTTAGATCATTAATTCTGACAAGCTTATGTTTATTGGGTCTTTGTCTGACAAGCTCTATGAATGTGACACTTGTCACTAATGCATTTACTTAAAGGAGGATTTGATAATTTCAATTCGCTATCTTTCACTGGATATTTATCATATGATTAATCAGTATCTATTGATCAAGATGGAACACATATTTAGTCTAAGACTTAATAAATATAAATTCTTGATCACTGCATCTAGTTGGTAATTGCTAGGTTGAAGGGGTTGGTTTTACAATGATGACAAGGGCTTAAGACATAACTTAAGCTATCAAGTCTAGGCTATATCCAGTCAACATAAAAATATAAAAACTTATGAATGCCATGACTTAAAACCTTAGGGTTTAACTAAGAAACCCTATAATGTCCAAGAGAAAAGATAATTCGATTTTCAGCTCATCAATCTTCATTTGATCCTGTGGACCATATATCTAAGATGCTCATGAAAAACCCATAATAGATCTTCTATCTATTTCCTTTGTAAATGTCCATAAATTATCTTTATAAAAACATGACAACTTAGAAAGACCTTATGCAGATTTGACAAAGTATAGGGATCACTTAAATATGCTTGGAAGGCTAAATTTGCACTTGCATAACTCTTATTGCACTTAGTCTCATGACATACAATTTAACACATAAGATCCTCTTATATATGGCATTCCATCCATACATTCATTTGTTCCTGAACTCTTCCTACATGCAAGATATGACATTATAAAAATTCCTTCTTAGCTTTATCTTGCAACCTGCAAATTTGACTAAGTGCTGGAAAACAATGTCAAAATTCTTGGGATCACAACTTTGCTCAAGTATATATTTAGTTGCACTATGTTTTATGACCTGAGATTAACACGTAGAAAATAGGCATAAAAATGAACAAACCCATATGATTATGTTTTCCTAGCACCTCAATATGTGAAAATTTTGATCTCATAAATATGTTTACTTTGCTCTATTTAGCCCTTTTGCGAATTTGGCCGAGTGTTGGAACTTTGTGATTTTTGTCTAAGTAGTCAACTTTACATCCCCATATTATCTACCACACTTTATTTCATGACTTCAAATATTGTGCATAATAACTAAGGACTAATGTGATCACAACCATCTGACCAAATCCCCCAAACTTATCCACACATGGAAATGGTCATGTTAGTAAATTGCCTTCTCAAATTTTCTTGTTAGAGACCCAAAATGTCTAGATGATCAATATAAAGAACCAGATGAATTTCACTCATTAAAACAAGCATTCCAATTATCCTTGACCTATGATAGGATCCCTTGCACATCCTCAAATCACCATATTTATCCCTGAGCATCAATGACATCCATCATGCCAATAATCTCCCTTTTGACATCAATGACATGCTCATAATGTCCCTTTTGACATCAATGAAAATCACATTACCAAAAATCTCCCCCTTTATCATTGATGACAAACTAAATGCTCTGATCTTCTAATATTTTTCTCCTTCTTTGGTATTACTTAAATTGGCTTTTGATAATTATGAACTAAAGTTGTTCATACTAAAATTAATTCCCCTTAGGTAATGGCACATTTCCCTAATACTCAACTTGGACACTTACTCTGATCTTAAGCATTTAAAATTTTTATCCAAAATTTTATAGAGAGCCTTGACATCAATGTCAAAGGGACTCTTTGTGACTATTTGTCTAGGTGTTTCTCCCCCATTATTATATAAAGGAGTTTGTCCAAGAATCTATAACCATAAACTCATTACAACATTACAAAAGTATGCATACCTGAGTTGCATTTTCTATCTTCTTGTAGGGATTAACAAATCTTCTATGGGATTCCCCCTAAACTCATGCCCTATCACTTGGATCTAGTGATGTGATGTAGTATCCACCATTCCCAGCTTCTATCTTAGATACTAAAGTTGTTTGTTGGGAAGAGGTTTGGTGAATATGTTTGTAATTTGATCCTGAGTTGGCACATATTCCATTGTCACCTTTTGATCTAAAACCTTTTCTCTCAAAAAATGATACTTGATTGACATGTGTTTAGTTCTTAAATGAATCACTAAATTATTTGATATAGTAATAGTAGTTGAATTATTAATATCACTTGATTTATCAAAAAAATAGAGATAGGTGATGTTTACTCTACCTTGATGTATTTTAGTGTTTGTTTCATCCACAAGACATCAGTATAACATGCCACTACTACTACTACTACTACTACTACTACTACTACTACTACTACTACTACTACTACTACTACTACTACTACTACTACTACTACTACTACTACTACTACTACTACTACAACATAGTTTTTTATATGTGTTGGGTGAATAGTTTGTTAACAACAGAATGATAAAAAAATGGTGATTTCAGCCACAATATGATGAGATAAATCTCTCCTCTAAGCAAGGGGAAGCTCCCTTTTATTTTTAGCTAACACAACACTTAATTATTTACACTTATTTACAATAATTTTATCATAGTGGGTGTTGTCATATCATCCAATTGTCTTATTTTTAAAATTGATGTTTAATCAAAAACTTTATTCCATTCTTTGTGATATACTTTGAAAATTTATGATCACTTGATGAACCAAATATATTTGATATTCAGATTTGTTAACCAAAGGAGTAACAAGAATAATACCAGCAGAGTAAACTTAAAAGATAAAATAAATTTCAGCCCAAATCATTCACCTTATTTTTAACAAAGATTAAAATTATCAATGAAGAATAATTGGTAACCCAAAGTCTCCTTAGTAATTTAGTTTCAATGATGAACACAAACCCAATAATGATATTGCAGCTCAAAGACTTCAAAATCATCTTCTTGACACCTTTTGATTTATAGAAATTCACACCATGTTTCAATTAATAAAAAAAGAAAATTTAATGGAAAATACATAAGAACATCTCCAATACAACACAAATTTATTTCACCTCAAAGATTGAAAGTTCACTTGCTTTCTCATATATTTATTGACAAAAGATTTATAATTTGAATTGAAAGTTTCAATATGGCTTGTCAATTTTGGCATCACTTCACTTCTATAGCAATTGGTGATCCTTTTTAAAAAGAGCATCCTCCTATTTATAGAGAGGAGATATGAACAACAATAGTAAAAACATAAATACATTGACTTATTCATTGGCAGAGTCCTATTTGACTTAGGACTATGTACTTTTCCTATGTGCAAAATGCACCAAATAAAACTATACATGAAAATTTATAAAAATAGAATAAGTGTCTTTAGACACAGGAATTTCTTCCTTTTTATTATTTTCTAGAAACTCCTCATATTTCTTCAATATTTCTTGGAATTCATTATTATATGGGCTAGATGTACTCTTGGATATGACAAGTACCCTTAAAATTGAATCTTCTAAATTAACTGGGAGATCCTTGCTCTTGTTCATGATTCTTTGTAGTTTATTGAAGATGACCTGAAATTCAATCAATTCATCAATGGAGTCTAGCTTGAGTGTACCTATCTCAACCTTTGCTTGGAGTAATGATGTAAATTCTTGAGTAACAACCTCCATAAGAAGAATTTCATGAGAATCATTCCTAACTTGATAGGGGAGTTTTCCATCTCTTTCTATAAGATCAAATATCTTATTATCACACATATCTTCAAACTCTTATATATCTTTAATTAGATTCTCAAGGACATTTATTTTGTTCTTTATGGCCTCCCTATATTCAATAAACATTTTCCTATTTGGAATGATCTTTTGCTCAACCAATAGATACAATTTGAATTGGTGAAGTTGAGTCCATCTGTCACTATATTTTTAAGTAAACTCCAAATCTTAAGTGAGGGCCTTAATTGTTTTCTAAATTTTTATTTTCACTTCACTCAAGTTATTTAAAAATTCAATAGTAGAATGCAAAATTCAAGTACCTTGTGTTTTTAACCTTTCAACCCAAGCATTAACTGCATGACCTTGAGACCCAATTTTTTCTACAAGTTGAATATATCTTTCAGTATTTTTATGCACAACAAGATCAATGGACTCAAAAGATTGAGTGATTTTTAGTAAAATAGAAGTCAGTTGTTCCACTTATATCTTGATTTAATCTTTAATTTTCTTAACTTTATCATATCTTTCAATCAAAGAAGACATCACTGCTTGCAAATATTCCTTTGCACCTTCATGAGTTTGTTTTTTGAGATCTATTTATCCTAATACATAATCAGATGCTTGAATATATTCAATGTTATTATCTTCAGTGGGAACTTCAACTTCAATATACTTATGCCTAGATTAAAAAATTATCCTTGACATAGTTTTAGCCTTCTTTGTTATCTTAGGATTTATTGGGATGAGTTGACTAAGATCAAAATCATAAGGTAAAACAACCCATTTCTTCCTTTTAGGTGTTTGGGAAATTAACCATGGGGGAAGAGGAGATGAATCTCCTTATGCAAAAGAAACCAAAAATTATGAAGTTTGGGGAGGGATAATGGTTTGTGAAGTGAGTAGAATGGAAAGTGGAATGGCAGAGGTATGTGATAGTGGAGTTGACACTAATGGAATAATGGTTATTATTGGTGGGGTTTGGGTTGGCATGAAATTTACTTTCAGGTCTAACCTTTTTTTAGATATTGGGGTGATATGAACTTGAGTCATCACTTTAACAAAAGATGTGGACATGAATTTTTTGATATCTTATTAAGTGCAGTATAGATTGGCCAAAGATCCCAATGACTTTACAAGACTAGGTAGATTAGACAAAGAATCAAAAACTTGATCTAGAGTGCCTTGGGAAGGGACTTGAAAGATTGTGGCACTAGGAGGAGAAGGTGGAGCCAAAAGAGTAGCTTGAGAGGGAACAAAAATAATTGGTATAGATGTATTAATGGAAGGAACTACAAATAATGTTAGCTGAGAAAATGTGGATTGAGGGTCTTCAACCATAGGAACTTTTGATTGTGTGGATTCAAATTGTAGAGACTACTAAACCAGAGGTTAAAGAATTATTGATTGAGATGGTGCCTCACTCACATCTAGTTTCTCTTGTGTCTCTATTTGAACAATATTATCAACACTAGACTCTTTATATTTATTATTTCCTTTACTTATAAATACAAATCTTGGTTTTTGAGTGGATGCAGAGGCCTATGGTTTAATCTTCATCCTCATGTTTCCTTGTAGTATCTTCATCATATTCTTCTTCTGACCCTATCTTTAAATATTTTAATTTAATACATTTAAACTCTAACTAGGCATTAGTTCTTGTAAGGATAGGTTGAAATCTCTCTCTGATAGATGTGCATTCTTTTATAGACCATTGGATTGATGTAATAGGAGTAGAATCAAATTGATTTCCTTCATATGAAGGATATAATATATTTTCATCATCAGAGAGGTCATCTAGAATGTTGGCTAATTGTAGCTATCAAATTTGATCAGTAGTAAGATGAATATAATCGAGTCTCTTTACATATTCTTCAGTTATACATTCTACCCAAATATCTTCATTCTTGTGCACATGAACATAATTGCCTTTCATCTTTTCCTTCATCATTATATATCAAAATCTTTTCTACTTTTATACCTTTTAAGGGTGATCCATTACATTTCAATTTCCATTGTCTTAGCCTTGGGAGTAGTTGAAATGGTATACCATCCAATGCTTATAGGAAACTTGAATCCTCTTTTATGTGTATCTAATTTCTTCTTGTGCATGGTCATCATTTGTCTACACATCTCCATTAAAATCAATTTATCACTTGGGTATTTAGGTAGCATGTAAGGTTGTTCATTAAATCCACCTACCCTAATGTAGGTGAAAGTTGGGAACTGAAGGAAAATGCAACCAATTTTTTTCACTATTGCCCATGCCTGATCTAAAACCCTTTTATTCTCCAATTCTTGTTCAAAAATATAAATGAATTGGTAAAATAATGCATCGTTAACTCTTCTAAAATGTTTGATAACTTATTTGAGAATTAGTTGTTTATATTACTCATAAATAAGAACTTTCTTCCTTTCACCAACACTGGTCAGTCCTAGAAATACCCTCATGCAAGCTACGACATATACTAAATAGGAAATCATATAGAATTTAAGAGAAGATCCTACTTCAGAAAGCTAGTGACATATGACATCACTTATCTGACTTCCCCAATAAAGCCTCTTCTTATAATTCTTGATGATAAAAATGTAGTGATACATCCATTATTGAAATATATTGGATGTATGAAGACCTTTGACCCTAATTAGGAGAGGGATTAAATCCCCTATTTCCTCCATAAATTCACTTCGATAAAATATCTTTGGCCATCTTGCAATTATATGCCTTGGTGTCCTCACCCAGTTGACATTAATGTGTCTCTTGCATTTCTCAAGATTCCTATCACAGTATTTTTGGGTTGTTGTAACACTTATATCTAAATATTCTTCAATGTCTGAAAGATGAAAAACTTTATCAAAATATTCTGTATCTAGTCTAATTACTACTTTTCCACTAGCATCCTTGATTGATATAGTTTCCTTGTCAAAGTGAGCAATAGTTGTCAAGACAAACTCTAGATCTTGAGCTGACATAGGAAATTTAGCTACTAGATTCATTTCACTGTTAAGAATAGGCTACATATGTGGGCCAATTGGGTCTCTACCCAACCTTTGTAAAAATTTGGCCATGCCAACATGACCTATTTTAGTATCTCTAATTTGATCTACATTAGAATCCATTGTAGATGCTAGAAATACCCCTTGAAATTTATACATCATGATTCTCTTAGCTAGGGAATATTTTGACATTGATCAAGTACTTTCAAAAAGAATTTTGATTTCTCCAGAGTTAGATTTTTTTCTCATTTTTGGTAAAAAGTGTAGTTTGGATAAAATTCTCCAAATTGTATCAGGTGTTGGTTTTGGTGTAGTTTGGAGAAAATTCTTTGAACTGCACCAAAAATGGGGATAACATGCACTTCAAATAATTTTCTTTGAAGTACACCAAAAGGCATGTAATGTGTAATTTGGATAAAATTCTCTAATGTGCACCAAACTACATGAACTTTAGAGAATTTTCTATGAAGTGCACCAAAATACATGCACTTCAGTGAATTTTCTTTGAATTACACCAAAAAGGTGAACAATCATGTACTTTAGAGAATTTTATTTAAAGTGCACATGAAGATGAAAGGTTACAAAAAATGTCCCTTGGTGCTTTCCAAAGAAAATTCTCTGAAATGAACTGAGAGAGTTAGGGTTTGAGGGAAAAATGAAATAAACTAGAAAGAAGAAATAAAAAGGAACTAAATTAACAAAAATAACAAGAAAAACAAAATTTTACCTGAGATGTCATGAGAATGGATGATAACAAAGAACCTTAGGGCAAGAAGAATTGATTAAAAATAACAAATTGAGGAAAATGAGAAGTGCAGTCGAGCTTGAAAATGGTGACAAAGGACATATTCAAGGTTAAAAATAGTGAAGACAAATGGTAGAAATGAATTTACATGGGTAAAATATATATATGAGGGATAATTAATGCAAAATTAATTATGGATGTAGTGGTGGGCCTGGGTGTAGGAGTAGAGAAAAACTTCAGACTTGTACATGCAAAGTAGAAGAAAAATAGCGTTACTATACCATAAAATTAGACAAAGTGCAGCATCAAAGAATTTATCCACTAGTGCACAAAATGGTGTGGTTCAAAAAAAAATCTTTGATTTGCACCAGATTGGGAAAATTGTAGTTTGAAGCAAATTCTCTGAATTACACCAAAAATAAACTTCCCTTAAAAACTAACTTTTTAAAAAAAAAAACACACAAAGAGGCAATGATTAGCCTCATTTTACATGCTTAGAGCTCATGGTCTATGAAACTAACATGTTTCATAGGGTTTATATCATGAATTGAGCATACTCAATTCAAGGATAACACTATGGATAGAGTAACTAACTTTTATTTTTTTCTCGACCATGAAACAAGTTTGTTTCCAAGGAAAAATGCACCATCACTAGTGCTTCTTCTATCATACACATTTCCTACCTAATCAACATCTGTATATGCTAGCAAAGTGAAATATTCACTTGTGGCATACCATAGGCCATAGTCAATTAGGTTCTTGATGTATCTAAATATCATTTTCACTGCATTGGCATGTGACTCTTTAGGATCATCCTAGAACCTTGCAACCATGCACACTGCTTACATGATATCAGGTCTTAATGTAGTTATCTATAACAAGCTATCTATCAATAATCTATACATAGTTTGATTTGGATCAAGAGACTTATCTTCTTTGCTCAAAATTCATCTAATTATCATGGGAGTACTAACTAGTTTGATATCTTCCATTCTAAACTTCTTGATCATTTCCTTTGCATACTTGGTTTGGGATATAAATATCAATTCATCATATTTTTCTATTTATATACTAATGAAGAAAGAAATTTCTCCTAACATAGACATCTCAAACTCATTTTACATTTGTGTAGCAAATTATTTGCATATTTTGTTATTGATACCACCAAATATGATGGAATCTACATATAGAATAACAATAAACATATGTTGACCTTATAATTTGAAGTACAGATTATTATCTATGCATCCCTTATTGAAACCTTGTTACTATAGGTACTAATTTAATCTTGAATACTATGATATAGGTGCTTGTTTTAGACCATACAGAGCTCTCTTTAGTCTACACACATAGTCTTCTTCCTCTAGTAACTAAAAACCTTTAGGTTGTTCTATGTAAACTTCTTCTTCTATATCCCCATGAAAATAATTAGACTTAACATCCATTTGATAGACTTTGAATTTATTGTAAATAAAAAATGCTAGAAACATTCTTATAACTTCCAATCTAGAAATTGAAGTAAATTTTTCCTAAAAATATATCCCCTTAACTTATGAATATATTTCGCACACCAAACATGCCTTATTTCTTATGATAGCTCCATCCTAATTGAACTTGTTTCTAAATACCCATTTTGTACCTATCCCATTCTTGTTTTAAGGTCTTGGGACTAATTGCCAAGTTTTGTTCTTTTCAATTTGGCTTAGTTCTTCTTCCATGGATTTCAGCCAATTATCATCCTTGATGGCTTCAACATATCTCTTAGTCTCAATTTTTGACATTAGAGAAAAACTTTCATGCCCCTTATTCATTACAACTCTTCTCCTTGTCTAAAATCATTAATTCTTATTGCCAGTTATCTTCTCTATAGGATGATCCTTTTGAAAAAATCTTGGAGGTGCCTTTTCATTTTCTTCCTTATTCTCTTCATTAGCTTCTTCTTCTTCAAGTTTTGTTTATTTAATACAAATTTCCTTGTCAGGCTCAACATGTTTTAATCTTTCTTTAACCTTGACATTGATGATCTCTATAATATTCTGTAGCCTTTTATTTTAACATACATAGGGTATTATTTGAGTAGGAAAACCAAGAAATATTCCTTCATCATATCTTGATTCAAAGCTTCCCAAATTTTTCTCCTTTCTCTTAATGTAGCATTTACTTCCAAAAACTCTAAAATGTTTAATAGAGGAAGGCTTTCCATACCATAGTTCATAGGGAGTTTTGTCACTATTTACCCTCAGTTAAACTCTACCTAAGATGTATACTTATATTTGGACCACATTTCTCTAGTATCCATTAGGTAACTTGGCCTCTTTTAACACTATTATGTTCATCTACTTGACAGTCATGTTCTTTCTCTCAACAACTCCATTTTGTTATGGAGTCCTTGTTTCTGAGTAATGTATTTTGATCCCATGCTTCTCATAGTACTTTATGAACTCATTTGAGGTGAAATATCCACCTTTATCAAATCTTAAGCATTTAATTTTTCATCCAATTTCATTCTCTACCATGGCTCTAAAGATCTTGAATCTTTCAAATGCCTATGACTTATCTTTCAAAAAGGTTACCCATGTCATTCTTGAGTAATCATCTAAAAATAACATGAATTATCTCTCTCCTTTAGATCTTGTCTTAGTAAGACCATAATGATCAGTATGAACTAATTCTAAAGACTTTTTAGTTACATACTCATTTGTTTTAAATCTGACCCTTATCTATTTCCCTAGTTAACATTCTTTATAATTAATGTCGGTAGGTATGGTTATCTTGGGCATGTGTCCAACACACTTATTTGTGCTTAATTTAACTAGTTTATTAAAGTTAACATGACCCATTCCTCTATGCTATAACCAAATCTCATCAATCTTTCCTATCAAGAAACTCTTAGAATTTACTTTAACAAGATTATAGATGTTGTTTTCAGTCCTTTTCCCTTTTGCAACTAGTCTTCCATATCTCTTTAACTTACATCCTTATATATATTATCACACATTGGCTGACACTTAGTAGAATATGCTTCAATCATTAAACATAAATGACATCATGTGTAGGTAATATTACATCTATGTTCAAGGTCCTTTTACCTCTGATCTTTACTATAGTGTTGTCTACCAATCAAACAAATTCTTCCTTACATTTTCTCAATTTGATGAAATTTCTCATATCACTAGTCATATGCTTTGAGAAACCACTATCTATCACCCGTAAATTATGCTCTTTAACATGGAATGCAGTTTGAGAAATCATAGATTGATTTTTCACTTCCTACACTTCCTTGGTTTTCTTATATGGCTTCTTTTTCTCCTTTTCAAAGACTTTTAAACCTTTGTTCACACTATGAGGCATCCTTTATTTACATTGTGTACTTTTTATCTTACAAATCTAGTTCTACATTGTTTAGCTATGTGACCAAAGTTATTGCAATTATAACATATTACATTTTTATCTAACAAAGGAACAAATGAATTTCTAATTATAAAATTTGTTCTCCTTTTAGGTATAACTATATAATAAATAAACCTATGAGTAAAATGATTATAGGTATAGAAACAACCATAGAAATATGAGGAATACCTAGTCATAAAATTTATTTGAGCATCATAAGGAGCTCTTCTAAACTCGGGCTTCTTCAAGTCTTTCACCTTTACATAACCATTTACTTCAGCTACCTTTGTCTTCTTGTTTTCTTTAGGCTTCTTTTCTCCTTTAGATTTCTTCACATCAATTGTGCTTGAGTCTATCTTGGTATCCTTACAAATTTTATCTTTCTTTGCTCCTAATTCCTTTAGTAGATGTATTAGTTTTAGAACATTTTCCTTTTTCATAACCAAGACCTGATCTCTCTTTTAAAGGATTTCAAGAGTTGATAAATTCTTCAAGAATATCTAATCCTCTTATCAACATCAGAGTTTTGTCTAGTTGTCTTTTTTTTTAAGCTCTTTTCTCAAAGACACTATTGTTGCTTCTAACTTTATGCACTCATCATATTTAGATTGTAATTCAAGTTTGACAACATCTTCTATTATTTTATCCTCTTCAACTTGTGTCTTTAGGC
The DNA here is from genome assembly GCA_037957365.1 of Torreya grandis. Lineage (NCBI taxonomy): Eukaryota > Viridiplantae > Streptophyta > Pinopsida > Cupressales > Taxaceae > Torreya > Torreya grandis. Next base: position 2,357,344 of record JARHVA010002107.1, on the reverse strand, counting down.
TAACTACCATTTGATCAGATTTCTCAATAATTTTGGAGATTTTCTCAATTTACTTTTGTCTAAGGTTCTCTTGTTTTTCAATCTATTTTCTCAGATTATCAATTTCTTCTAAAGCATAAATGAGTACACACTCTAGATCCACTTATCCTTCTTCTTTAGCTAAGTCTTCAACTTATTTTTGATCCACAAAAGTTGATGCTATCATCATGAATGTGACTTCCTTTTCATCCACCACAAAATCATAGTCATGATCCTCTTCATAACTATCACTATCATCCATTGAATCACTATCTTCTTTTTTGTATAGGCCTTTCTTTTTTTTAAATAGTTTATTATTCTTGGAATAGTGAGGTTTCACCTATTTACTATTTTCTTCTTGCTTAGTGTTATCCTTATTATTCTAAGGGCATTTAGTATAAAAATTCCCTACTTTACCATAGTTAAACATTTAAAGGGTAACTTACCTCTGTACTTTATAGACTCTTAAATCTTTTGAAAAATTTGGCTTCTTCTTTATCAGTCTCCTTAGATCTAGATGTAGGTGCTTCTGCCTTTATTGGTTTAGATGTTTTGAATACAACATCTCTCTTTAAGGCATATACTTTTCCCATGCTCATCTCATAAGAAGTTAAGGTTCCATGTAACTCATCAACGTTGAGATTATTTAGATCTCTTACTTCCTCTATTTCATAATTTTAGAGTAATATCTAAATGGCATAAATCTTAAGACCTTTTTAATAATGACTGATTCCTTCATTTCTTCTCCAAGGCCTCTGATTGCATTAACTATTTCATCTACTCTTAGGATGTAGTCTACAATTTTCTCTTCTTCATTTATTTTAAGGCTCCCAAACGTGACTTTAAATGTTTGTAGCTTGTCCTGCTTTACCTTGTCATCACCTTCATAGATGCTCTTCAATTTATTCTAGATATCTTATTTATTTTGAAAATGCATTAATTTGATAAAATTTGAATTAGATAATATACAAAGGATAGCATTCTTTGCCTCAGTATTGCTCTCATATTCTTTTTTGGAAGCCTAATCAATATAAGTTGTAGTAAGGGTTGTATATCCATTTACCACATACATCCATACATCAAACCCTAATGAGGATAAATATACTTCCGTTCTTATGATCCAAATTTCATAGTTTGATCCATAAAAGAGAGGTGCCTTAATGAAGAGACTTCTTGATTAGTTATTTGTGTTCACCGTTCCATGATCCACCTGAGCTAATTAAGCTTCTTTTAAGGAACTAGGGATCTAAAATCAATTGTTAGAATAGAAATAAATATAGAGAGGGGTCTGTATAAGTATACTAATCAACTTATTCCATTTCAAAGACTTTTAATGAAGATTAACGCTATATGTAGAGATCTCAAACACACAAATAGACACAACACAAGATATACCATGGAAAACTCAATATGGGAAAAACCACCATGATAATATATACTAGAATAAACCATTATAATATATCCTCACAATAAATAACCTCATTGGTTACAATGTTTAAGGTCACCAACCCTAAGGAGATACCCATCCCTTGATTTAAGAGCTTCAACTCTAAGGAAGCACCCACGTCCTAACTGATCACTAACTCAGCTTGTTTGATGGCACCAACTAATTAGATCTACTATGGAGCTAAAACTCCAAAATATAATTTTGATTCATAAAATAATCTAATCATTTGTTCTATATTATAGGTTTGATATGTAATTGTTCATGCTTTAGACTTCATCTCCTTTCTCTTCCACTCTACCTCTCTTCTTTTGTGTCTCTATATATCTCTATTCAACACACTTAATTAATGTATTGCTCTATACCTCTCTCTCAATTTGATTCTACTCAACAAAAAATTTCCTCAGTAGTCTTATTATCACGATTACTAAAAAATCTAGCATGAGGGCTAGTTTGTGAACAACCTTAACAAATGCCATTTGGATTATTTCTACTGGCTCTTGGCTATTCTCAGTTTTGTCAACTTATGATTTTATATTTAAATTACAAGAAAATATAAATATAAGAGAGTGAAACCAATAGAGAGTAGCATAATATATATTGTTTCTGTTGATACTACCAAAAAATAGTGCATATTATTTATGGGAGTAATTAAAATAATAAATATATTCTACTCAATGATGAGTTAAATATGGGATATAATACCAATCCAACCATTTTTTGCTTTAGTTGGAGTATACAACTCCAACTTGTTAAGATTATCAATTTAATTGGTATGTGATGGGAATTTGAGCATACCTTGCACACATTGAAACATTTAAGGCTCTTTAATCTAACAAATAACTACATATCACACACAATCAACTTTCAAATTTTCTAAATGGTTTGTGTTTCATTATCAAATTTTCTTTGACTGTATATCAAAGATTCTTTTTAGCAAGATTATTTATAAATTTATATGATGAACAACCATGGTTTAATAAACTAGATTGTACAGCTTCCAATGATAGTTGCTTCTCTATCACTGGATCAATGATAGAAATCAATTGATGATCTTCCTAGCACTACAGCTTTAACTTACCTGCCCTAATAGCTCCTAGATCCATTATTATTATGACATAGACTCAAATCGGTATGCTAAAGTTGTCTTTTATTATTATTTTTTAAATAATTATGTATAAATAATAATAATGAAATTAGGAAACGCTACAAAATCATAACGAGAGTAATGGATAGATATTTGTTTAAAATAGTCTTTCTTATTATACAATAACACAACAAGAAAATATTTTAGCTTTTTCCCTTTTGTTATTTTTTATTTTTGGGGTTATATTTTATGTGATGTATTTATAGGTTTGTATCATGTCCAAAAAGTGACATGATGGAAATATATATAAAACAGATTTTTTTTTACTTTTTAAAATTGTATTATGCATATTTTATATAATAAATTTGTTTAAAAGCTCATCATATTTTTGGTATGATATGTATAAATATATAAATAATTTTCATGTCTAAATAACATGAAGGTAATGTATAGATAGACACATAGTCACTACTCAATCATGCAAGTCCCACTTGCTCTAATACAACTGCAAGGTATAACATGAGCCTAAAACTCTCTATGTGATCGTAGTGGGGTGTATGGGCTAAAAAGGACACAACTAAAAATAAAAGTTTCAAACAAACACTTTCTCAAATGAGACATCATAACTCATAATAATGTTCAAGGATAATATCAAGTGGTTTCAATCAATCGCATGGCTCAATTCACAATTAATTTATAATTAAAGTCTACTATTGAGTTCACTTGGATTAGAAGAAAGTGCTTTAGAATATCATTTTGTCCCCACAAGACATAAAAAATTGTTCTAAAATATCTTATCTAAGTCTATGGAGAATGTAACAACCTTGGTTGTCAGATCTAGTTAAAGGGGATGATGCCCTAAATATCCTTATGGAAGTCATAACATCTTCAATTTAGTCATTGAGTTGTTAACATAGATTTTGGAAAATAGGGAGAAGGTGTTGGAGGATGAATTTTTTGTAGTTATCTCTAATTTCCTTCCTTAGCACTAGATGACTACTATTAATGGGAGTCTACGAGCTTTTGGTTTAAAAATGTTTATTTGATTTTTAATTTTATATCATGATACAAAGATATGTGGGTTTGTTTTATAGGTACCCAATTTAAAAGAAAATATTTAGGTCTCAGTCTACCATGGGTTTTTAATATGTCTTTGGAGCTTCAAGATTCACCATAAACATTAATAGATATTAGCAAGTTTTGAGGTGAAACTTTCAAAAATGTTTAGTTTTAGGTCTTCAATTTTATTTTAAATAGTAAAGGGCACAAAAATAGTATGGGTCCCTGCTTTGGGTCAACCCATTTTAGGGTTTCCTAAAGCCCACATAATCCTTAAATTTTATAAGTTACATCTTAATATAGAGTTGATGTTGGGTGAAAAATATCATTCCACATAAAAAATTTGTTTTGTTTCGAAGAGCACAAAAAATGATTGAGAGTACTTTTTTAGCCCATCCCACCCCTTGGCCTTCAAACCACTTGAATCAACTAAAAAAATAGATTTAATAGATTGAAATATATATATAAATAATCTTTCATGAGAAGTGAGTCATAATTGGATAATTACGTTGTTTGAGGGAAAAAATGCATTTAATGTGAAAGAGCAAAAAAAACTAAGGGGGTCCCTTTTGGGGTCACCCCAGCTTGAGGTCTCCAAAGATGGCCTTGCAAAATTGGTTGACCTGAAAGGTGAAGGTTTTAATTTTACAATGTTGTTACAAGTTATAATTTTATAAAAGTAAATTTTAAAAGTTTGAATAATATAAAAATATATGTCAGATGATCGTTAGTTAGGTATATTAACCACTACTTCCAACAACTTTGGTAGTCATATGGGTATTTAACCACATGGCTAGTCATAGGCCTAAACACATGGGTAGTTTACTAACCAAACAAATAGTATATAAATAAGCCACTATCAAATACTTTAAGGGATAAACCCCATAGTGCATGTTCCTATGAGAAACCATTACTTAACTCCAATGAATTGTAGTATAGAAATGGGATAGTGCTCTTCCAAAGGGCATGTTTATTAAAAAAAATTATTTTACAAACTAACCATTTCAAAAAATTGTAACTAGATAAGTTTAAATCAAAATATTACAAAACAAATGGATATAAGTTCATAAAATCCTAATTTAAAAAAAAATGTTTCTTCCCTAGTACCATGATATATGTGAATATATTAGAAAAAGTGTGGGAATGTTACATAAGAGGCTAAAGGGATTTCAATAGTGAAAATTTAAAAATTGATATAAATTCACCCATACATCTTAAAATTATACCATGAATTTCATTATCTCCTTGATTAACTCTAATTTATATTATTAAAAAATGAAAAGTTTTGAAATGTTTCAAAGTGCATAAAAATTACACAAATACTTCGTACTTTCCTAGCTTTCACATAAATCAATGAATTTCATTTTTTTTAAATAAATAACTTTTATTTTCAAGTAACTATAAAAATATAGAGAAATATATGTCTAACCATAATATGTAATTTGATTTTGAACAAAAAATAACTATTTCATCAATTTTATAGTTAATAAATTTGATAGGAATGGTATATTAATAATAGAGAAATAACATGTTATTTGTCAATGACTATTACAATTTAATTACATTTTACACGGATCTTCAACTAAATAATAATAATAAAAAAATGGCTCTCAAATGCCAATATAATTTATGTACAAATTTATATAAGACTATTGAACAAGTTGATCTTCACATGAACTCTATAAACAACTACAAGGGAAACCAAAAGAGGGATCATCTCCCATCATTTTGATATCATCATGTGATTACCTTAGTCATCCATGAGCCTAAGACTCCCAACTACAATATTAATCACACCATCATTTAATGTGGATAAGTTGACAAACAAGATTTGTATAGTAGCAAAAGCTTATCAACGGTCACTCACTAAGAAACTTGTCTAAAAGACTCACAAGTTTGTTTAGAAAAGAGAGGCTTCCAACCCTACACAAACATATAGTCAAAAAAAAATGCAATATAAAACACAAAATTATAACAAGGCATCCATAAATATCTTTATAACATAGAAGGCCCATAGAATGTATGAAAGAACATGGGGATGCCTCCCTCTTATTCTAAAATCTCTTTGCCATGGGTAAGCATATACAAATTTGACCATACCAAATTACCACATATAATGGCTTAAGAATATGGTTCTTATTTAATTTATCACTATGAAAAAGAAAACCATAAACTAGTTTCCAACAGAGAAGGCTAGCTGAAAGAGAAGAAGAACATGGAGACACTTCCTTCTTCCTCAACCATATTTTGGCCATGGGAGAGAATACATGAATTTAAACATGTCAAATAACATGTACAAGGTAATATGAATTATGGTTCCACCAAACACCACTAATACTATAATGATAACAATGTATAATAGCATAGGAACCATTCCACCAACCACTGTCACTACATAAGAGTGCACAACAAACATGCAAATTCAAACAAATTTTGAAAACATAAATTTACCATTGTAAGTAAATAAAAAGACACAAAAAATATCCAATAATTTATGAATTATGTTGAATCTCCAATCCCAAAAGGCCATTAAAAAACTACATGGTAGGCATTAACATCAACATGGAAATATAAGCAAAGAAAGAGGGTAAGCAAAATGGCCTTACACCTCTTGAAAAATACAATAAGAGTAAGTGAGAAAGAAAATTTTTAACATAGATAAAATTTAAATAAATTGGGGCATGGAAGCCTACTTGGGATACCCTCTTAAATCCTCTCAAAAACACCAATTACAATCCTTAGGAAATAACTATCATCTCCTTCTCTAAACACCTCTTCTTTCTCTTTCTCCTTCACTTCCAATTTTCTTTATTTCCAAATGAGGAAAGTATTATAAAAGAAGTATTTAATTTCTCATATAGGCTAAAATATTTTTTATGAAATCTAATGGCAACGTGAGATTTGTCCCTTCCCATCCCTTGGATCAATGTCAACAAGTCTCCTCTAACCATAACATCACTTACAAGACCATGTAGGCAAGCAAGTAAATAAATACCTCATTGATTAGCCCACTATTCCATGTTATAAATATGTACATAGGTTGCTCCAAAATATTCCTTGGCTCCTAAAAATACTATTTGGAACATCCTTATTGTCTAAGGACTTCAAAATCAACACAGAATATCTAAAAACCACATTATGTCAACCTTAAAAGCTAGATCTTCCATTCCATTCACATTTTGTGTCAAAGAGGGGTAATCCAGTGGCTTTAAAAATAACTAAAAAATGAAATATAATTTTAAAATTATCATAAGTTTTATAATAAGCGGTGTTAATAGTATCCAAGAGGTCAGTAGTGCTAGGAAGGTTATGGATGTCTACACATCCAACTAGGTCCACAAGGATCCAAGGAGTGGTTTGGGTCGTGTAAGGGTCAAGTAAACATTGTACCACTCTATCATTGATGTGATAATACATGATGTAGTCATATATACCTAATCAGGATCTCTTATCACTTACATAACATTTCAAATGTAAAATTCCCTACCCTAGATAGCCAAAGTTGTAGAATGTAATAATATAAGTGATCTCAATCAACATAAATGCACATGACATATTCATGGCATCACATATCATTAGAAATTAAATATATTTAACCTTAAAATGAAGCTTTACTATAGGTTTGGGTGACCTATAGGTTTATCAAAGGGGTATATATAAATGAAAATACATGAGGGTGATAATTAGATCTACAATAGGCCAATTGAGTGTTAAACTCATGTATAAACATACACTAGATTTATTATGTTGAGAATAGGCTAAATTAGAAATTAAAACTAATCTATTTATGGAAATGATAAAAAAGTAATATACTTAGTTGGTTCTTATGTTAACACAATTATATATCTAGAATAGGCAAGAAGCAAACTAAAAGAAGATTCTACAATAGTTGTCTACTTCTAGATTAAGTGCCTCTAGAGCTTTGGACACTAATGTCATCCTAGGATGGTTGAATCAATGTTATTGTCTGGTTTTGACATAATCATATTATATATAATAAATTTTGTAAATGGATATGACCACCTAGATGCTTTTGGATTTGACTTCACCTTTGATATGGTGAATTTATATTTGGGACTATCACTCATTATGAATCTACAAAACCCTAGTTCTTCATCTTCATGGTGACCTTGGGGAAAAATGGGTTAGTGAGCATGTGGTGTCTATTTGACACTAAATACCCCTATATCAATCAATATTTCTTACATAGAAAATATTCTAAAGAGGGATTGAAACTAATTTAGTTTTCTCCTACATGTTGGCTTGTGTGTGAATCATGAAATATGTGCAAACTAAGTACAATAGTGACCTATCTTGTAACTTGGAAAATTAGGATCTTGGGATTTACTTTAGTACTTAATACACTTAAATGTGATATTATTATTAATGGTATGGAAATAGGGAAGTTTTGTTCAATTAAATTCTTGATATAGTGCTTTTGAAATTTTGACTTGGTATTTCCTAGGTTTTGTTAGGTGAGGAATGAAAGAGGGTTGATATTTTTTTTCTATCTATCACTTTTTATAATTAACCCAAAATAAATCATGCAGGTCAACCATTAGGATACATTTCACTTAAACATTTGATGATTTTATGTAATTGGACACTTTCTCTAGTTAGGATACTAGCATCGATACTAGTGTATGTCCTAGATGTTAGTGTTTAGAGAGTAGGAAAATAGGTAGAAGATTAGAACTTGTATATGTGGAAGATAAGTAGGTTTTAAGCATTATGGGAAAGGTAGAAGGCCATGGTCATCAATATAAGACTATTTGGACTAAGAGACAGGCTAAGGGGCATAAGATAGAGTAGATGTGAGACTTGTGGAAGTGAGAAAGGTCTAAAACTAAGAAGAAGAACCAAGTTCTAAGTTTTACAAGTCTAAAAGATTGGGGTGATATATAATATATAAATATTACCTATACCCCCTATTAATCTAGTCATGAAATTTTTAGTTTAAAGGAATGGAATTTGTACCTAGGTGTGTATAACACACCTTGTCTTTATGTGTGCCCAACTTGAGTATTTCATTGGTGACTAACCTAAAACCAAGGACATGTCATAGTATATAATGAATTCATATAATCTAAAATTTATTGTAATTGAAATATATTTAAATTAAAATATAAAGGTTTATGATTACCCCTATGTGTCTATGTAATTGCCTTATTAACAAGTTGATTTAAAAAATATGTATCATTGTAAGGCTCTAAGACTGACATTAAGATAGATATAGATAAATCTTGAAAGTCCATATATCCAAGGAGATAGATATATTGATAGAGATATATTTTTAAAGGCACATGCCCCTAACCTTGGATCAAAGGTGATTTTTCACCTGTCATTTGAGACTAGCTCAATCGTGCAACACAATCATACTTATAACCTAGTGAGGTTGGATGATATAATCAAGTCCAACCTAAAAAATTGGCAATATTGAGTGATTTAATCACCTAAACCATATAAAAAAAATGAACCAACTAATAAAATATATTAGCTCAATGATTTTTTTAAAATTCCAACTAGAGTATCAATACATAAAAGTCTGTGATGTGGTAATAGTCTATAAAAAAAAAATTGGAATATAAAACTAATTAGGATTTTGTAGTATTAGGCAAAAATTTCATATCATATGCACCTTATAATATGTCTCATATGAAATTGTGTATAAAAATGGTACCAATGTATAAAATTCTACAACAACTATAAATTTGCATAATATAATAATGTGCTTTGGTCAATTTAGAAAACTATGTAAGTGTGGAGAACATGCTTCCAAATCAGGCCTCCACTATATGTGGAGAGATATTTAATATAAGTACCAATGTGGATAACATGTTTCAAAACAATTCCTCTGCTATAATTTAGATATGTTAAGTACTGAATAATAAAGGAGAACATGATTCTAAAGCATGCCTCCACTGAATATAAAAAATGTGCCAACTATGAAAAACATGCCTCTATGACATGAACCCACTAATATTCCCCCTTTGAGGTGAAGTAAGAATAAGTACTATTAGTTACCTCACCTCAAAAGGATAATACAATTGTATAATCTATAAATGGAACCATGTAGCATATAGGAGAACATGTCTAGGTAGATATAATATTGAAGCACATAGAACCAATGTGATTACATGAAGGCCTAAGATGCATGATAAGAATCATGGAAATGTCTGGGAAGTGACATTATAATATTAACAATAAAATCAAGTACACACACAAGATCACTTAAAATTAGGTCAAAAGGCAATGGTCCAAGGAGACCATAAATAAGGGGCATGTTCAAACGTGGCACAATTGAAGGGACACAACTTAGTGAAATATACACAAAACCAAGGATGATATATTCAAATGTCCATAGAATAAATAATGACATATACAAATGTCAAATAAAACATACATAGGAAAGGGTGTTTCAAGCAAAGAAGCATATTCAAATGCTCAAACAAGCAAGATAATATAAAGGCAAGACACTCAAGGAAGTGCATAAAGTAAAACATAAGTGACCAACATAAACATGCCATAGTATCCCATGGATAAAATGTGTTAGGAAAAATTATAAAGTGCATAACATATCAAGTAACTTTTTAAAGATATAATAACAGATAAGGACATGTGTAAGTACATATGTAAGATCAAAAATGATTTAAAAATGCGATCATCAAACCATATAACCTATGTATATCAAGATCAAGTAAGTGGATGCCCCCAATGTTTGCATGACATGAGTAAAGGGATGAATCATGTATTTTTGTATGAATGTATTATACTCAAGTATAAGTGTGACACATGTGTGTATATATAGAAGTTACTAAATATGCCATCCATCAACATGGGACTAACACATAAATTCCAAGGAGCCAATAAAACCTATAGGTGTTGTAAATATTTTTGGATCTTGATTGTTTTTTATTTTTTTTGGAATACCAATAAGGAAAGATCATCTTATGATGGCATCCAATGGATGATCATATATCTCCCCACTGTGAACCTAGTGTAATAATATTGTGATGCTATCAAGGAGAATGTATAGGTTAAATATCTATCATTATAGTATTGGTGATGATCTATCTATGTAAAATATGATTCTATGGTCATGAAATAGTATTAGTGGTATGTGGAACCCATTATTGAGTGTTCTTTAGCTTCCTTGGAATAACTATAATAGGAACATTTGTAGGTCCTTTGTATATCTAAACATGGTACATAATATATGGGGATTCCTTGGAATACGCTGTATGTCTATGATGAAATAATCTCTCAATTACTAGCCACCTAATAAAGGGGATTACATTATTCTTACCCTTTTATGATGAATTGGACTTAATAGGATTGGTAATTAACTATCTAGGTATAATTTTATTTTGTTTAAGAAGATGCTCATATGTAGTTCCATAAGATGTAATTACTCGATTGCTATGAATGTATTTAACACACTTATGCACTATATAATGTACTACTAAAAATGTATGGATCTAAGGTCTACGAGTAATATATCAAAGATGCCCATAAAAGGTTTAACTAAAAAGGTAGTAACCACATGTGTAGTACTAACCTATAAAGGTAGGTCAATCTTGTCAAGAACCATTTAGGAGGTCTCATCCAATTCTCTAATTGATCTACTAGAAGAAATCAAATCATGATGAATATAACCCAAGTACATAGGTAATGTCATGGTGTAAACCTTATCACTTTCACCATTATCAACAATAACATTATGTTTAGAGTGTTTATCAAGGTATGCTTCAATTAATAAAGATTGAAGATTAAAGTCATGATCCTTAATCTCACTATCATCAAAAGTAATAGAACGTTTATGAACCATAAAAAGTATATGTCATGTATAAGTACCAATAATACCATTTAGTGGGTGCCCATAATTTTATGGAGGAGAATGTGCATTATATGCCATTTGTACTTTTGGTTCCTTCTTAGAATGGTCTTATAAATGATTATTAAATATTTTCTTTTTATGATGATAACTAGGTTGTGAACGTGATTCCTTTGGAAGATCATCAAATGGAAGTTTTTGTTCATCAATAAGATATTGGATCTTGTGTTTTAAGGTAAAACATATAGATTTATAATGCCAAAATCTTTGATGATGATCATATTAAGCATTCACAGTATATCCTTTATGTAAAGGTCTAATCATATAAAACTCTATAAGATGAGAGAAAGATATAAGAAGATAATATATTACCTACATGATTAATCAAGTTGGGGACTAATGTAAATGGGAGAAATATCTCCTTGGTTTATAGGATAAAACAAGTGGATTAGGCTACAGTGAAACTTTGTTAACCATGGTGGTTGATTCCTTTTTAAGTTCATGACGTTTTACATTTTAACTTGGATTAATTGTGAATTTTCTATTATATGTAAATGCAACTAGTGTGTTTGCTACACAAAAGAGATTACTTAAGAAAATAATTTTCATTTCATGGTCTTGTACAACATGTTTTATGTTATCAAAAGAGTTAAAATTCTTTAAAATAATGACTCATGTAAAGCAGCAAACAAAATTTGTTTTAATATGTGTTGGAACTCTTTATCTACCATATTATTGGTAATTTTACCTCCTTGATTGGTAATATGTGTTTGAATATGTCTTGCATCTCATGACATATTCATTGATAAGATCATTATCTCCTTGTTTTATTTTGGTAATTTTAGGAAACCCATTTAGATATATTAATGGAAAGTATGATAAAAATTGGTCTACAAGTTGTTTAAATGCTTTCACAGATTAGAGAGGTAAATCATAGAACCACCTCCGAGCATAGTCCTTGAGGCTTATTAGAAATAACTTGGTTTAAATTTTACCATTGGAGTCATAATAAAGGTATGCCACAAAAAAGGATCAAATATGTTGTTTAGGATTTCCTTTGCCATTATAAATTGGAAACTTAGGTTTAATAAAACCAATTGGTAAAAGGTGCAAAGATATCTAGAGTGTAAGACGGTTATGCAACACAACTTGCAATTCAATAAAATGGGGGATTTTAAATCATTTATTTAAATTTTTGTAACCTTTCCCTCTGATGCATTTTTAAATTGGAGTGTATGAAATATAGACCCATTATGATTTATATTAGTAAGTTGAGTAACCATGAATGTGGATGCAAACTGGGTTTGAGTAGTAATAGGCATTAAAACTAGTATCTATGTTGAAACAATTGGTAGTTCATTAGTAGATTTAATAATATTAGTTTTTTAAAATAAAGGTTTAAACACATAACCTACACCCCCACTAGATTTATTATGTTATAATGTGTTTAAGGGGAGGGATTTTTCAACTATAACTTTTGAAATTTTTATTTACAATATAGTTTTTAGGATCTCATTAATATATTCAAGCTATTGTAATAAAACTAGATACTAAGAGGGGTTCAAATTAGTATATTAATTATCTTAATCTACTTCAAAGCATTTTTAATCATATTAAAACTATATTCATATATATCAAACACAAAAATAGACATAACACAAGATATACCATGGAAAACCCAATATAGAAAAAACCACCATGAGAATAGCTGCTAGAATCTATTGTTTTAATCCATCCTCAAAATAAAGAACCTTACTAGTTACAATGTTTAAGGTCACCAACCCTAAAGGGACACTAATCCCTTGATTTAAGAGCTTAAACTCTAAAAAATTACCCACTTCCTAACTGAGCACCAACTAAATTTGTTTTATGGCAATAACCAATCAGATCTACTACAAAGATACAACTCCAAATTATAATATTGATTCATAAAAGAATACAATTCTCTATTCTCTCTTACAGGTCTTATCTATAATTGTTCATGGTTTTTAATTCATCTCCTTTCTCTTCCACTTTGCCTCTCTATTTTTGTGCTTCTATGTATCTCTATTTGACACACTTCATTAATTTCTTACTCTATGCCTCTCTCCCAATTTGACTATACTCAACAGAAAATAATAGTAGCTCTAAAAACTTTTGCCTATGTCCTAAACATCATATATATAATAATTAGATCTAGGATTATATATCTTCTCTATGTTCACACTTGTTTACCAACACATCACACTCTGTTTTGGACTCAGTTCATTATCTCTTAAACTGTAAGTTTCCCACATCTTGAACTCATGCTTCACCATCATGATTCTTTTCATTTTACTATTTATATCATTTTAAGGACTCTATTTTTGATACACACGTATGTTTACATAGATTTTATCTATTACAATAATCAAATTCATTGTCTGTGTCATGATTCATGGCATATTTGCATGTTCCTGTAGGTTCCTACACTTGATTGTTAAACTGATCATATCTCTAAATATCAATCATTGATCTCAAGTTTGGCACCATGATCTAATGGTATTTATTAAAATATCTCAAATTTAAAATGTGTATATTTGATTGATCTTTGAGAGGGTCACACTTTTCATCAGATCCATGTACACTTCTAGACTTTAACTATTCAACTTTGAAATGCATCCATTGATCTTTTTGATCCAAGATTCTAGGTGTCATTAGATATTCATAGTTGCACAAACATTATATCTATTTTATCATTAAACATTAACCACTTGTATTCATCTCATTAAATTCTAAGCCTTTGAAACACTTATGCTACATTGACCTTCTCAAACTTACTCAATATTTTACTCACCACTGTGTTGATATACCTTAATAACTTTATCCCATTAAGTCCACTCATTATGTTGGATCTCTTTTGCTTGATTACCCACTCACTGTCAAATATTTTAACAAGTTGGATCATTAACTTTAACAACCTTACGCTTATTGGGGCTTTGTCTAATAAGATCTTTGAATGTGACACTTGTCACTAACACATTTACTTGAAGGAGCCTTTGACAATTGACTTCACTACGCTTCATTATATCTTTAGTGTATAATTAAGCACTAGCCATTGATCAAGATGTAAAAAATATTAATTCTAATACTTAATAAATATAAAGTCTTGATCACTGCTTTGAGTTAGTAATTCTTAGGTCAAATGGGTCAATTTTACAATGATGACAAGGGCTTAATATAACTTCAGCTATCCGATCTAGGCTATATCCAGTCAACATAAAAATATAAAAACCTATGAATGCTTGACTTAAAATCTTAGGGTTTAATTGAGAAACCCTATAATGTCCAAGATAAAATATAATTCAATTTTGGGCTTGTCACTTTTCATTTGATCGTACAAAATATATATCTAAGCTGCTCATGAAAAAACCATAAAAAATCTTCCATCTCTTTCCTTTGAAAATGTCCATAGATTATCTTTGTAAAAGCATGACAACATTGAAGGATCTTGTTTATATTTGACTAATTATAGTGACCATTTCAATATTCCTAGAAGGCTAACTTTGCACCTATATAACTCTTGTTGCACTTAGTCTCAAGACCTACAATCTAGCACATAAAATTTTCTTATATAGGGCATTTCATCCATACATTTATCTATTCTTGATGTCATCATATGTGAAAGATATGAAATCATAAAAATGCCTTGTTATCTTTGTCTTTTAACCCACAAATTTGATGAAGTGTTGGGAAACACTATCAAAATGCTTGGGAGCCCAACTTTTCTCAAGTATATCTTTGGTTGCACTAAGTTACATGACCTAAGATTTAACACATAGAAATTAAGCATAAAAATTAACAAACCCATATGATCATTTTGTCTTGGTACCTTCATATGTCCAAATTTTGACCTCATAAATATGCTTACTTGATTCTATTTAGCCATTTTGCAAATTTGGCTAAGTGTTAGAACATAATGATTTTTGTCTGAGTATCCAACTTTGTATTCTCATATCTTATTCTATGCTTCATCACATGACTTCAAATATAGTTCATAATAACTAGGGACTAATGTGATCACAATCACATGACCATCTCCCCCAAACTCATCCACATGTGGAAATGGTGATGTTAGCAAATTACCTTCTCAAATTTTCCTATCACACACCCAAAATGTCTAGGTGATCAATATGAAGAACCGAATGAATTTCACTTATCAAAATAGGCATTCCAATCATCCTTGACCTCTGATAGGATCCCTTGCATATCCTCAAATCATCATATTTATCCTTGAGCATCTATGACATCCATCATTCCAATGATCTCCCTTTTGACATCAATGACATGTTCATAATGTCCCTTTTGACATCAATGACAATCAAATTTCTAGTAATCTCCCTCTTTGACATTGATGGCAAATTAAATGCTCTAATCTTCTAATATTTTGCTCTTTCTTTGATATTGCTTACTTTGGATTTTAATAAGTATGAACTGTAGTTGTTCATACCAAACTTGATTCCACTTAGGAAATGGCACATTTTCCTAATAATCAACTTTGAAACTTACTCTGATCTTATTTAGCATTTGTAATTTTATCCAAAATTTTGCATATGTTATCAAAGTCAAATATTAACTTGTGGCATACCATAGGCCATGGTCAATTTTTATCTTGATGTATCTAAATATCATTTTCACTACAATGACATGTGAACCTTTAGGAGCATCCTAAAACCTTGAAACTATACACATTACTTGCATGATATCAGGTCTTAATCCAATTAGCTATAACAAGATATATATCATTGATCGATACATACTCTGATTTGCATCAAGGGACTCATCCTATTTACTCAACTTTCATCTAGTTATCATGAAAGTACTAACTAGTTTATTATCTTCAATTCCAAACTTATTGATCATTTCCTTTACATACTTGGTTTGGGATATAAATATCCCTTCATCATATTTTTATATTTGTATACCAAGGAAGATAGAAATTTCTCCTAGCATAGACATCTCAAACTCACTTTCCATTTGTGTAAGAAATTCTTTGCATATTTTTTTACTACTACCACCAAAGATGATGTCATCTACATATACAACAATAATCAACATATGTTGACCTTTTTATTTGAAGTAAAAATTGTTGTTTGGACACCCTTTATTGGAACCTTGTTGTTGCATGTACTTGTTTAATCTTGAATACCATGCTCTAGATGCCTATTTTAGACCATATAGAGATTTATTTAGTCTACACACATAGTCTTCTTCCTCTAACAACTGAAAAGCTTTAGGTTGTTCTGTGTAAACTTCTTATTATAGATTCCCATTCAAGAAAGTAGACTTAACATCCATTTGATAAAATTTGAATTTATTGTAAACAAATAATGCTATAAACATTCTTATAACTTCTAATCTAGAAAATGGAGAAAATGTTTCCTCAAAATATATCCCCTCAACTTGTGCTTATCCTTTGCACACCAATATTTCCTTATTTTTTATGATATTTCCATTCTTATTATGTTTGTTTCTAAAGACCCACTTTGTACCTATCACATTCTTATTTGAAGGTCTTCAGACTAATTTCCATGTTGTTTTCTTTTTAATTTGGCTCAGTTTTTCTTTCATGGATTTTAGCCAATTCTCATCCTTTTTGGCTTCAACAAAGCTCTTAGGTTCAATTTTAGATGTTAGAGGAAAACTTACTTTCTCCTTGTTCATTGAAGCTCTTCTCCTTATATTAACACCTTCATTCTTATTACCAATTATTTTCTATAGAGAATCATCCTTTTGAACAAATATTGGGTGTGCCTTTCCATTTTATTCCTTATGTTCTTCATTAGCTTCTTCTTCTTCTTCAAAATCCAATTATTTCATATATATTTCCTTGTCAGGTTCAACATGTTTCAATCCTTCTTCAACCTTGACATTGATGCTCTATACAATCTTGTGTAGACTTTTATTGTAACATACATAAGCTTTGCTTTGAGTGGAATAACCAATAAATATTCCTTCATCACTTCTTGATTCAAAGCTTCCCTATTTGTCCTCCTTTCTCCTGATGTAGCATTTGCTTACAAACACTCTAAAGTACTTAACAGTGGTAGGATTTCCATACCACATCTCATAGGGAGTTTTGCCACTATTTACCCTAAATTGAACTCTATCCAAGATGTATATTATTGTTTGGAATACTTCTCTATAATATCCATTAGGTAACTTGGCCTCTTTTAACATTATTTTGGCCATCTCCTTGACTATCATGTTCTTTCTCTCAACAATTCCATTTTGATGTGGAGTCTTTGCTATAGAATAATGTTTTTTGATCCCATGCTTCTCACAATACTATATGAACTCATTTGAGGTGAATTCTCCACATTTATTAAATTTTAATCATTTAATTTTTCATAAAGTATCATTCTCTACCATGGCTCTAAAGATCTTGAATCTTTCAAATGTCTATGACTTGTCCTTCAAAAAGGTTACCCATGTCATTATTAAGTAATCATCTACAAATAAAATGAAATATGTCTATCCTTTAGATCATATTATAGTAATAAGGTGACAAATATTAGTATGAACTAATTCTAGAGGCTTTGTAGTTGCATACTCTTTTATTTTAAATCTGACCCTTGTTTGCCTGCCTAGTTTACATTCCTTACAAGTAGTGTCTATAGTTTTGGTGATCTTAGGCATGTGTGTGACACACTTATTTTTTATTGCTTTGACTAGGTTATCAAAGTTAAAATGGCCCATGTGTCTATACCATAACCAACTCTCATCATTCTTTCCTATCAAATAGCTATTACCATTTACTTCAGTAATATTATAGATGTTAATTTCAATCCTTTTCCCTTATGCAACTAGTCTTATTAATCTCTTTTACTTGTAACCTTATACATTAAATGTGAAATTATATCAATTATCACACATTTGGTGGACACTTATCAGACTATGCTTCAATCCTTCAACATAAAGGACATCATCTGTAGGTAGTTTTCCATCTATGTTTAGGGGTCCTTTACCTTTGATCTATACTACAATGTTGCCTCCCAAGATGACATATCCTTCTTTACATTTTCTCAATTTGAGAACTTTCTCTTATAACCAGTCATATGCTTGGAGAAAAAATTATCTATCACCCACAAATTTTGCGCCTTATCATGGAGTGTAGTTTGAGCAATCATAGATTGATTTTTCACTTTTCACACTTTCTTGGGTTTCTTATATGGCTTATTTTTCTCCTTTTCAAAGAATTATGAATCTTTTTTCACATTAGGAGGCATCTCTTTCTTTAAAATATGTAATTTTTATCTTATAAAACTAGTTCTCCATTGTTTTGATATGTGACCAAAGTTACTAAAATTATAGTATATTACATTTGTATCTAACAAAGGAGCAAATGAATTTATACTTACAAAATTTGTTTTCCTTGTAGGTAAAACTCTATAATAAATAGACCTATGATAAAAATTATTATAGGTATAACAATAACCATATAAATATGAGGAATACTTGGTCATAACATTTCTTTGAGCAGCATGAGGAGCTATTCTAAAATCTAGCTTCTTCAAGTCTCTCACCTTTATGTAACCATCTACATCAGCTACCTTTGTCTTCTTCTTTTCTTCAGGATTATTTTCTCCTTAAACTTTTTTCACATCATCTATGTTTGATTCTATCTTTATATCCTTTCAATATTTCTCTTTATTTTCTCCTAATTCTCCTTATGCTTTGAAGTTGTCATATAGTTTAGCAAATGTACTAGTTATATAAATTTTTCCTTTTTCATAACCAAGACTTGATCCCTCATTTGAAGGCTTTTGAGAGTTAATTAATTCATCAAGAATATATGATCCTCCTTTCAACTTTAGACTTTTATCAATTTGTCTTTTAGCTTTCTCAAGCTCTTTTCTCAAAGCCATAATCTCTACTTCTAACTTCATGCACTCATCAGATTTAGATGGTTGCTCAAGTTTGACTACATCTTCTATTATGTCTTTAGGCTAACCACCATCTAATTATATTTCTCAAGAATTTTAGACATTTTATCAATTTATTTTTTCCAAACTTCTTCTATTTTGATCTCTCTTTTATCAGCTTATCAATTTCCTCTAAGCACAAATGAGTTCACACTCTAGATTCACTTCTCCTTCCTCTTCATTTGAGTCTTAAACTTATTCTTGATCCATAGAAGCTAATCCTATTATTATGAATATGATTTCCCTTTACTCATCCACAAAATCATAGTCATGATCCTTTTCAAAATTATCACTATCATCAATTGAATCACTATCTTCTTTTGTGTATAGGCATTTCTTGTTTTTGAAGAATTTATTCTTCTTGGAATTGTGAGGTTTGACCTTTTTACTATTCTCTTCTTTCTCAATGTTATCCTTATTTTTATAAGGGTATTTAGCAAAAAAATTCCTAATTTACTATAGTTAAATAATTTAAAGGGTAACTTAACTCTCTACTTTCTAGATCCTCTCTTTAATCTTTTCAAAAAGTTGGTTTCTTCTTCATCAGTCTCCTCAGATCTTGATGTAGGTGATTTTACCTTTACTAGTTTAGATGATTTTAATGTAGCTTCTCTTTTGAAGGTGTTTTCTTCTCCCATTATCATCTCATAGGTAGTGAAGTATCCATGCAACTCATCAATAGTGAGTTTATCCAGATCTCTTACTTCTTCTATTGCGAAAATTTTAGAGTCATATTTGGATGGTAGAGATCTTAGGACATTTTTAAAAATGACTGATTGCAGCATTTTTTATCCAAGGCCTTTGATTAGATTGAATATTTCATATACTCTAAGGAGGTATTCTATAATTTTCTCTTCTTCATTCATTTTAAGGCTTTCAAACTTGCCTTTAAATGTTTATAGCTTGGCTTGCTTTACCTTATCATCACCTTCATATATGCTCTTCAATTTGTTTTAGATATATTGTACATTTTTAAAATGTATCACATTGACAAAATCTAAATTAGATAATCTATAAAGGGTAGCATTATTTTCCTTATTATTGATTTCATATGATTTTTTGGAATCTTGATCAGTAGGAGTTGTAGAAAAGGATGTATATCCATTTATCATAGACATCCATATATAAAACCTTAATGAGGATAAATATGTTTGCATTATTATGCTCCAAAATTCATAGTTTGATCCATAAATGAGAGGTGCCTTGTTTTATAAAAAACCTTCTTGAATATCCATTTATGTTCACCATTCTAAGATCTACCTGAGTTGATTAAGCTTATTCTAAGGAACCAAGTCTCTGATACTAATTGTTAAAACATAATTAGATACTCAGAGGGGGGAGGTGAATCAATATATTAATTAAATTAGTCCTTTTCAAAGCCTTTTAATGTAGATTAACACTATATGCATATATCTAAAACACATAAATAGACACATCACAAGATATATTGTAGAAACCCAATATGGGAAAAAATACCATGATAATGGCTAATAGAATCTACCATTCTAATCTAGACTCATGATAAAGAAACTAATTGGATAAAATTTTTAAGGGAAATAACCCTAAAGAGACACCAATTCCTTTATTGAAGAGATTTAACTCTAAGGAATCACCCACTTCCAAATTGAGTACCAACTCAGCTTGTTTGA
Organism: Torreya grandis; assembly: GCA_037957365.1. Lineage (NCBI taxonomy): Eukaryota > Viridiplantae > Streptophyta > Pinopsida > Cupressales > Taxaceae > Torreya > Torreya grandis. The sequence goes on along the minus strand of JARHVA010002107.1, from coordinate 2,336,310 downwards.
TGGCACCAACCAATCAAATCTAATATAGAGATATAACTCTAAATTACAATATTGATTCATAAAAGAATCCAATCCTTAGTTCTCTATTATAGGTCTAATCTTTAGCTATTCATGATCTACACTTTATCTCATTTCTCTTTTACTCTTCCTCTCTACTTTTGTGTCTATATATATATATATATATATATATATATATATATATATATATATATATATATATATATATTTTGACACACTTCATCAATTTCTTTCTCTACGCCTCTCTCTCAATTTGACTCTACTTAATCACATAAGGTAATAGATCTAATAACTTTTGCCTTTGTCCTAGATGTCATATATATAAGCATTAGATATAGGGTTTTGTATCTTCTTTATGTTCACACTTGTTTCTCAACACATCACACTCTATTCTAGACTCAGTTTATTATCTCTTGAACTATAAGTTTCCCATGTCTTCAAATCATGCTTCACCAACATGATTCCTATTATTTTACTATGTATAGCCCAGCACATCACACTCTATTCTAGACTTAGTTCATTATCTCTTGAACTTTAATTTTCCCATGTCTTGAACTTATGTTTCACAACCATGATTCCTAGTATTTTAATATTTATAGCAATTTTTTAGACTCTAGTTTTGATGCACATGCACATTTACATAGATTTCTTTTATTAAAATAATAAAATTCATTATATATATCATGATTCATGGATTATTTGCATGTTCCTGTGCTTGACCATTAGATTGATCATATCTTTAAATATCAATCATTGATCTCAAGTTTGGAACCATGATCTAATGGCATTTATTCAAATAGATTAACTTTAAAACACATCCGTTTGATTGATCTCTAATAGGCTCAAGCTCTCCATTAGATCCTTGTACATTTCTAAATGTTAACTATTCAATTTTAAAACATGTTAATTGATCTTTATGATTTGAGCATTTGCATGTAATTAGATTTTCATAGTTGCAAAAATGTTATCTCTATATTATCATTAAACATCAACCACTTGTATTTATCTCATTATATCCCCAGCCTTTGGAATGCTTACAATCCATCGATCTTCTCAAACTTGCTTAGCCTTTAAGTCACCACTATATCAATAAACCTTGAGTATTTTATCCCATTAAGCCCACTCACTCTATTTGATCTCCTTTTCATGATCACCCACTCACTATCAAATCTTATGACAAGCTCGATCATTAACTTTGACAACCTTAAGCTCATTAGGTCTTTGTCTAACAAGCTCTATGAATGTGACACTTATCACTAGTGAATTTACATGGAGGAGTCCTTGATAATTTGAATTTGCTACACTTTGCTATATATTTAGTGTATGATTAAGTGCTAGACATTTATCAATTTGGAACATATATTAGGTTTAAGACTTAGGAAATATAAAGTCTTGATCACTACTTTGAGATGGTAATTTCTAGGTCAAAGGGGCCAGTTTTAGAATGATGACAATGGCTTAAGATATAACTTAAGCTATCAGGTCTAGGCTATATCCAGTCAAAATCAAAATATAAAATCCTATGAATGCCATGACTTCAACCCTTAGGGTTTAACTAAGAAACCCTATAATATTTGAGAGAAAATATAATTCAATTATGGGCTCATCACTCTTCACCTAATCTTACAAGCCATATATCTAAGATGATCATGAAAAACCCATAACAGATCTTCTATCTATTTCCTTTAAAAATGTTCATAAATGATCTTTGTAAAATCATGACAACTATCTAGGACCTTACACAAATTTGACTAAGTATAGGGACCATTTCAATATTCCTGGAAGGTTAACATTGCATCTACATAACTCTTGTTGCACTTAGTCATACAACTTGTAACTTAGTGCATAAGATCCTCTTACACAAGGTTCCATCCATACATTTATCTGCTTCTAAATTCTTAATATGTGTAAGATATACAGTCATAAAAATGCCTTCTTAGATTTATCTTTCAATCGACACATTTTATTAAGTGTTGTAAAACATTATTAAAATGTTTTGGATCCCAAATTTACTTAATCATATATTTTATTACGCTACATCACGTGACCTGAGATTTAGCACATACAAACTGTGCACAAAAATGAACAAACCCATATGATCATTTTGTCTTAGAACCTATATATGTGTGAAAACTAACCTCATCAATATGTTTACTTTACTCTGTTTATCCCTTTTGTAAATTTGGTTGTCTTAGAACTTAGTATTTTTTGTATGTGTAGCCAACTTTACATCCCCATATCTTCTACCATGCTTCATTGCATGACTTCAAATTTAGCGCATAATAACTAGGGATTAATGTGATCACAACCATATGACTAACTCCCATAGAATCATCTATACATGGTAATTATGACATTATCAATTTTATTTCTCATATTTTCCTATAATAGACCCAAAATGTCTAGATGATTAATATGAAGAATTGGATAAATTCCACTCATGAACACAATAATTCCAATCATCCTTAACCTCGTATAATATCATTTTCACATCCTCAAATCACTATATTTATCCCTGAGCATCAATTCCATCCATCATGGAAATGATCTCCCTTTTGACATCATTGATGTGTTCATAGTGTCCCTTTTGACATCAATGAGAATCAAATTGCCAACATAGGCTTTTGACGAATACACTCATAAAATGTTGTAATTATTTGCTCTTGATCATGGTTTATTTGTTCATTTTTTTTTGTTTCAAAATTTCATTATCATAATATTCTTCTATGGTAACCCTATTATTATTTTTTCCATTATCAACATAGTTATCATCATGATTCATATTATGAGATCCCTCATTGGTTTGAGACATATTATATTGTTGGAGGGGAAGATCAATGTGTTAAATACCACACCTCCCAATCTAGAGATATGCTTAGGTTGTATGAATAATAATATAATGAGGAAATGAAAAAAATACAAAAATCTAAAACCTTGGTTAGCTAAATCCCTAAGAGTTAGAAAATTTTGCATTCATAGGAATTGGGTTCACCAATTATTTAAACCTAAAATAAGTTATTTATAGGTTGGGGTTACTTAGAGGATTATTAAATTGTTATATAAAAATTATAATACACAAGGATTATAATCATATCTACAACTAAAAAATTAGATGTTAAACTCAGAGATAAAGATATACTAAATTTATTATGTTGAGAATGGGCTAAATATAATACGTAAAACTAAGTTATGTATGGAAATGACAAAGAAGAAATATGCTTATCTAGTTCTGATGTTAAAATAATTTTGGATATATAATAGGTAAGAATTAGACTAGAAGAATATTTCTGAAATGGTTTCCTAAGTCTACATTAAGTGCCTCTAGAGTTTTGGACACTAATGTCAACTTGGGATCATTATATTGGTGCTACTATCTAGGTTTGATGCAAGTGTCTTGTAGAAAATACTTATTAGAAAATGATGAGACTAATTATATGCTTCTATGTTTTAATTTACCTTTACTCTATTTCATTCATATCTAGGTAGTGGACTATCACTCCTTATGAATTTGTAAAACCCTAGTTCTTCATCTTTATAGTGACATTGGGGGGAAATGGGTTAGTGGGCACATAGTTTTGAGCTGATCCCAAAGATCCCTCTATCATTAAGTGATAAAAACATATATAATAATATAAATATGGTTTAGGCTGATTTATTTCTCTCTTACATGTTGGTTTGTGTGTAAATCATGCAATATGTGCAAAGTACAATAGTGACCTAACATGTAACTTAGAAAATCAAGCTCTTGGGATACTCCTTTAGTACTATAGACCTATAGATGTGTTGTTCCTATGAATTATATAAAAATAAGGAAGCTTTATTTAATTTAATGTTTGAAAATTTATTGTGATAAGTTACTTTGTTCTCTCTTGGTATTTTCTAGGTTTTTTCAGGTGAGGAACAAATAAAGGCTGAAATTATATTTATATCAATCCATTTGGAGAATTAAATCAAATTAAATCACTTATGATAACCATTAAGATATATTTAATTTTTAAATTGGATGACTTTAGGCACTATAAACTTATGTCGAGTTAAGACACTAACATCAATGCTAGCGTCTATCCTCAATGTTAGTGTCCAGGGAGCAAGAAAGTAAACACAAGATTAGAACTTGTAGAGGTGGAATATAAGTAGGTTTTAAGAATTTTGGGAAAGATATAAGGCCTAGGTCATCAACATAAGACTATTTATAATAAGAGATAGGCCAAAGGACATATGATAGAGCAGATATGAGACTTGTAAAAGTGATAAAGATCTATAACTAATATGTATAACCAAGGTCTAATTTTTCAAAGGGTACAAGACTAAGGTGCTATGTAATCCATAAATATCATCTACAAAAGTATACCAACCATCTAAATATACATATAATCACATATATTCTTAATAATAATAATAATAACTCTATTAGTATTGTTGTGGTCTTAATTTGCACCCATGCATAGGGTTCTTTAGGCTCTCTCCAACTAAGCCACAAAATGAGAAAAAATTTAGGATATGGGTATCCTATAGTGATTTTAAACCTCTAGAGAGGTCATGTTCCCTTGGATATATCACCTAAACTAATCTCTTGCTTAAAAAAGGGAGAGAAATTGACAATGACATGGAAACATGTAAAAGAAGCTGATATACCAATTGTTTGGACACTTAAAATTGTACACAACACACTATCAAACTCTTTCAAACCTAAAAATATCACTTCACTCACTCTTTTATCAAATTTCACATAATAATTTCATAATAAGGAATGAACTGGCTATCAATCTATCATGAGAGGGCAGTTGTCTACTTCCAAACCAATCAATAAACTATCTATGGAACTTAGAAAGAATTGTTAGAGCTAAAAGATACATCATAAAGGTGAAAAACTTAGATAAAGGAAAAATAAATCATAAATTAACTTAACCACATCAATGAATTCATATAACACACTTCAATTTAACTTATGAGTGGAGGAATTTAGTCTTTTATTAAATTAAATAGGTGTTGTAGTATAAATCTTGGCATCGCATGGTCATTCCAAAAGCATTAGAGTCTCTTATTTAGAAAGAAATGGGAGATATATAATAAAAATGGAAGAAAGAGAGGGAAGCGAGCATACATAAATCAATAAATGGGACCCAAATAGTTTTGACTGATTAAAATTAATCCTACCTCTACAAATTAACTTTCATTATCTCCAAATATATTTCAAGCCCTATGTTTGGTTTTGAAACACAGTAGAATATAAGAGCTTGTTGAGGATGATGAGTCATGATCCATTCAAAAGGGAAGGTCCCCAAGGACCCTAAAAATGTATTAAATGCTTTGTCTACACTCTCCAACCTCCAAACTCTCCATATTCATAGTGATCATATAACATCATGCTTCATCTTGATATGTACTTTATGCTATTAAATAGTCACTTGAATTCATTCATTTGGTGTCTCTTCTGGCATTGCTTTCTAGTCATAAATTTACTATTAATCAAAACTCTGAACATAGGTCCACTATAGATGAAAACCAATCCCATTTATTGGTTTTTATATAGCCATAATTTAATGAAGCTCCATAGGCTACCCAGTCCATTGATAATGAACAAGATGTAAAACTTACGTCTGAGGGATTTTGAGATGTTTAGTTAAGCTTTAATGGTATCTTGTGATTTTATAAGGTTTGATCTAGTAACCTAGATCATATTTGATCTCACATTTATACATTTGCATGCTTGGGTGGTGAAATATTTTGATATAATGTGTCTACCCATTTGACATCCCTTGCCATGATATTGTTTGTTTAAAATATATGACCATTGCAAATTTGTAGATGTGCCCTACCTCATGCACTCTAGGAAATGGATCAATTTTTCTCCATTGATTTCCTTCAGAGTCTCCTAGCCTTGATTTTCAATATTAGTCATTGACCTGTGAACTACACTCGAGATCATGGCACTTAACACTATTGCATGCTTCCTATAAACCCTATTATTAATTTATGTGATCAAATGCACTTATGCCATGTAATGACCTCATGTGCCTTCTAATCTCATTAACTTATTAACTTTGATATATACCATCAACCTCCATCCACATGGTCAAAAGTGCTTCATCAATTTTCAATTTACCAGAACAGGTGTGATCTATCGATTTACTTAGCAGTTCACCATAATTTTGGCACATGTCATCATTGCATTCATTCTTTGAATCCATTAATAATTTGAACTTGAAATTGCCATTAAATATGATTTTTCATGATTGAATGTGCATCATTAATCTATTTTAACTTGTTTACCCTACCATCACCTGTGTGTTGTTGATCTATTGGTATGATTGAGTGAGGCTTTGACACTTGGTAGTATTGTATTCAATTTCAACCTACTTTAAGGTTTTTTAATCCAACTTTTGGCACTATTTTCCAAGCTCATTTTTGACCCCAACAGTCAATTAATTCTCATTTCTGATCCTTACCCTTATCATCCTAACATGACCAAAATCAATCTATGACCAATAGATCCCTATAAAATCCCATTAAAATATCATTAGGAAGGGTTTGGAAAATATTATCATGCAAGAAAGAATACAAGTGAAACCACTCAAGAAATATTCCCTATTCTCTATATACAACCGTCCAATATAGTCTTAAGCACATCTAAATCTCTACATCAGTCCTTAGCCATCCTCAAGTATATCTAGTTTAGCATTCCTCACATTCTCATGTTAAAATTACACCAAGCACTTTCAAAAGGAGAACTACATATGGCTTGATCCCTCTTCATAGTATTGGTATGTAGGTATCATGCCCACACATGGGGTGTGAATCATGTCTATTACATCTTACACACACTAACCCATTTTTCCCTATTTGATAAAGTTCTATTCAAATAAATTGAAGGCATAAAAATGAAGAAAATTATCTCTATAATGAGCACTATTGACATTGAAGATTCATATATTTAGAGATAGTGTCACATAGACCTATCGAATAAAACCTAGAAATCTCAAATCTTTACAAAAATAATGCCAGACAAGGACTACAACAATGATGCCACTCCTATCCACTTTTGGTGATCCTATCCAATTAGAAAATGAAATCTATAATCTTGTTTATGATAGTGTCCTAGGCTTGCATAGTGAATATCAAACCTTGTCTTAGTCAGATCAACATAGTTTAAGCTAATTCTTCTTTTCTCCCTCTTATTACTATTTTTAGAAAAGTTCTAATTACAAATAAATTTCATAGATCAATAGCTTATTTACTACATATTATTTACTGATTTATCAATCTAGACCCTTTAACTAATTAATAATAAAACCTAAATTATTTCTAAAATTGCTAAAATATTTGGTGAAATCGACTAACTTCATTTGCACACAAAAACCCTAAAAACCCTAGGGTAAATTCCTAGCTAATTTTTCAAGTATTTTTTGGATTTTTTACTTGAATATTTAATAAAAAATTCATGTCAAATTTTAAAATTTAGTATTAAATTTTAAAACAATTTTATTTCATACCCTAGTTGCCCATACTAGGTCCCAATAATTTTCCAATCATTTTCCAAATTTTTACTAGCATATTTAAATTAAAAAATCCATTCAAATTTCCAAATTCAATAGTTATTTTCCAAAAATATTTATTTCTCAAATACCTAGTTGCATGTACTAGGTCCTATTAAATTACTAATTTACCAGTAAATTTGTGATTTTTAATGCTTATTTTACTCAAAAATGCACTTTAAAATTCAAAATTTCATAGTAATTTGTCAAAATGATCATCTTTCAAACCCTAGTTGCCCATACTAGGTCCCATTGCTTGTTGAGGTATCACCTAACATGATTGTGAATTTCATATCTTTTTTATACATATTCTAGTTCCTTGTTTATATTTTATAAGTTTAATCTTGTATATTATCATCAAGTTAGTTTCCTTATGCCACATAAGTTCCTTACATCTCTTCCTTCAAGATGAAGTGCAAGACTTAGTGTCAATCCTCTTGAATTCACCTAGATTCTTTCAACTCAACCATATACCATGGATAAATAACCAACTTAGGTTCATGTTATAGATTCTAGACATCTATAATGCACTATGAAAATAACAATGATGATATACACACCGATGTTAATGTTCCACCACATTGGACTACTAATCCACTTCCACCAATTGTTGATAGTGAAGTTGTCCTCAACAAATATTCGATCATAAAAACTTGTTGAGAAAGACTTTGGGATTAGCCCTGAGATCATACTCTTATCTTAAAATCTATCATGGACATTAAAAAGGCTAAGCAAGTTTAATCCTCCATTCATTTAGAGAAACTAGTTTTAAATGACACTATAGGGGAAACTATGTTTCAACAACCCCTTTTAACAGCCCAACCTGCCTATATGCCACTAGCTATAACTGGTACATCCCTCTCTCTTAATGTGGTATCCCTTGTGTAAGAGATAAGATCTCTTTAATCTAACGTGCTACATCTTGAACAAGGTGCCACTAGACCTAATCAAGCTTTGGATTCTATTGCTCTTCTGCATACATCATTGGCCCATCACATTACTTCTAAACCCTTAACATAAGGTTTTATTCAACCCAAGCTTACTCTATATGATGGCAAGGGTGATTTAGAGACACATTTGAGAGATTTTGATGCATCATTATTGGAATATATACCCAATGACTTGCTACTTACCAATATATTTCCATGAAGCTTAATGGATTATTATTTACAATGGTTCTATAGTCTACCAAATCAGTTGGTTGATGCATTCAATCCCTTAACTAGCATGTTCCTAGCTCACTTTAACATCAACATTGTTGATAAGGTTTCATATGCCCAAGTTTCACAATAGAAACAAAGGATAAATGAGCATCTCACATATTATGTTCTTCAATATAAGACTATCTTGGTTAAGATGACTATTCCCATGACCAATTAAGAATTACATGATCTCTTTAAACATAGTCTTCTACCATCTTTACATGAATCAATTATGTTTAAAATATTCTCTTACTTCAATAAATTGTGTCATAGTAAAATAAAGAGAAGTCAAGTTAATTTCAGATTTACAAATGTAGAATCAACCATTAAATGAAAAGATCACAACATTGGAAAATCAAATTACAATACAAAATCCTCAAAGGCACCTTAGTGCCAATCATGTATATGTACCTTCACCTAGTTAATTAGTTGCAAACACTGTTATATATCAAAATAAAAAAGCAAAACAAATTAACTCTACAACTAGTGATTTAGAAAACATTCAAACATAAAATAAGAGTTCAAGTGAGTTACTAAGGGAAATGATTAAATCTAAGTTAATCAAACTACCTCCTCTACATCCAGTGAGAAAATTCAGATATTATTGTGCATGGCATAGAATGTATGGGTATCACATTGATTCATTCTTAGCATTGAAACAACATATACAATAGATAACTACTAATGAGGACCCTATACAAGGTAAATCAATCAAGAAATCCATAGGCACATAGGACCACATTCACTAAGGGTCAAATTCAAAAATAGTACAAAAGTGGTTACCAAATCATAAATCAAAACAACAAAAGGATCAAAAATCAACAAAAATTACCACAAGCACATGTAAATCATGATAAAGATGCAAATCCACCTCTCCAAAATAAGGCTCAACTTTCAAAGCAATATAGGTTTGATCAAAAATATCTACAATAGTTTGATTATTAAGGTCAAGAGTTGGGCAAGTCGGCTTAATCCATCACTACTCTTATTCTAAAAGTTGATAATGTTTGTCACAAAGGATTGGGATTTATTGAACATTATAAGACACATCATTCATAGACATAATTTATCAAAGTAAAAGCTCCAAATACAACTAAAGTCAACACTAGCATTCTATTGGTTCAAAATAAAGATGATAATGATGAGTTGAATAGTATAGGTTATTATGATTTCCAAAATACTCACAATGAATCCGAATATTCAAAATCATATTCATAATAATTCCCTCATGCTTCACAATCATGCATGATTCCTTTTTTTGATATATGACACCAAGATAGGGAGTCTCCCATGAGACTCATTGGTTAGTACCATTTCTTCTCAATATTACATGTACACATGTACATAATCTCCTAATGATTGGTTTTACATAACTTCTCTTTTAAATTCTTGTACATAGTCTTTATATGATTGATTGTACATAGTTCATAATATATCAAAAATTCAAAAACATTCAAATATTTCAAAATACAAAAACATGCAAATAAATCAAAAATACCAAGAAAATTTTGATTGTATGCATTATCCATCCTTTCCATATCTATTATCATGTTAGACTTAATTTTTTTGTTCTATGCTTATTGTTTGTCAATTTATCTACATTATCATGCTTCACTCAATTTTATTAGAGTGTGTGTTGTGACTTCCAGTTCCTTGATTGCTTCACTCTACCCATTGAGGGGGCACTCTACTTCTACATTGAGACACACATCAATATATACATACCCTCTAGGGGCATCTTCCACATGACTACACCATCTAGGTTATGCCATTCCTACACCACACACTCTAGTTATCATGTTGATGTACGTTACTTACTTGATTACAAAGATTACTCTATTGACACTCACTAGTAATAAATCTTGTGTATTTATTAGTATATACATAGTCTTGTACTAACATGTCTTACATACATTCACTTTTTGTTATGATTAGTTAGATGCATTTGTAATTCTAGTTTCTTACATGTTATCCTTTCTTGCTTAACATTAGTTTGATGTGATTGCATTTCTTAGTTCTTATTTATATCTTGTATATGCCTTAGTACATTTTATAATGTCCTTTGTATTCATATGTGTGCCTTATGACATTTTCCAATGTCTTTTCCCTGTACTTCACTATATGATTGTGGCCTCCATGCCAAACTTACTTGTTTCACTTATATGTGTATGTGTAATTTGAACATGCCTTGTATGTCTGCTTTCTTGTTTGAGTGACATGTGGCCATGTCCCTTGTTTACTTAGACTCTTGGCCACTTTTGTATCCTTCTTGATTCTTGATTTGTGTGCTTGTTGCATTTTTAATTCTCATTATTTGCAATTCCATGATCCATATCATGCATTATTCTTGATTTCTTGGATGTCATGACGGATATCATGCTCCATCACTCCAGCTAACAACTAAAATTGAACCAAAATTTGAATTATAGTTTAGTACATTAAATAAGTTCTTGCATTGTTATATATATCTATGCAAACCTTGATTGATCTAGCAATATCTCAATAAAAACCATGCTATATCTTGAGATATCTTATTGATTATCAATGCTATATCATGTACCATTTCCTCATAACACACTTGTAGGGCTCTTTCTTCTGAGGGTATTTATTGTAAGGTATTAACTCCTACCCTTAAAAGAGGGGGGGAAATTAGGGTTTTTGTCTTAGAGATCATATTTCCTAATGGTCAAAACAACAATATTTAGAATACCCCTAATAGGAACTAGACATCAAACCAATCAAAACAGACTAGGCAAATAGTGAAGAATCTAGAATAGTCATAAGATTTCACCCAAGAAAATAGTGTTAAGACTAGACTAAAACAATAATGGTGATACTATCCATTTCTATCACTCCTCTCCAAATAATAGAAAAACCAATTTTCTTAGAAACAGATAGAAGGGTAAGTTTAGTTATAGTTTTATCAACGATAGTTCAAACCAAAATCAATAGTTTTAGTATAATTTTTCTCAAATAATCTAGATACAGGGGGAATTATGTATGACATGATGGTTCTCACTTCCAATTTTAGATAGGGCAATTGGTACAAATTTTAAATCATAATCCATTTTTTAGACACTAGTGATTAGGGGCAATGTGTGTGGCATATTTGTTTTCTTTCTTTTCTAGTTTAGCATTACCTAGACATTCTCAATACTTGCATGGCTTACTCCATCTATAGGTGGTTAGAATCATTTTGGTTTGGCTTTCATACAATCCTAACTTCTATATTCTCAAGTTTTCAAGTTCCTTAGTGGCTTTCACATAAGCTAGATTCTCAATTTTAGAGTATCTTTCATATAAGCCTAGTATCCATCTTTTAGAGTGGTGAAGAGTGACCTAATTTTCAACGTACATTTGGCTATCCACACCAAAATTTTTAGATCATATTACATTCATGAGCTTTTGGATCCATCTCATATGACACACATTCCATATCAGTATCAATTTATATCTTCACTTCACAAGGCAATGATGGAGCTAAAGGACTAACTTGCCTTTGTATTCTTGAGCCACCTATTCAAATGGATTGGATACATAGTCTAAACATTGATCAATACATTCATGACCACCTAACTTCACTTAGTATGTAATGATGGAGCCAAAGGGCTAGCCTTTGCATTCTTGAGCCACTTTTAGGGAATTGAGCACTCATCTCCATTCATGATATTAATCTTGGTACAACATCTTCTAGCATTACTTACCTAACATCATTAAATATCACAATAGGTTTTGTATTGGTTCATGTACCTGATGAGGTGTATTCATTTTTTTATATTCCTCTCTCTCTTACCCAATTTTATACATTCTTAGTTTAGATATAATGTATCTAGTAAGGATTGATTTACTTTTTTTTCACTTATAGATTTACACTTCATAACATGTTTTCTCTATGCACACCCAACATCACACAACTTCATGAGCTCCACCCTTGTAGGTAAGTTCATGTATGATTTATATTTTTCCTCTACCCTAGTATTTTACTTTTCTACATCACTAAAATAAATGGGGGGTGGCACAAATGTAGTCATATAAAATGCAAAAATTAGTAACTTGAGTGTGGATAATGATACCAAACCCATAGATCACTGTTACTTGCTCTCATGACCCTCATAGGCTTGTTTTCACTAATTCCTAAAAAAATTTAAGCTTAAAAAATTGACCCTAGTTGAACCAGGACCCTCTTTTCATGACCAATCCATCCCCCTAAGTCATATATACTTAGGATAATAGCACCACACTAGGAGTATAGTGCTAATGTAACTCTTGTTGGCTTTCGACACTATTGTCCAAGCTCATTTCTAACCCCAATAGTCAATTCTTTCTTGTTTCCCATCCTTATCCTTGTTAACCTAACATGAGAAAATTCAATCCATGACCAATAAATCCCTATAAAATTCCATTCAAATATCATTTAGAAAGGGTTAGAAAACATTATCAAGAAAGAAATAATATAAGTGAAACCACTAAGGCAATCTTATCTATTCTCTGCATACAACCATCTAGTACAGTCCTAAGCACATCTAAATCTCTGCATCAGTCCCTAGGTATCCTCAAATATATCTAGTTTAGTATTCCTTGCATTCTCATATCAAAATTACACCAAGCACTTTCAAAGGGAGAAATACATATGGCTTGATCCCTCTTTGGAGTATTGGTATGTAGGTAGCATGCCCACACATGGGGTACGAAGCATGTCTAGTGCATCTTACACACATTAACCCATTTTTCACTATTTTCTAAAGTTTTATTGAAGTATAATGGAGGCATAAAAATGAATAAAATCAGCTATATAGGGAGTATTGCTAATAACAAGGCTTCTCAAATTTAGAAATAATGTCACACAGACATGTCAAACAAAACCCATAAAGCTTAGATCCTCAAGACAATATTTCCAAACAAGTACTATAGTGATGGTGCCACTCCTATCCACTTTTGGCACTCTTATCCAATTAGAAAACAAAATTCAAAATCCTATTTACGATAATGTTCCAAGCCTACATAGTGAATATCAAACCTTGTCTCAATTGAATCAACAAAGTTTAATCTAAGTCTTATTTTCTCCCTTTTATTACTATTTTTAGAAAATTTCTAATTACAAATAAATTTCACAAATTAGTAGATTATTTACTAATTTATCATTCTATACCTTTTAACTAAATTAAGAATAAAACCCCAATTATTCCTAAAATTGTTAAAATCATAGGGGATGATATTGGCACAAAATACATCATATTCATGTAACTATTCAACTCTGGATGACTTCCCAAGTATACTTATTAATGTACAATCAAAATGACCTATTCATTCCTACATGACATACTAAGACATTATAGTTCCCAATAATCACATTAATGAATTTTCAAGACTAACTCATTGACGCATAAGACAAACCAAAATGATATGCAAAATTTTAAAGGGTAGGGGTGATATTTTCACCTATGAAGTCAAAATTATCAACATTTTGGTGACTCAACTAGGAATCAAGCCTGATATTATTGAGAACCAAAACATTTAAATAGATTTTGGACTTATAAACAATGAAAAATCTAATCCATGACTGCAAAAAACCTTTCAATTTGGAAAAGACAACTATTCCACCAAGACAAGGAAAGAAACACACAAAATAGAGAAACTAATCTACACAAACCAAGTGTGCTTATAAATCACTTATTTATGACTAAAAAAAAACAAGCTAATGTAATATAACAAGACATGGAGGAAAAAAACAAAATAATTATGTCCATGGAGCTTAGCTATTCAATAACAATGTTTTAGATGTTTCAAATTAACTGAGTTAGGAAACTTTTCACCATCTATATTTACAAGTTGGAAGGCATTGTGGGATTTGAAACTGGAGATTATTTATGGAAAACTCTAAATAGAGTCGAATGTGATATGAATTATTGGTTTATCTCTATTCTCATCCTACTTGAGGATCAAATCTCTTTCTTTGAAACTTCATGAAGAAGCTCTCTTATCAAAGGCTCTCTTGTCAAAGGTTCTTTTCACATGTGCTTGGTGGATTTTCATGGATAACATGGAATTATTTCAAACCTCTTTTAGCTCCATAATCTCAATATATCTAATCTCCATTGGTTCATTATCTAATAACTCAAGTTGATGCATTAGTTCTAAAATAGGAAACTCAAGAAAACTAGGTAATCTTGGTTCCTTACCATATACTAGCTTGTATGGATAATTGGATATTATCTTTTATAGGTGACCTTTTTATCCCATAGATTTGATTTAAACTTGAGATACCATAACCTTTTATTATCTTCAATAGTCCTTTTTATCTTTAATAGGTTCTTATTTATGGACTCGACAAGGTCATTACCTTATGGATAGTAATTTGATGAAGTGTTGAGATAGACACCATGTTTAATAGCCCATTGGCTGATCCTAGTCCCCATAAAATCCATAGTATTTTCATAAATAATGGTTGAAGGAACTCCAAATCTAGTAAGCAAACCTTCATAGAAATCTAGAACATTGGATTTGTTTACTTCTTTCAATGATACTACTTTTGTCAATCTAGTGAAGTAATTTATAGCAATTAGTACCTATTTATGTCCTAAACTTGAAGGGGAGTTAATGAGACCAATAAATTCCAATCCCCATTGGACAAAGGGTTTTGTATATCTCAATTAGATGGAGGGGTAAGGCTGTAAGTTTCACTTTTCCCATAAACATATCACATTGTTTGCGCTTTTTAACCCATACATGACAATCACCAAAAATTATAGTCCAATAATAGCCACCTCTCATGATCTTAAGGGATATGGTACTTGTAGAGTCATGCCCCCCACCATGTCCATCATGGAACTATTCAATTAATCTTTGTGTTTGACTTGGCTCTATACATTTAAGTAACATGCCATTGATATCTTTCTTGAGCAAAACACCATCAACAATAAGAAATGGAATTTATTGCAATATAAAATATTTTCTTCTTTAAGTAATTAGATGATAGGGATAAATGACATATTGAAGATATCTTACCAATTAATGAAACTATCTAGAAGGTATGGTATGATCAACTGCAATCTCTTCATAATTTGACATCAAAACCACCTCATTGGCTACTTGCAAGTCTTAAGATAGATGTTCATAAAGTCCTTTGCCTATAATTAGATTTGTGACCTTAATTTACAAATCATACTCCATTAACTTTAGTATCCAACTAGGTATTTTCTCATTTATGTCTTTATTTAATAGAAACTACTTGATGCTTGGATGAGAAACCATTAGGTGTATCCTAATTTTAGAATAAGTATCTAAATTTCTTGAGAGAATTTATAAATAAAATTACATGGTAATCAACAAAAGAGTACCTTGTTTCATACTCTTCAAACACTTGACTAAATAAGGCTAGTGACTACTCTAAAGCCTCATGATTATGTTGCATAAGAATGCCTAAAATGGTGTCTATGTTAGCATAAGTGTACAAAATCAAATCCTTTTTGAAATTTGGGTTTATGAGTAAAATAACACTATCTATGGTCTTATTGATCTTTTCAAAAATCTTTACTACTTTTTTGGACCAGTTAAAACTCTAATTCTTCTTTAGCATTCTTATAAATGGTCTAGTTAAAGTGGCAAAATTTGTAATATAACTAGTTATAAAATTGATTTTCCCTAAGAAACTTTTCAAAATAAATTTGTGTTTTGGTAAGGAAAGTGTAATAGTTGAATCTATCCTTTCAATATATATACTCAAACCATATTATTGAAATCACATTCCCAAGGAGCCTATCTTTATGAATAGAGAAAACATACTTTTTTGGGATTTAGAGACACCCCAAATTGCCTACACCTCTCAAACACTTACTTGAGGTGAAGCATGTGCTCACTTACACTCTTTGATAAAAATTTTATATCATCAAAATATATTAGTACAAAACTATTAAGGAGGCCTTGGAATTCCATATCGATGGCTCTCTAAAAGGTTGTTCTAGCATTGGATAAAGTGAAAGGCATCTTTCTATATGCAAATGCCCCCCACTTTATATTCAAGGCTATTTTGAATTGGTCCTCTTCCTTGACAGAAACTTGATTGTAACCACTATATCCATCCAAGAAACAAAACCTCTCTAAACCTATAACTAGTTGTAAAAATTGGTCTATGATGGCAATGGATAGTGATGTTTAATGGAAGCCTTATTCAAATCAAGGAAGTTAACACATAGTCTAATCTCACCATTTCTCTTCTATACTAAAACAAGGTTCACCACCCAAGTTGGGTGATTTATTGGAAATATAATGGATGACTCTATGAGCTTATGAATCTCACCTCTCATCAAAGGCTCAAGTTTTGGATTGATAGGCCTTTGCCTTTGTCTCATTGTTTTAGTTTCAACCTCTAAGTCAATGGTGTGTTGAGCTAGAATTAGATTAAATTATTTAAGATCACTATAATACCATGAAAAAACATCAACTAAACTTGTACATAATTTAATGAAAGCTTATTTTTGTGGAGTGCATACCTTACCCAACTTCAAGTTCTTACCAGTTTCAATCTGCACATTAGCATAAAGTGCCTACTTTGTTGTCAAAGATGAATTTTCCTTTCTCAACTCATCATCACCACTAAATATGTACTAAAGCATGACCATTCCCTTAGGTAACTTATTTTTTTTAGTTACACCATGTGATCATTATATTGCTACAATAAATTTGGTTAATTGCTTGAGGAAAACTTATCTTCTTGCAAGAACTTGATAATTTGATTATCATATTCAAATACTTTCCAATTCTCATGGTTATTTAGAATAGAATACCTTACAACCACCTTAATGTGTGACTAAATTTTTTCACATTTTATATCAGCTGGGATAATAAATTGTGCCCCAATAGAATCCAACCTATTAACATGTTTGTTCTCATCTCTTGGTATTCCTTGAATGTTGAAAGATTAAAACTCCTCAAGTAAGTCCCACCATTTTCTTATAATATCTAAAAAATAAATTTTTGCATAAATTAATACCTCTTAATTGGTGAATTACAAGTTCTCTATCACCCAAAATTTCCAAGGTGTTGAGTTTCTTCTTCCTAACCCACTACAAACTATGGAATGGTACCTTATACTCTGTAACATTATATGAACAACCAAACTAGAAATTAATAAGATATAAATACCTTATATTTTATAGACAAATTAAAATCATTCCATCCACAATATTATGCTTATTCATTGATCCATCAAATTATAATTTTTATAAACTATCATTGGCTCATGATCCTTCATTATGGCTATAATTGGTGTATCATTCTCACAGAGGAAATAAACACCAATCCCCCCCTCCCTTATTCATTTAGATTATAACGATCATGATAATGAAAATTATAGGCCTAATAATCAAATAAAAAATATGAAATTCCACCCAAAGGTGATTTAATTTCCACTCCACGAGTTTCTAGCACCTCATCCTAGATGACATAGTTAGTGTTCACAATACTTGGCATGTATGGCTCCAAATGGAAATGTGCAATAGGTTCAGAATATATTTTTACCTTAATAACATACATAGTTATGAAAACCAAATATGTCTAGTTAGTTGATAAGTATCATCCAATCTTTGAGGTGAAGTCCGTTGATAGGCACATGGCAAAGTAGGGAGGCAAGTCCAACACAATTACATCCTACTAAATGGTAACATTGGGGAAAGGATGTAGTGTCAAATTTAGATAGTTGATGATGTATATTTTTTGTTGATCCATATAGTTTAATTAATCTTTTAGTATTTGTTTCATAAACAATACCAAGATTATTTTCAATTTGATTAGGCATAATAGTGTTACTGGCTCTACTATCCACCATACAATTATGAACCAAAATGTCACAAAATATCAAAGAGAGGTAAAAAAGAGGAGTTTTATTTTATTTTACCTTAGTTTTTTACATCTTAACCATATTATATAAGTATTTTACCTATTTCTTAGTTGGCTAGTCTGAATTAGTTAGGATAACACCTTCTTTCTCAATTGGTTTTGGAGATAATATGAGAGCTAAAAGCTCTTAAATGAGGATATCCTTTTTGTAATATAATAAAGAGGGAATAATAAATGCTAATTTTTATGTTATAATTATTCATTTGATCTAATATAATGAATCTATCCCCAATAACCTTTGGCTACACTTTTTGAACCACTAGTTGTTCATGAACTAGAGGTACTTGATGAACTTTTCCAACCTCTATATTCTAATTTTTTTGTGTTATAGGGGGAGCAAGTTGATCTTTGGTACTCTTGGAAATAAAATTATGAGTAATTAAACCATTATTCACATATTTATCTTCATCAATTGCCCTTTTTTTAGCTGTAGTTAGAGCTGCAACTTAACCACTTACATTCTTAGTCTCACCACCCTGATCAAATGTAACATGATCATTTATTTATCAATTCACATTAATGACATTAGACTACCCTTGAAATTTTTTAGTCTCTCCTTGTTATGTCAAACTTATTTCTTGGTACTAAATTCCTTAAAGAGAAAACTCTTCTTGTGTCATTCGTGGCATAGTAATGTTTTGTGACACCAAGGCTTGGTTTTGAGCATCATTGAGATTATATGGTTGCCAACCTAAATCCTACATTAAGTTGTTTTGAGGTGGGGTTGGAATAGTGGCTTTTAAATTGGAAGGTATATTAGGATTAATAGTTGCATATTGTTTAGCTTGAGTTATGTATCCTTATGGTTGGTAGGGTGGTCTATTTTCCATAAACCCTTGATAAGGAGGCCTTTGATCTCTAAAGGGCTGGTAGGTTATTTGATTTTTTTGTTGATAAGTTGTATTATCCTGATATTATTGTCTCTTGATTTATATTATTTTATTTTTGAAAGATTGCAAAAAACATTTAAACTCTGTACACTTACTAGCTTAACTAGAAGGGGCTACAATTTGATCTTTAGGGGATGGAATATGAGCTAGAGATGGAATTTAAGGAACTTGAAGGACTGGATATGGTTTCAATTATATAAATATAGTCATTGGAGGCCTTGGAGAGAGTTTACCACCTTGTATCAATCTATTATTTTCTATTATTACAACCTCATAGGTATCTGGTAAGGTACACTACCCATTGACTATATCATCACATTAATATCATAGTTGAGGGATTTTATATAGTACAATAAGGCATATTATAGGGATGTTTTAATCAATATAGGTATCCTAGTCCATGTCTTTTGGAATTTGAAGTTAAAATTAGTAAGAACTCATGAGGATCTCTCTTTCTGTTAGTCAACTATTCAACTATGGATAGGTGATCATATTTGTCCTCAAATTATCTAACTTAGGGTGCACCTAATTCACCCTAGGTAGAAATGGAATTCAATGGATGGTTTCTATACCACTACAATAGTTTTCCTTTGAAGGAAGTAGCAATCAGTCTAATAGATACATTATCTTGAACAACATTATGAATTGAACAAATGTTGGCAACATCTTAGTTATGCTCAATAAGAGTTGTTTGATCTTCGCCTAAGAATAATGGGATACTCGTAAGAGAAGATATAGGAATGTCATAAAAATGTGCTAAGTTTAGTGGAATACCTCAATTGAATGGAATAAACACTTGGTTTTTGATGGCCATTTGGGTAGTGAGAATTGCACTTCTTGGGACAATAGGATGACTAAGAGATGAATATTTTTTTTAGGATAAGGTATTATCCTACTAAAACTTTCTCTTTTATATAAATTAGAAGGAACATCAATGAATTGAAGAGGAATACCTTTACCAGCTGACCTTATGGTAACTATTAACATGAGAGTATTGTCTAGATGATGATATGAACTCTGCAATATAAAGAATCTTTAGATTCTGATGATGATGGATGTTTTAATTTTTTGAAAATACTTCTCCCTGGCTCTAAAATTTAGCTATGCCAAGGAGATTGCATCCCACCAAGCATCCCATAAACTATTATGGTCTTAATTTTCACCCATGGAGAGGGTTATTTAGGCTCTCTCAAACTAAACTATAAATTGGGAATAACCTCAGGCTATGGGTATCTTATAATGAGGTTGAACTTATAGATATGGTTAGTTTCTTTGGATCTATCACCTAAACTAATATCTTACTTGGAAAAGGGAGATAAATTGACAATGACATGGAAACATGTAAAATAAGGTGATGCACCAATGTTTTAGACACTTCAAATTATATATAACACACTATCAGATGTTTTTATACCTACAAATATTAGTTCACTCACTCTTTGATCAAATTTCACATAATAATTTTACAAGAAGGCATGAACTAGCTATCAATATAGCATGGGAGGGAATTTTTACACTTCTAAACCAATCAACAAACTATCTATGACACTTAGAATGACCTGTGAGAGATAAAAAGCACTTCATCAAGTTGGAAAACTCAGATAAAGGCAAAGGAAATCATACATTCACTTAACCACATAAATTAATTCATAGAACACACTTCAAATTAGCTTGTGAGTGGAGGAATTTAGTCTTTTATTACATTAAATAGGTGTTGTAGTACAAATCTTGGTATAGCCTGGGCATACAAAAATCATTAGAGTCTCTTATTTGGAGAGTAATGAGAGATATATGAGAAAAGGGGAAGAGAGAAAAGGAAGTGATAATACATAAATCATTAAATGAGGCCCAACTACTTTTGATTGATTAACATTAATTCTACCTCTACAAATTAACTTTTATTAGCTCCAAATAGCTTTCAAGCCCTTCAATTAGTTTAGAACCACACTAGAAGAAAAGAAATTATTAAGGATGATGAGTCATGATTTGTTCAAAGGGAAAAGTCCCCAAAGACCCTAAAAATGTATTAAATTCTCTATCTACACTCTTCAAACTCAAAACTCTCCATCTCCTTAATGAACATATAACACCCTACTTCATCTTTATATGTTTTTACACTCTCAGACTATCACTTAAAATCATTCATCTAGTGCCTCTTCTATAATTTCTTTCTCAGTCATAACCCTATCATTACTCCAAACTATGAACATAGGTCCACTATAGATGAAAACCAATCCCATTTATTAGTTTTCATATAGCCATAGTTTAATGAAGTTTTAGAGGCTACCAGTCTCTTGATCATGAACAAGATGTAAAACATACATTTAAGGGATTTTGAGAGGTATTGATGAGATTTAATGGCATCTTACAATTTTTTAGGGTTTTCTCTCGTAACCCAGATCATATTTGTTCTCATATTTATACAATTGCATGCTTGGGTGCTGAAATCATTTAATCTGATGTGTTTACCCATATGGATTCTCTTTGCCATGCTATTATTTATTTAAAATATATGACCACTACAAATTTGGAGATTTGTTCTCTCCTCATGCACTCTAGGAACTAGATCAAATTTCATCTATCAATTTCCTTGGGAGTCTCTTGGCCTTGACTTTTAATGTTGACCATTGATCTATGATTTGCACTTGAGATTGTGACAATTGGAACTACCACATGCTTCCTTTATACTCTGTTGTTAGTTTATGTAATCAAACATGCTTATGCCATGTGGTGACCTCATGTGCCTTTTGATATCATTGACTTATTGACTTTGATCTGCACCATTGACCTCAATCCACATGGTCGAATGCATGTTGTGAATATTCAATTTAATACATCAAATGTTGTATGTTGATTTCCTTATGAGTTTAATATGAATTTTACACATGTCATCACTGCATTCATGCTTAAGATTCACTGACCTTTTGACCTTGTGCTTATCATTGGATCTATTTTTTCACAATTGAATGCACACTATTGATTTATTTTGTTTTGTTGATCCTACCATCACCTGCATGCCATTGATCTATTGATATGATTGAGTGAGGCTTTGATGCTTGGTAGTCTCAAATTCAATTTTAGCCTATTTGAAGATTTTTGAATCCAAATGGATATTTCCTATGGCTTTAATTTGACATCCATGGGCATGTCCCATACTGTTAGATCATTTTTGAAGCCTTATATCTTAAGATAGAAAACATATCAAGACACCAAAATTTTAGGGGATATTCTTGGTACAAAATACATCATCTTCATGTAATTCTTAAACTTTGGCTGATTTCTCAAGTACACTTATTAATGCACAACAAAATTGACAATTTCAATTCTTACATGAGTGCTAAGAAAATCTAGTTCTTAATAATCACATTAAGAAATTTTCAAGACCAACTCATTAACCCACAAAATAGAATGACATGATATGCAAAGTTTTGAATGGTATGGGTGACATTTTGACCTATGAGGTAAAAATTGTCAACAAATACATAATCTTTGTGCATCATAAAAGACAACCAAAATATCATAAGTAAACTGACATCACCATGAATATAATAATCATCTAATATAAACATATGTTATTCTTGTCTAAGAAATCAATAACATCATGTAATATATTGAATAGTTTTATCATATGTAAAGAACCAATAAAATAGTGTGTCTCAATAATACATAAGACATGTCTTGATAGGTTATGTGTATAACACAAACTATTTAAAAGTAAAGAGTATGAAAATATGAGTCTCATAGTTTGATTTTAATTTTTTAGGTTCACTTTGGTTGCTATTATATGTTTTATTTTTACATTTTTATCATGTTAGGCCATTAATTAAAAGTTAAACCACTCATGCCATTACAACTTTATAACACCCTATGATGCCACTCAAGGAATGACTCTTGGCATAATTAGTAAAAATATCTTGAATACATCTATTTTAAAAAATCCTCAAAGAAACCCAATGATGATTTCCTAGTGGTGAGTGAGTTGACTATTATAAGTAGGAGGTCAGGGTCCATTCTTGGGATGACCATTCTATACCATTATTCCCACATTAAGTTACTATGGGTTATTCATGAAAATTATCTAATGTAATAGACTACTAGTTTAGTATTCAATGTGATAGGGGTTTTCATGTGTCTTGAAACTTGTGTTCACTATGATGAGGTAAATCCATAGCCCATAGCTAGGATTATTATTAGCCATTAGTTTTGTCATTCTAATTATAAAAATGTTTATAGTTCTGGTTCCATTTCAAAAATAATATTACCCAACAATTTAAAACCCATTGATGATAGCCTACTAGTGAGTGAGGTAAGTGTTAGAAGTGGAAGGTCTAAATGTCCATTCCTAAGATGACCATTCTCTATAGTCATTCTCACACTAAGTAATTCTAGGTTATTTATAATAATTATTTGATGTAATGGACTAACAACTTAGTGTTTAATGTGATGGGGGTTGACATGTGGTTTGAAACCTATGTTTAATGTGATGAGGAAAGTCCATAGGCCATGGATAGGAATATTATTCACTACTAATTTGGGCATTCTAGTTATAAAAGTATATGTAGTTCTAGATCCATTTAAAAAATCATGTTACCCAAAATATTAGATATCGATGATGATAACCTAATGGTGAGTGAGTTCAGTGCTATAAGTGGGAGGTCTCATTTTCCAATCCTAGGATGACCATTCTCTATCATAATTACAACACTAAGCTACAATAGGTTATTCATTAAAAACATCTGATGAAATAAACTACCATCTTGATATTCAATGTGATGGAGTTTGACATGTGACTTGAGACTTGTGTTCAATGTGATAAGACAAGTCCATAACCCATGGATTGGAATACTTTTCACTACTAGTTTGGGCATTCTAGGTAAAAAAATACGTTACAAAATTTAATGTTTCAGTGGTGATTATTAAACCCTTAGCTTATTTTAGTATTTTATAAAACAATAATAATATATTATTTATTAACACAAGGCATAAAATTCATGTAAATAAATAATAATATTATATTTATTTAATAAATTATCGATGTTTTATTAAATGTATTTTCAATATGGTTAGACCCATTATTCACAATAGTCACCTCCCTTCAAATTTATCTATAAAATAAAGTTTACTCCTATTGGTTATTCATTCAAATTCACTCAAGGTTTTATGAAGTTTATTTTGGAAGGGAGGAAGTGAGAAGAGAAGTTATGTTTTGGGTTAATTTTGTTTCTCAATATATGAATATCTCTTTGGTGGGTTTATTACCTTGTTGAGGTTTTCTCATGGCAACTTCGTGCCAAACATTGATCTATTTGCTCCATATGTGCTTTGATTATATTCATCCATATAGATCCATGTTATTGAATATTATTTTATATATTTCATGCATTATTTCATGGAATCAAAGCTTGTGGTGGGTTGAGTACTGGCAATTGTGATTAGAGTTGTATTGGAAGACCTATGGAGGCCTGGATCTCTAGAGAGTATTATTTTGATCAAGGAAAATCATTTTATTTTCAACCATGAAAAATAGTTTTACATCCAGGGGAGGCATATGAATCATTTAAAAATCTTTTTTGTCACCCTTATTCCCTGTAGAGTTGAGTGATTATAGATTTGAACAAACAAGCATTGTAAACTCTCTTTCAGACAACTAGAGATCATATTTTTGAAACCAAATATGATCTCAAATGACATTATTTTATATAGTATGTAATTTTGATGGATGAAGTAGTCATAAAAATTATGAAAATTATTTTTTAGGATAAAAAATTGTCATTTTGAGGATCCTTAAGGCTTAGTTACAATAATTGAAGATCGTTTGTCAAATTTCAGAGCCTGTGAAGGTTTTCTGAGGCTTATTTGATTTTTTGTATCCTCTATGAGAGCCATTATATGACTTTAGTAGCCTTGAGATATCTTTAATTTCTTTTTTTGAACCAAAAATCAAAATTTTAATGTTTCGCTGGTATTACAAGGAGATTTCATGATGATATACAAATTGTGAGGGCCTGAGAAGGCCTCTATCATCCTGTAGCTTCACCCTTTCTCCCTTCCCTGTGCCATTTTCACCTATAGGAAACATGTAAGTATATAGTTTATTTGAAATATTTTAAAACTAATTTATTTTTCAATTCAAATATTCCATGGAAAAGTGGGTGGGCCCCACCTTTCTTTAAAACTAATTTTTTATCAAAAAATTAATATTATTAATTCTTATTAATTATTTATTTTTAAATTCACATATTAATTATTATTTTTTATTTTTATTAAAAATAAAAATCAGATTTAAAAAGGTATAAATATAGATACGTGCATGTAATGTTTTGAAAGGCTTCCTAGAAGTGTTGGTGCTCTAGTTCTTTGTTATAACTTATAACTAAGGAGGTCCCAAGTTCAAAACACCCTAAATCATTTTTTTTTTGACTTGCTCAAAACACTTTCTCAAATTTCATTTAATTTTAAATCCATTTTTGGGTTCACGTGCCAATTTTTTTCATTTGCTAACCCTGTAACCTATCATCCATTTCTTCAATGTTAGATCGGGTGAATATTTTGATAAACATAGTCATGTAACAAGTATATCTCTAGTTTTTTAACATGTTTTAAACATATTTAAGTGGTCCATTTTTCATTTTGAATCCTTTTATTCTAGTTTTTACACATTTTTAATAATAGTGTTTAAGTGGTCATTTTGAGTGCCACTCTTTTGACACCTAGATTATAGCAAATTTTATTCAAATTGTTGCATTATTTGACATATAAATTTTATAATTATGTATAATTGCATGTGTTATTCAATTTATTTTTAAAAATATTTCAAAAATTCATTTTAATAAGGTTAATTTACTAAATTGTTCTTATGTTTAATGTATTTTTTGTGACACTTATGACACCCTATTTTATCACAATCTTTCATATTTTTTTTCTTTGTCTAGCATTAAATATAAAAATTATTGTGTGTTTGTGGTTTAAATTTTTTTTACTTTAAAATTAAAGTTAAATTAACATTAAAAAGATTTCATTTTAATTATTTATTTACTATTCTATTTAACTGGAAGCTATGGCTTCACCTCATTTTTCCTTAGATAAATCTCAAATGCTTAATATAAATAATTATAATATATGTAAAATTCATGTTAAATCTATATTTATGGCCTAAAATTTGTGGAATATTGTCATTGGGACTAAAAAAGCCCCTTCTAGATGATATGGAACCCTTGACCTTACCAATGCATTTTAATAAAAATCATAGGAAGCTATGTCTATTATATTGTAGAGTGTTAAGGATGGATTCCTTATCCACATTGGTAATCAAGATTATCCTAGTTATGCTTGGAAACTTCTAGAATCTATGCATGAGGGAACTCATTTCTCAAAGATTATTAAGTTAATCCTTGAATTGCTAACTACACCTATAAAAGGTGATGAGAAAATTATAAATTTTGTTACTAAAATTAAAAATATTAAAGATCAATTATATCGATGTTATTGTAATTTGATTCAAGATAAATTTATTTATTTTATCATTCAATTACATATTCATTATTTTTTTCCAATTTTGAATTCTAAGTATCTAATTGAGCAAGATATCCCTGACCTTACCACCCTATCTGCTCTCCTGATTCAAGAAGAATAAGTTATGAAGAATTTTGATTATAAAGATAATTCCACTTAGGTACTTATCATATTAAATGTTATTTTTGATAACACTAAAAATCAAAACTTTAAACCTAATTCTACTAAAAGCAAGTATGAGAACAAGAAATATGGTAATAAGAATCATAAACCTAAGTTTAATGGAAATTACAATCTGTATGGTAAATTTGGTCATAAGATGGAAAAAATAATAAAAATAAGGATATAAATAACAATCAAACTTCTAAAAATAATAAAGGGAATAAATCTAATCAAAATAAGCAAAAAAATCAAAACCCTAATTAGAATAACAATCAGGATTCAAATGTTATTATTACTTTATATGGTGCTTTATTTGCTTCAAATGAAAATGAGTGGATATTAGATAGAAGTGCATCACAACATATGAAATACTTATCTTATATTTTATGTGATTCTATAGGTATCTCTAAAGTAATTTACTTAGGAGATAATTCTTTTCTAGAAGAAACTAAACAAGGAAAAATAATGTTTTCAAATGTTACTATAAATGATGTTTTATATATTTATAAGCTTAAAAGGAATTTATCTTATTATAAACATAAAAAACATAATTTAATTGTAACATTACTTAAATATATTTGTTCCATTAGAAATTAATCTAGTTTCTTGATTTTCAAAGGTGTTCAAAATAATGGTTCATTATTTTTTCTCTCTTTCTTTATATGTTTAATTTCATTGCATAATAAGAATGAATCTTAGGTATGGTATTGTTGGATAAACATAACCCCACATAATTTATTTTACAACTGGGAGACCCTTATAAATGTTTAAAAACATCTTAACCTTGAAAGCTTGCTTGAAGAGATTTTTTTAAAATTTGAAGATCATCCACTTGAAAAGAATATGATTTATACATGCTTAATGATAATGATTATGTTTTTGGAATAAATTTTCTAATTATTTGTTTTAAATATTGAATTGTAGGTTACATAAAGAAAGCTAGGTTTCCCCTATAAAAAACCATAACTTTTGAATTCAAAAGTTGGAGGGAGGACTTGTTTATGTTTCTTAACCCCTCCTACTTTGATGTCTTCTTTATCGATCTAATCGGACAGTGTAAATCAAATGCAAGAAAACAAGCCCACCTAAACACCAAAATCCCATTTGAAATCCTAAATTTGAGGCACTTTCTTGAATATGTCCTTTGAAGTTTCTTGATGTGTCCCTTCAGGAATGTTGTCTTAGACCACTTTGGCAGAAAGTGCCCATTGGAGTTTATTGAAGTATCCATTTAGGAAAGTTTTCTCGGTCCACTTTAGAAAAAAATTCCCTTTAGAGAAATTTTTATAGGAATTATTTCTTGCAGATATTTTGTCTGAAAGAAATAAACCCTTTAGCTTTTTTGAAACTCACCCTTTGGAAGAATAGGTTAAGACACTTTCTCAAGAAAGTGACCCTTTATAAAATGTTTAAGAGTGATTGTGTGAAGTATTTATAGGTTCCTTATTTTATGCCTAACCCTAATATTTTATCTTTGTAGGGACCAATCATTGATGATTACATAAATCACAATCAACAGCCCATACTTGCTCATAGATCCAATTTGACAGTACAAAATCACAAAAGACTTTTCAATGTAGTATAACCTTGAGACCTAGAAAAGGGATGTATTACTCAACCCTTAAAAGAACCCTATGTGTTTTTAACATAAATAGAATTAGGCAACATGGATTTTAACCTAATTTTTTTATCAAAGATTAGAGCTCATTAAGTCATGTACATCTTTGTAAATCTGACGATTTGTGCTTCATCACATGATTTGATTTGACAGTGTAAAATGAACAAAAGATTTCAACCGAATCAATGTTTAAGTGACCAATAAAAAAAGACTTAAGTGATCACAATGCTCGAAGACTTGGTAAAATGGCCTGAAGAGCATATTTTCAACTTAAAGAATAATGTGTTTTTCAACACAACATGATTGCAAGGCTTAAGTTTAAGCCCTTTAAGTACATTAGATGAGCTTAAAATTGACAACCTCATGCCTGTCATGTAGTATATATGAGGACATTTTTGATATTCATGAGGACATAAAATTTAAGATAGTCTAGGTATATTAGATGATCTTAAATTTGATAGCATCGTGCCCATCATTCAATGTCTGTGAGAACATTTGTGATGCTCGTGAGGCCATCAAATTTAATATAGTCTAAACTTTCAGGACTAGTAAAGGGATGTATCTCTAGAAACTTTAAAATGCCCCTTTGTTTTTAACATGAAAATTTAGTATAGTGGATTTTAACCTAAGTTTTTATTAAGCTTGAAGCTTAGTAAGTCATGTGTATTTTTACAGATCTGACGGTCCACTCTTCATCACAAGATTTGATGCAATGGTGAAAAATGGATGAATAATTTTCAATGAGGAGAAAGCATAAAAAAGGAAACCAATAATAAAAGACTTCATGGATTGAGATCAATGGATTGTGATCACTCATAAATTTGATCTAATGGTGTGAAACAATAGAAACTTTCAAATACTAACAACTAACTTATGAAAAGACTTTCATGGGAGTAACATGAGTGAATTTTTGAATTCACCACCTCCACCATTAAAATAAGAAAAACCCTAGCTTGGAAATGTAAAACCCTATTCCTTATTCAATTGAGCCATAATTGCATTCAAAAGAGATGAAAATCACCTTGAGAAGAGATAACAATACTCAGTGAGATCACATAGTCTAAGGCAAATTAACCAATTGAAGGAACATGATCATTAATAGATAGCAAGAGAGAGA
Organism: Torreya grandis; assembly: GCA_037957365.1. Taxonomy (NCBI): domain Eukaryota; kingdom Viridiplantae; phylum Streptophyta; class Pinopsida; order Cupressales; family Taxaceae; genus Torreya; species Torreya grandis. The sequence goes on along the minus strand of JARHVA010002107.1, from coordinate 2,306,362 downwards.
TGAATTTGAGGTTTATTTGTCTACTAAAAATGAATATTTTGTAAAGACACTAAACTGGATGTTGAAGCATTGAATAATGGTTTGAAGATCTGGTCAAAAATCTTCTTTGTAATCAACCTTGTACAACCATTATCTCCCAACAAGTAATGAATTGATGTAGTTCAGAGGAGGCATGAATATCTCATGGTAATCCAAATGCTTAGACTTCACATCATAGCTACCAAACTAGAAGTACTCCATTGTGTCAATATCCTAGCTTGTATGTTCACTGATTGTAGAGTTATGAAAACTAGATAATTAAGGAGGGTACATAAAAAGGGGTTACTTATATATATCTAGTAGCTTTTGAATTCTACTATAAGCTTCCCAAATCTCATATAGACCTCTATAAAATCAAGGAATGGACCACTAATAATGACTTAGATAATATCCTAAGATGATGGATAGATAGAGGAACTCATGTAATGAGAAACCATGATGGTAAAATCCCAATTGTACAATTCAAGGTAGGGATTAGAATCATCATGTTTATGTTAAATATGGATTTTGGAGTAGCAATAACTTCTTATGTTGACCCCAAGTGGGTATCCTATTCTTATTTCATGATGGAAGAGAAGCTAACTCCACCTATTGGAAAAATGATAAGTATCCACCTAGGAAGGTAGTTTAATGTAATTAACAAGAAAACAAGTCAGCTCTTCACTATGATGTCTTACTTGTTGAATGCCTTCATGGACTCAACCTTCTTCCCTGCCATCCAAAATCAGTCCACTCACAATAAGATTACCATTTGTCACCATTACTCCAAATTGCACATATGCAAGTATAAAGACCACATGAAATTCATTCGTGATTGCATATATCTCACTCTGGTTGGGAAAATTACTATAAGTCTAATGCATAGGGTTCACCCCCTCATTAGTTAATTTTTAGATCCCATTGGTGACATATGGCTCTATCTTGATTTTATGGTCATTAGGATTGAAAGAATCCAAACCTAACCCTTCAGATTACCAGTGTATGTCCCAAACAAGATAGACAAGAGTGAGATTACTCATCAAATCATTCATGGTATAGACCATGTATGCTGAGAAAAGAAAAAAGGCATCCTAAATCTCTTCCCATCTGATAGGAAAATAAAATGATTCATGGATGGAAGAAATTAGATATCTTAGTAGGAATAGAGAGACATTTTGCTTCCAATTAGATGACCTCAAGACATGGGATCCAAAGGGCAATGTGATCTCCTATCTACAATCCCAAAAAATGCATAAGGTTCCTTATGAACATCAATTTGGTCTATATGACCACTTATAACAAAGGCAACCAACTTTGAAAAAGGGATGGCTAGGTTTAAAGGCCATGGATTCAAATTAGAACATAGATTATGGAGGGATTAAAAACCATCAAGATAAATATGGAAAATGAATCCATTGTAATACCACCACTTACCGTCCACTTCAGGTCTATAAAAAGTTTCTCAAGGTCCACCTCAGCAAGAAAAACTACCTCAATAGCAAGTATAAAAAATTAAGGGACCTAGTGAATAAAAGATAAAACATAAGCTAAGAGAGGGACCCTTTACCTTACCTCTACCTCAAAGTTATGGAATGCCTTGGTATGGTTGAATTGGAATTGTATGATATAGTGGATGATTTATTCAAGGAAATTATAGATACATATGATTTAGATAAAGAAGGAGATGAATAAGAAGAAGAAATAACTGAGGTATCACTAAATGAAGGTCCCCAAGTTAAAGAGGCAAACAAAGGCAAAGGAGTTAGCTTAGGTTTGGTCCATGTGACTAGGTGATAGAGGGAGAAAGATATGACTTTGGTGCCTAGATCCTCTAATAAATCCAAGTGGATTCACCCAACAAGTGAGGTGAACTTTTTTAGTGATGAATATCCCATACATGGACCTGTCATCCCTGATTGGTTCATCTATGTGAAGTTTGAAAAGATACACTTTCAGATGCATTCATGGGCTTTAAATATCACTAATAATGTTGAAGTAAATGATGAAGTCCATCCTTGGATCTTAGAGCTCATGAAGGAGCAAGAAGAGAAGAGAATGATTGAGGCTGCTAAGGAGAGTAGCAAGAAAATAAAAGAATTAGGGAAATAAAGAGGGCATAAAATGAAGCACTAGGGTCTTCAAAAATTTTAGAAGTAGAGCCCAACTTAAAATTTAATTCTAATATAGCTACACTTGAGAAGGTTACTAGAAAGAAAGCAACCATTGGAACTAAATAAATCACTCTCCAAAGAGTGGAACCATTTATAGGACTCACTCTAGTATAAGGCCAAGCAATAGGGGAGCACCCCATTCATCAAGATGATATTGAAAATCTATGTAACCCTAGTTATAAATGGCTATGGTGGGAATTTAGGGAATGAAACAAAGGATATTGAACTTGCAGAAGGAGAAGAAAGACTTAAAGGCACAAGTCTCACTATCAATTTTATAGGATCTATTAAATATGTTAAATAAGTACCTCATAGATGCCTTTGATTAAAGGCCATCATAATTATGTTTAATACCTTGGAAATTCAAGCCAATAAGGCATAAACATTGATACAATAATGGAAAGAAACCAAAGATGAAGTGGTAGAGCTAATTAAAGTAGCATCACTAATCAGCCCCTAGATTTAAAGATCATTAAAGAAAGGTAATTGAATGCCATTCAACAAATCTTGGTGGATTAAATGTAGGAAATAAGTTCATGGTAAAATAATTCTAATAGCATTGTAGAGGAACATAATTACTTGGTAAATAGAATTGATAATTTGTTAAGAACCTTTTTCGTGACCCCTTCTCAACCCACAGCCACCAGCCTAATGCATGACATGGAATTCTATCAAGGAGTCAAAGCCTTCATGCAAGGCATCAAGGATGAAAACCAAGGCTAATCTAATAAATATAATAAAAAATTACTTAATGTCATCATCACCATTGGTGAGTATATAATAGAAGTAGAGTGCATACAAGAGGTCATCCTCATAAGTGACAAAGAATATGATACACTAGTTGAATAGGAAAAAGAGAGTCTACTGAATTCCTCAATGGATTTTGAGTTAATAAAAGAACAATACACTAGGGTGAAAGACTTCCTTTAGCCTAAGTGATCAAGGGGTCCCACCAGCTCAAGAGCAAAGTTAAGATTATCCTTTTGTAAACTATATATATTTTAGTTTGTTAGCATATATTAGTCTTTCAATCTAATACTCACCTAACATCCATATGTACTATAGAATTATTTTTAAAATGACAAATATCCTTACCTCTTGTAAAATTTTGAAGTAAATATGACCGATACACTTCTTATGTCTTCTATAAATAGGTAAGTGTTACCATTTGTAAAGGGAGGGATTTTGAGTAATTTTATACAAGAGCAATTAATACAATTGGAATTCTACAAAGATTATTTGGTGTTGTGTTATATTTTTTCTACTTTCTCTCAATTAAAGGTGTATGTATTTGATTTGAATAGTTATTGGATAGATGAGATATATTTCTTGTTCATGAGGTTTTTGGTTTGCGTTGTGCTAAACTAGTTGAAGGATTATAAGTTTACTTCATTTTATTTGATTTACATTTGAATGTTCTTATGAAATTCAGATTAACATAGTAAAATATTTTAGTAATCATGAATTTTACTCATGATCTTTATATTTTCCTTTGAATCTTGCCTACTTTTTGGTGAAGCTTGAGATTATTTTATGTTGCATCACTAATTGGTTAAATATATGCTCAAATTGAATAGAACTTTGTCATTATCTTTGAGACTAATGCTTGTAGTCACATTTATTTTCTACCTTACCCTACCTTTTTCTTCTTTTTTATCAATGATCACTTTAGTTTAAATATCATGGTAAATATTCACTTAGATTAGCTTAGAGTTAGAAATCTTGATCAAGAAGACTACAAGACTATAAAGACTTGGACCCTGGTGGCTCTCAACCAACACATCAAAAAAAATTTGTGGGTAGCCCTCATACTTTGCTAACTATTAAACCACAAATATGCTACCTATCATAGACTACAACTCATGCCTTAGATTCTTGTAATTCTAAAATGAGAATTGTTTATCAACACTAAGGAACACTTTATGGAGCAATTGGAAGCACCAACAAGAGGTAGTTTCCACTAGCGCTAGAAGGAGGGCCTTCTTTGAAAGTATTATTATTTTCTTGGTTAGTATTATAATATATTTATGTCCTTTATAAATATCTTTTCTCTTTAAGTGTTTTCTTGCTCATTTTTGCTCATATTAGGGCAAAGATCCTTGTACTTCATAAAGGTTGATTCAATTTTGGTAAGAAATAGCTTTAAAATTAATAGGTTTTGATGTTTGAGGTTAGAAAAACTTTATTTTTATTAAAGATTGATGTTATCTTGTGCACTTTGAGTCTAATTCTTCAAAATGATACAAAGGATAGTGATCTTTGCATGATCAAACATACTTTTGATCTAATTCAATTAAAGATTAGAGATCTTTACATTTTCATATCTAAATCTTTGTAAAATAAGCTTAGTGTATATGTCATTTACTATTCTTTGTGTGAATTAATGTGTTACACCATATTTCAAAGTAGGATTCTTAGTTCTCAAGCTGAAATTATCTAGAATAAGGACTATATGTCATTCATAAACTAGAGAACCTCTACTTGAGCTTGAGACACACTGATGGACTAGAAGAGATAAGCAAAGGTATAGACATTCAAAATATTTTCCATCTCACCCCTTCAATGAGTCTCTACATTAAACCTTTGAATAGATATGGCTTGGCTTGGAATTTCTCCTATTAATGTTCTAAGTATAGTTCATGATTTTCCATGAAATCTTGAAAGATAGTTTCCTATTTTTAGTCCAACTGGTATGGTTATTGTCAAGGAACATGTAATGTATTTTAAAGCTACTTTCAGGCCACTAAATGTCATTCATGAAGATGTATCTTATAGGTTATTCCATTTTACCTTCAAAGATGTTGCCTATGAGTGGTTCTTAAACCTACTTGATCATTGTATCACTTTTCAAAATAATTTTGACACCATATTTATTGATCAATTTAGGAAGATCAATAACCCCTGTGTCATTTATCATTAATTTAATACCATCAAGAGAGATGCAAGTGAGACTATTAGGTATTTTAATGCCATATTTCAAAATATGTTCAGCAGAACCATAGATGCTTACAAGCCTAAGGAACTTTTGACCTTAGAGATCTACAAAGATGTTATGGATCCCATGACTTCTATGTTTCTTAAGAGAACTATCCTAGCTATTACCACATTAGCTCAAGATTATTCGTAAGTAGTGGTAATTAGTGACCAAATGTATCCTCAAGGGCAAATGGCATAAGCTATTCCAAATATCAACCCATAGATGTCAGCCTTGAACCTTTTCCTAGCTAATAACTAGAATGTTCTAGCTCTAAATCAAATACCAACTCTATCTTTCCTTTTAGTCATGTTGTTCCTAATTAGAACTTAGGTTTCTTAGGTTAGAAAACCACCAATAGATATCAAGATAATGGTCAAAAGGATCTAATACCTATCAATATGGCTAATATTAGTCAATCCTAAGCTTTTGAAGATGTAAATAATGAAAATGAGTCCACACTCAAGATGGTCTAGAAACTCAGCATAGATTTCTTGTAATTACAAAAGCAAGTTGGCAATCTTAATGACAACTCTGAAAGGAACTTCACCTTCCAAAGTTTTGATATACTTGGAAATTGATTCCAAAATGGTAGATTCTTTAATAGCAACAAAGTCAATGAGCCTTCTTCATCTACCAAGAAGACTATGGACATCAATCTCATAAATATTGTCTTGCCTAATTATTATAGAGTATATGCCACTTCTAGGCATGGTGAGATAGATTGTATTGAATTTTATAAAGCTTTTGAATCCTTCTAGGAAGAGATTGACACCTTTGAGGTTATCCCAAATAAAGATAATACTATTATCACTTTTAGATCTAAATCACAAGATCAAGTACACATGGTGGAGACCTTCCAATTTCCTTTCTAAGAAGATAATGAGCCTAACAATATCCTTGAAGAAATATAAGAATTTCAATAATTCCTAAAGAATTACCCTATAAGGAATAGGGAGAAAAGATAGCCCTTGAATATTCTACTCCTCCCAATAACTATGGGAATCCTCTAGATACATATTCAAGGAATGATCCTGAGCCACCCAAAGGTATTTCTTTTAAGCCTTTGGCTGAACCTTTAAATAAGACTAGATACAATATTGTTGAGGACATGAATAAAATCAAGGAAAATATCACTCTACATGAATCGACATAGATAACTGAGTAAAGAGACCTTCTCTTGGAATCCTTGTCTAAGAATATTGGAAAGGCACCAAAAAATGATGCTGCTAATGTAACCATGTAAGTGACAAAAGTAGAGTCTCCAACCTTTTGGCTCATATCTAGAGTGTTTGGTAAGAATATCCATAACTATCTACTATAATTAGGGGATTCAACTAATATTATGCTAGCTAAAATTTGTGAGTAACTAGGATTGAACCTAATCAAGTCAGATCGAGTAGTCACATAACTGGATACATCAAAATTCAAAGTCATTGGAGAGATACTTAATGTGCATATTCAATTGGCAAGTGAACCTTGAGTTTAATAGTTTATTGACATTAAAGTAGTAGGCATCCCTAATACATATGGGTTACTTATAAGTAGGAAATAGACTAAAGCTTTGAATGGGTACATGTCCACTAACTTTTCTCATTTGTTGTTGCCATGGAAGGGTGTTCCTAATCAGATAAGTGTTGAGAGAGAGCTAAGGATGAAGCATATGATAACTAAGTATAATTAAGTTAATGAAAGGTTAAACTTCCTTGATTTTTATCTTAGAATATTCACCTTAGAAATTACACAAAAATCAAATTCTAAAAACCCCCTCCAATGCCTAGATTATGGAAGTTACATGTTGATGGAGCTAGATGCAAATCAGGAGCTAAATGCAAATTAGGATCAAGAGTTGGCATTGTAGTAGTGGACCCTACAAATAAATAGTAACATGCTTCTTATAGGTTTTAATTTCCTTGAACTAATGACTTAGTTGAGTACAAAGATCTTATTCTTGGACTACAGCTTTCCATCAAGCATAGAGTTAAAGATCTTCTGGTATATGGAGACTCCGAACTTGTGGTTAACCAAGTGAGGAGTAAATACCAGTGCAAGTTATCTTAATTGAAGAGATATAAGTTTATGGTATGGTATTTGATTGAATATTTTTAATCCTCTAACATCTTAGCTATTTTAAGGGAAGAAAACAAGGCTATTGATTAGCTTTCTTCTGTGCAGCGAACCTCATGCTAAATCAAGATTCCCTTAACTTTAGCATTGAGTTGGTACCTTGCCCATCAATCCTTGATAACATCAATCACCTCTAGGTTTTTAATGATAATCAGTATTTCATCAATTTATTGACCTACTCTGGGGCATTTGAATCCCATTTCATTGATGAAGCAGATGAAAGCTCTCTTAAAAAGGAGCCTAATGGTATGATTATCTAGCTTAGTGATAACAAGATATCAAAAGGGATGATCTATTTAGAGAGGCTATTTGATCATGATAAGATTACGAAGGTACTTAGGGTACCCAAAGTGAGTGGAAAATACTACTAGCTAGTAGATCTTGGCCCACAAGACCAACCTCAACTAGTGAACATAGGGAAAGCATGCACTAAAATAGAAAATAAGAAAGCAAGGGAGTTGCTCACAAAGTACAAAGATTTCATTGGTTGGTCCTCTAAAGAGCTAAAGATATTTGACCCAAGGGTCATAACTCATATAATACCTCTTAAAGAAAATTGCAAACCTTTCAAGTAAAATCAAAGGATAGTCAATCCTATCTTAGAGCCTATGATCTATAAAGAGTTTAGAAAACTATTGGATGCAAGGATTATCTTTCCTATCAAACACTCCACTTCATTTGCAAACTTGGTCCTAGTAATAAATAATAATGGGGAAAATATATTATGCATTTTATTTAAGAACTTGAATAAGGCTTCTAAAAAAGACAACTATCCTCTACCTTATTTAGACCAAGTCATACAAGCTATTTTAGGGTCAGCTATGATGTCCTTTTTAGATGTATTCTCAAGGTATAACCAAGTGCTAATTGACAAAGATGATAGGATAAATAAATCTTTCATGACCAAGTGGGGAGATTATGCCTAAAAGAGGATTCCCATTGGGCTTATCAATGTAGGAGGAACATTTCAAAGGGCCATGACCATGTTTTCCAAGGTCTAGTAGGAAAATGTATCATCATTTATATGGATCAATTGATAGTTTTCTCTAAGAACAAAGATGATCACTTCATGTACTTGTAACAAGTGTTTGAAATGTGTAAAAGATATGGCATTTCCCTCAACCCAAAGAAGAGTACATTTTGTGTCATAGAGTGGAAACTACTAGGCCATGTTATCACCAAAAAAGAGATATCTATTGATCCTAACAGAGTGGAAGCCATCTCCAAAATTAATTTTCCTAATAACATAAAAGAGCTTAAGTCATTCTTTTAGAGAATTAACTTTGTAATAAAGTTCATCTTAGGTTTTACTGAAATTGTCAAGCCTTTGAATGGCATGCTAAAGAAAGATGCCAAGATCTTTTGAAATGATGAATCTAAGAAGGCTTTTGCTGATATTAAAAGGGCAATCACTGAAGCCCCAATCCTCATAATTCTATACTTCTCAAAGGATTTCTATCTATATTCATTTTCTTTTGAGCATACTATGGCTATGGTTCTAACTCAAAATGTTGATGGGAATGATCATCCCATAGCTTTCGTGAGCACCAATTTCAAGAATGCTAAAGTGAACTATTCTATGATTGACAAGTAAGCTTATGCATTGGTGAAAGTATTTAAAATTTCTAGGAATTATATCCTTAGGAATAAGGTACATGCTATCTTACCAGACCTAGATACAAAACTCATGATGAGTCAAAATGAGCTTGGAGAAAGGAGAGGCAAATGGATGTCATTTCTAAAAGAGTATGGAATCAAAATTAAGATTGCCAAGTTGGTAAGATGCCAAGGATTAGTTCAAATGATTTCCAATGTAAACCCCAAGCTCCATGTCATGTAATTCAACTATCAAATCTTCCAACCAAATGAGTGGTATTATTCTATCATCCACTTACTTATCAATGGTGTTTATCCCCAAGACTTACAATAGAACAAAGGAGAGCCTTAAGGCTCAAAGTAGCTCATTACCTCATTAAGAATGGATTATTTTATAGAAATAACTTGGAGAGAATTTATTTAAGATGTGTATCCAAATAAGAAGTAGCTCAAATCATGAATACCTTCCATGAGAAGCTAGGAAGTGGACACCCTTTAGGAAGAACCACAACTCACAAGATCCATATAACTAGGTATTATTGGCTTACCCTTTTCAAAAATACTCATAATCATGTGAGGGAGTGACATGCATGTCAGATATTCAACACAAAAGAGCTAAAGGCAGCCATGCCTTACAACATATGATAGTTGGAAAACCCTTTGCGTAATGGGGGTTGGACTTTGTAGGGGTGATCAACCCCAATTCTTCTAAAGGCCATAAATTTATCCTTACTACTACTGACTATTGTACAAGGTGGAGTGACATTGTTCCCACTAAACATTTTAGGATAGAAGAGGTAATTAACTTCATGTAAGAAAATAATTGTACAATATTTGGAACCCCAGTCTCTTTGGTCTATGATAATAGATTTGCCTTCACTTCTATTGAGATGACTGAATGGGCATATTACAATGGCATCACTCTAAAGCTTTCATTCAATCATTATCCCCAAGGTAATGGAGTCTTTGAATATAAAAATAATAATTTGATGAAGGCTATCAAGAAGTCTACAGAAGACAAACCAAGAATATGACACAAGCTCCTGAAGTATGTACTATGGGCAGACAAGATAAGGATTAAGTAGGCTCTCAAGGCTTCACCATTATTATTGGTGTATGGAAAAGAACCTATCTTCCCCATAACCCTCAAGTTTCCCACATTTACCTTCATATAGGAGTATATAGAAGAAATCCAAGACCTTGCTAGTTCAAGGTTGCTAGATATTATTTAGATGGAAGATGCCATAGATAAAGCATTTGTTGACTTTTACAAGCATCAAACAATAGTGAAAAGGTGGTTTAATAAAGGATCCAAATTCAAAGTGTTTAAGCAAGGAGATTTAGTCCTCCTCTAGGACAAAGATTTAGAGCCAAAAGGGAAGCATGTCAAATCACACCTTTTTGTATTGCACCATATCAAATTATAAAGACATTAGGAAACAACACCTTTAAGTTGAAAGACCTCTAAGGAGCAGATTTCATCTTTCCCACCAATGGGCAATATCTCAAACATTACTTTACTACTGCTCCACTAGGGGTGTTCATGAAGTGAAATATGTAATAATTTTTAGATTAGATTAGGTAGGCTAACTATTTTCTTTTCTTAATTTCCCTTCCTTATTTGCTTGTACATATTTATTTACTTCTTGCTTGTTTCTTTTTATTGTGTGTTTGTTTTGTGTTTTTTTTTTTTTCTTATTTTTGCTCTTTTGTTTCCAATAAGTCCTATCGATATTTTTTACTCAAGTTTTCATGAGATTGATTAAAATTCTAGTGCTTTGAAGTAGGGTTATGAATCTTTCAATGTTAAACATAGGTTGTCACAAAGCACCATGATGCAACTCAAAGATAATGGTGTATATTGATATAGAAGTTAATTATCATGACAAGTCTTAAGCATAATCTTCAATAAAGGTTTGGTTTAAATAATAATCTTATGTGTTATAAGAAAACTCAAGTTGTTGAGGTACATTTCATACTAACACTTTAAAAACATCCTTGTCTAGGATAGAGGTTACAACTAAAAGTGATTACCCCAAGAATCAAACACTTGACCAAATCCTTAAAACCAGGCTATATTGGTTCCCAGCCTTTGAAAAAAAGATCTAGAAAATACAAAAAGAAGAAACTTATTGCAAAATCTATGGACAAAAAGCAAAGGTGATTCTAGTAACCTCCACCTAGGCTATGGATGCCTAGTTAGCAGTGTGGTAAGGCCATGAGTAGGTCTAAAGTTATCTTTGTTAGGGATATGGATGCATGGATGGTAGTAGAGAAATAACTAAGCCTTCCTTGAACTAGGATTAACTATTCTCAATCAATATCCAAAATGCTTCAAGTTAGGTGTTATGACCAAAGGTATGACATGGATGTTGTCTTCCAAAGTTCCATGACAAATAGTAAGTGAAATCAAAGCACACACTATGTGTCTATGTTTTAGCATTTTGATTTTTAACTTTACACATGTGAGGTTTACACCAATCAAGTTTTGATTTAGACAATATTATGGACCCAATGGATGAGAAACTTATGTATTGTTCTAAACTAGAGCCTAAGGTTCTAACATATTTCTATGTTTCCCTTGTGAGTCACCATTTTTTGGATCAACATAACCCCACTTTCTTGATTTTACAAATGGGGGACCCTTATGAATGTTTAAGAACATCTGAACCTTGAAAGATTGCTTGAAGAGATTATATTTTTTAGAATTTGAAGATCATCCACTTGAAAGGGATGTGATTTATACACACTTAATGATTATGTTTTTGGACTATCTTTGATAATGATATGTCTTTGAAGATTGAATTGTAGGTTACATAAATAAGGCTAGGTTTCCCCTACAAAAACCTTAACTTTTGAATTTAAAACTTAGAGGGAGGACTTGTTCAGGTTTCTTAACCCCTCCTAATTTAGTGTCTTGTTTATCAATCTAATCTAATAGTGCAAATTGAATAAAATCAAACATGCCAATATAAACACCAAAATACCATTTGAAATCTTAAATTTGAGTCACTTTCTTGAAAATGCCCTTCAAAGTTTCTTGATGTGTCCCTTCGAGAAAGTTGTCTCTATCCACTTTGGTAGAAAGTGCCCTATGGAGTTTTTTGAAGTGTCCCTTTGGGAAAGTTGTCTCAGTCTACATTAGCAAAAAATGGCCTTCAGATAAATTGTTTTGGGAATTATTTCTTGTATACATTTTATCTAAAACAAATAAACCCTTCATCTTTTTTTAAACCTACCCTTAAGAAGAATTGGTTAAGACACTTTTTCAAGAAAGTAACCCTTCAAAAAATGTTTAAGAGCAACAATGTCAAGTCTTTCTAGGTTATTTTTTAATACATAACCCTAAAATTTTCTCTTTATAGGGACCAATCATTGATGAGTACATGTATCATAATCAATGGCCCATGATTACTCATAGATCTAATCTAACAGTGTGAAATCACTCAAGACTTTTCAATGCAATATAACCTTGAGGCCTAATAAAGAGACATATTTATCAGCCATTAAAATAATCCCATGTGTTTTTTAACATAAATAGACTTAGGAAACATGGATTTTAACCTAAGTTTTTATCAAATCTTATAGGTCATTAAGTCATGTTATCTTTGCAGATCTGATGGTCGACGTTTCATTGTAAGATTTGATCTGATGATAAGAAATGACTGAAGGCTTTCAACCTAATCAAAGTTTAAGTGGCCAATTAAAAAAAACTTAAGGTATCACATTTCTTGAAGACTTGGTCACATGGCCTAAAGAGTGTATTTTTCCTTAAAGAATAATGTGTTTTTCAACACAACATGACTGCAAAGCTTAAGCTTAAGCCCTTTAGGTACATTAGATGAGCTTAAATTTGATAGCCTTATGCTCATAATTTGACATCTATGAGGATGTTTTTAACATTTATGAGGACATCAAATTTAAGATAGTCTAGGTATATTAGATGAGGTTAAATTTGATAGCCTCAGACCTATCATTTGATGTATATGAAAACATTTTTGACACTCATGAGGCCATCAAATTTAACATAGTCTAAACTTTTAAGCCTAGCAATGGGATGTATCTCTTGACCCTTTAAAATTCCCCTTTGTTTTTAACATAAAAACTTAGTATAGTGGCTTTTAACCTATGTTTTTATTAAGCTCAAAGCTCATTAAGTCATATGCATCTTTGCAAATATGATGGTTTGTGCTTCATCATAGGATTTGATCAAACAGTGTGAAATGTCCAAAGACTTTTCAATGAGCATAAATCATAATGAAGGTGACCAATCAAAAAATAATTCATATCTTGAGATCAATAGATTGTGCTCAACTGTAGATCCAATCCAATAGTGCAAAATGAGAGAAACTTTCAAAGACTAATGGCTAACTTATAAAAATATTTTCATGGGAGTAACATGAGTGAATTTATGAATTCACCATCTCTACCATTAAAATAGGAAAACACCTAGCTCACCAATGTAATAACATATTCTTTGTTAAATTGAGCCATAATTGTATTCAAAAGAGATGAAAATCACCTTGAGAAGAGCTAAAATTAGTCAATGAGATCAAGTAGTCTAAGGGAAATTAACTAGTTGAAGGAACATGGCCACTATTAGATATTAAAAAAGAGATGAAGTCAAGGTTTATTTGTCTACTAACAATGAAGGAAGATGTTGTAAAGACACTAAATTAAACATGGAAACCTTGAATAATGGTTTGAAGAAATGGTCAAAAATATTCTTTGAAATTGACCTTTTACAACCATTGGTTCCCAATGAGAAATGAATTACTATAGTTCATAGGAGGGATAAAGATCTCATGATAATCTAGATGTCTGGACTTAACCTCATAGCTTCCAAACCATAAGTACTCTATTGTGTTGATATCTTAGATCATATGTTCATTAATTGTAGAGTAGATGGAGACTAGATAATTAAGGAGGGTACATGAAAAAGGATTGCTTATATAGCTCCAATAGCTTTTGAAGGATACTATAAGCTTCTCAAATATCATATATACCTCCTTATAATCAAATAATGGACCACTAAGGATGACTTAGATAATATCTTAAGACCATGATTGGATAGAGGAACTCTTGTAATGAGAAACCATGATGGGAAAATCCCAATTATACAATTCAAGGAAGGGATTAGAATCATCATGACTTTGTTAAATAGGGATTTTGGAGTATCAATCACATCCTATGTTGACCCTAGGTAGGTCTCCTATGTTTATTTCATGATAGGAGAAAGGCTGACTCCACCTATTGGAGAAATGATAAGTATCCACCTAGGAAGGCAATTTAATGGAATTAAAAGAAAAATAAATCAGCTCTTCACTATGATGCCTTAATTTTTAGATGCATTCATGGCCTCAACCTTATTCCCTACCATCAATAATTGGTCCCCTCATAGCAAGATTACCATTTCTCACCATTACTCCAAATTACACATATTGAAGTATAGAGATCAAATGCAATTCATTTGTGATTGCATATATCCCAATCTAGTTGGGATAATTATTGGAAGTCCAATGCCCAGGGTTCAACCCCTCATTAGGCAATTTATATAGCCCATTGCTAACATATGGATCTATCTTGAATTTATGGTCATCAAGATTGAAGGAATCCAAACCTAGCCCTTCAAATTACCAGTGCATATCCCAATCAAGCTAGTTAAGAGTGAGATTTCCCATCAACTTCATGGTATAGTCCATGTATGTCAAGAAAATAAGAAAGTCATCCTAAATATCTTCCCATATCTAATTGGGAAGACAAAAATTCATGTATGGAAGCAATTAGAGATCTTAGCAAGGAATAAAGAGACATTCTTCTTCCAATTAGATGACCTAAAGACATGGGATCCAAAGGTAAATGTGCTTTCCCATCTACAATCCAAAAAACTACATAAGTTTCCTTATGAACATGAATTGGGTCCATATGACCACTTATACACAAAGGAAACCAACTTTGAGGAAGTGTTGGCTAGGTTTAAGGGGCATGGATTCAAATTATAATATAGATTATAGAGGGAAGAAAAATCATCAGGAGAAGTATAGAAAATGAATCACTTGAAATAACACCTCTTACCTTCCACTTTAGGTCCATCACAAGTTCCTTAAGGTACACCTTAGCAACAATAACTACCTCAATAAAGAGTACCCAAAATTGAGGGACCTAGTGAAAAAAAGATGGAACATATGTCAGGAGAGGGACCCTTTACCTTAGCTCTACCTCAAATACCCCCTTCACCTATGGAATATCTTGATATGGTTGCCTTGGAGCCCTATAATATAGTGGATGAGTCCTTCAAGGATCTTTTAGAGACATATGAGTCAGACAATGAAGGAGATGAAGATGAAGAAGCCATAATTGTGGTGGCACTAATTAAAGGTCCCAAAGCTGAAGGGATAAATAAAGTCAAAGGAGTTATCTTAGATTTGGTACATGTTAACAAAATAAAGAGGGAGACAAATATGGCTCTCATGTCTAGAGCCTCCAAAAAACCCAAGTGGATTCACCCAACAAGTGAGGTGAACTTGTTTAGTTATGAATTTCCCATTAATGGACCTCTCATCCCTGATTGGTTCATCTATAATAAGTTCCAAAATATACCCTCTCAAATGCATTCATGGGATTTGACTAACAATTACAATGTTAAAGTAAATGATGAAGTCTAGCCCTAGATCTTATAGATCATGAAAGATCAATAAGAGAGGAGAATGATTGAGGTTGTTAAGAGGACAAGGAAGAAGATAGAAGAATTAGTGAAATCAAGAGGGGCTGATCTAGAAACACAATAATCTTCAAAACTTTCAAAAGTAGAGCCCAAGGTAAAATTTAACCCTGATACAACTACACTTGAGAAGGTTACTACAAAGAAAACAACCATTGGAACTGAATAAATCACTCTCCAAAGAATGGAACCATTTACATGACTCACTCAAGTGTAAGTATAAGTAGCAGGGGAACACCCCATTCATCAAGAACATATTGCAAGTTTGGTGTAAGCCCAATCAATAATGGCTATGGTGGAAATTCATGGAATCAATCAAAAGATCTTGAACTTGGAGAAGGAGAAGAAAGACTTCGAGGCATAAGTCTCACTATAAATTCTATAGGACTTGCTGAAGATGTTAAATAAGTACCTCCTAGATTCCTTTAAATGATTAAAGGCTATCAAAATCAAGCTTAATACCCTATAAATTCAAGCTAAGAAGGCATAAACATTGATAAAATAATGACAAGAAACCAAGGACCAAGTGGCAAATCTAATCAAAGTATGCATCACTAAGCAACCCTTAGATTTTAATATCATTAAATAAAGGAAATTTAATTCCATTCAAGTGATCTTGGTGGATCAAATTTAGGAATTAATTTAATGGTATAATAAGGCCAATGATGTCATATATAAAGATAAGGACTTGGTGAATATAATTGAGAAATTATTAAGATCCTTGTTGGTGGCCCCATCTCAACCCACTACCATTGGCCTAATGCATGATGTGTAATTATATCAAGGAGTCCAAAACTTCATCCAATGCATTAAGGATGAAAACTAAGGCCAATCTAGTTAATATAATTCAAAATTACTTAATGTCATCGTCAACATTAGAGAACAAATAATAGAAGCATGGTGCATACAAGAGGTCACCCTCAAAAGTGACAAAGAATATGATACATTAGTTGAATAGGAAGAAGAGATCTAATGAAGCCCATAGTAAATTAAGTTAATCAAATAATAATAAACTATGTTTAAAGACTTAATTCAACCTAATGATTAAGGGGTCCCACTAGCCTAGGATCAAAGTCAAGATTATCCTTTTGTAAACTATATATGTTAGTTTGTTAGCATATATTAGTATTTCAATCTAATAGGTGCCTAAAAACCATATGTACTATAGAATTATTTGTAAAAGGATATTTTTCCTTACATCTTGAATAAGTTTGATACATTGCTTATGTCTTCTATAAATAGGAAAGTGTTACCATTTGTAAAGGGAGGGATTTTGAGCAATTTTATACTAGACCAATTAATACAATTAGAATTTTAAAAAGATTCTATGGTGTTTTGTTATATTGTTTTTTATTTCTCTCAATTATAGGTGGATGTATTATATTTTAATGGTTCTTGGATAGATGAGATATATTTAATGTTCATGATGTTTTTGGCTTGTGTTGTGCTAGACTAGTTGAAGGATTCTAAGTTTACTTAATTTTATTTGCTCTACATTGGAGTGTTCTTATGAAATTAAGATTAACATAGCAAAATCTTTAAGAAATATTGAATTTTACTCATGATATTTATATTTTCCTTAGAACCTTTCTTGATTTTTGGTGATGCTTGAACTTATGCTATATTGAATTACCTATTGGTTAAATGTGTGCTCAAATTGAATAAAACTTTATCATTGTGTTTGAGACTAATGCTTAAAATCACATTTATTTTCTACCTTAGCCTACCTTCTATTTATTTTTTTATCTATGATCACTTTAGTTTAAATATCATGGTAAATAGTTAGTTAGATTAGCTTAGAGTTAAAAATATTGATCAAGAAGACTACAAGACTACAAAGACTTAGACCCTAGTGGCTCCCAACCACCACATCAAACAAATTTTGTGGGCAGCTCTCATACTTTGTCAAATATTCCACCACATGCATACTACTTGTCAGAAACTACAACTCATGCCTTGGATTCTTGTAATCCTATAATGAGAAGTGTTCATCAACACTGGGGAACACTCTATGGAGCAATTGGAAGCATCAATAGTATGAAATATTAGGACATGTTATTTTAGAATTTTACATGATATGTCTATGAATAATCTTATTTTTGAACTTCCTTCTATCCCCTCTCATCATGAAACTTGAGAGGGTTACTTACGTGGTAAGCAACATACTAACCCCTTTCACAAGAATCATGATGCAAATTCCTTATATCCTTTAGAATGGATTCATAGTGATGTTGTAGGACCCCCTAAAGTTATATCTCTTAATATTTATTTGTATTCTATTATTTTTATTAATTATTACACCAGAATGGTTATTTTTAGTTTTAAGGTCTATGTGGGTCTGAAGTCTACTATGGATGGGTATTTGAATAGACTAGAACCTTTATTGGCAAAAAAATCAAGAACAAACAGGAGGTTTGAGAAATCCTCCATACTAGGTTCATTACTAATTTCATTGATTGGATTTGTGGTATTGATAAACATCTATCACAGTAATTTTTTATATATTATAGAAATATAGTGGTATTAGTCAGAAATATTTTAGTTGAAATCAGTGAGGAGCTCATCACTACAATCACAAGCCTCAATATTTAAGAGTAGAAATTTAATAAGCTTACTAAGAAATTAGAGCATGATAAGGAGAAATTATTGGTGGACAATGAGTATCTCATGCTATTTCAAGGGGGATTCAATAGAGAAGACCTTCCTTATCCATTAAATGAGGTTTTAGATTATTTTATTTTGTTCTACATCCTTCATTTGATGGAATAGTCTATTTTAGAGGTGAAGCAGGGTAAGAAAATGAAGGAGTTACTTCATCAAGTAGTTATTTTCCTAATTTACAAAAAAATTAGGTTCTTCATCTAGAACTTCAAGATATGTTTGATGAGCATAGACCATAACTATTTATTATAGATTGGAATCCATCTTCTCAAACTCGTATGGAGGGTCATAGCTCTCTAAAACCTCACAAAAATAGGCATTCTTCTAGATTTCTTTGTTTCAAAACTAAGTCCAAACCCTACTATCAATCTGAGTATTCTCTTTATAAAGTACACATAGAGAATATTTTTTAGTAGGATAATACTTTGGTGGTTGACCTTGATGAGACCTATGTTAACCAAGAGAACCATAACCCTATTGAATAGGGGTTCTGTTAATAGAGATAGGAAGGTGAGGCATGAAGACAAAGGTGGGGAGACTCCCTTCAACCATCATAATATTCTGGATCATAAAAACATGGTCTATTATGTCAAGAATCAGAGAAAACTAGAATGTTTGGAAGATGAAGTCAATATTCACAAAACATTTCTCAAATGGTTTATGAAGGACTATACCTAGTTGAAGCAAGATGTCAATAAGTTCAATCAAATGGATGGTCTCCGTTGTACTAAAGAAAAGGAGGTTGATCTTTTCTCCCTTTATGATAGAGTTATTACTCTAGAGAGGGAGAAAGAAGACCAAAAATATAAGTTGAACATCCTTACTAATTTTAGTAAGGTTACTATTAACAACACTATGCCTAGTATGGAAGGCATGTCCATGTGTTTCAACAAGGTTGATATTTCCAAAGGAATCACACCTAATGAGAAAATCAAAGACATCATCATTGGTAAAGAGGAGAAGAACATCAATTGGATCATTGATAGGAACCTTAAGAGCATGACTGAATATTGGAGTAAGGCTTATGATAAATGGAAAATATTCAACAATTGAGTCTGATTTGGGTTGTGTAAGTGATGTTTTTTTGTTGTGTCTTTGTTGTCTTTTTATTTTTCTATTGTTATTTTAGAATCTAGTATTTTTTATGGCTTGTGGTTGTCCATAGGTGTGATTTTATTTTATAGGTAGGGTACCTTTAAAACCCACTTTTACCTCTAGTAAAAACACTAGAATGATCTAGTATATTTTCATTAAAAAAATCTGATGTGTTGTCTAAATTCAAGGAATTTAAAGCTAGTGTTGAAAATGTGTATGATTTTTCTATTAAGAGATAAAGAATTTATAATGGTGGTGAATATGTTAGTAAATATTTTAATTCTTTTTCCAATAGTTGTGATATTCAAGTGGAACTGACAACTCCCTGCTCCTCTCGGCAAAATGTTACTACTACAAGGAAAAACCATATCATCATAGAAATGCCTAGACCAATGTTGTAATCAATAAATGTTCCCAAGTTTTTATGGGATGAAGACATGAATGCTATTGTGAATATTCTAAATAGAGTCCCTACCAAAGCTTTACATCACTATACCCATTTAGAAATGTGGAATAAAAATAAACCTAGTTTATCTCATCTCAAAATATTTAATAGTCATGCTTCTATTTTTATTCCTAAAGTTAAAATAAAGAAGCTCGATCCCACTTCCTATTATTATTATTATTATTAGTTTATGGAGGTAAAAAATGTTTAAGAGTGTATGATATTTCAAAATGTGATATTATTGATAATATAAATGTTCTTATTCTTGAAAAATACTTTTTTGTGCCCTTTGTGGAACCTCCTCAATGTTATTTTATTGATGAACCCAACTCTCATGTATCTGTTTATGATAAAATAGATGTCCTTGGGGAAGTTGATCCAGTGTTGGATAAATTAGAGTCTAAGGAAACCTCTAAGTTTCATGTTTAATCTAAAAGACCTAGATGGGAAAAATCCCTAATTTAATCTTCTAATGTTGATAATATTAATAAATTAACTAGAAGTCAACATTTATATCATGCTTTAACTACTATGTATGAATGTGAACCTCAATTTTTTAGAGGAAGCCATTCAAGATGATAGCTAAAATTTTGCTATGTAAATTGAATATAATTCTTTAATTAAAAATTAGACTTGGAATTTTGTCCCTCTTCTGCCTAAAAGTCATATTGTCAATTGTAGGTAGCTTTATAAGATCAAATGTAATTCAATTCGTAAAATTGACTAGTATAAATCTAGATTAGTTTCTCATGAGTTTATTCAAAAACCCAGGATTGACTATGTAGAAACCTTTTCTCCTATATAAAACATGAGTAATGTTAGACTTATTATTACTCTTGTAACTGAAAATGATTGGGTGATCCACCAAATGGATGTCAAGAATGCATTTATAAATGATGATTTAGAAGAGAAAATATATATGACTGCACCTAAAGGTTTCGTTAACCCTAATAGAGAACATTATGTATGCAAGTTGATAAAATATTTGTATCGTTTAAAATAAGCTCCTCAATCTTGGTATTCTAAAATTACTTCTTTTTTCAAAGAATTAGGTTTTTTTAACTGTTATTCAGATAATGATCTCTTTGTTACATTTGGAAATGCTCATTTGAGTATAATCATATTATATGTTGGTGATTTATTGATTACTAGTGATTTATCTAGTTTAATTCATAAATATAAGGATAAACTAAGTTAAATGATTGAAATTATTGATTTAGGATTTTTACATCATTTTTTAGGAATGGATATATTTTAGGATAAACATTTTATTATTGTATCACAATCTTAGTATGCTAATATCCTTTTTGTTAAGTTTAACGTGCTTGATTGTAAATATTCTTTTACTCCTATTGAAGTTAGTGTTAAAATTGATCAAAAACCTACATTTGAAAAATATACCCCTCATTTATATAGAAAACTTGTTGGTAGTTTGATTTATCTAACCATTATTATGCCATATATTTCAATATTGTTGGTGTTGCTTCTATATTTATGCAGGATCCATATTTGGATAATTGGAAATTAGTTAAATTGAATCTTCATTATATCAAAGGAATAATTAATTTTGGTTTATTTTATTATTCCATTGATAATGTTAAATTATATGGTTATTGTAATGTTGACCATGTTGGAAATATTATAGATTGTAAACCTACTTATAGATATGTGTTTAACCAATGAATAATGTCTTCCCAATTAACTGCAACCACTACTTAAAGATAAAAAAGGTGTTTCTCACACAAGACTCATAACTCAAGATTTATTATTGCATCAATGCTTCATATGCCAGATTCAAGATGGTATATGATTCCTAAAAAGGGTGTGAATGATTACAAAGATATATACAATCACAAATCACTTCTATGATATCT
The DNA here is from genome assembly GCA_037957365.1 of Torreya grandis. Lineage (NCBI taxonomy): Eukaryota > Viridiplantae > Streptophyta > Pinopsida > Cupressales > Taxaceae > Torreya > Torreya grandis. The sequence goes on along the minus strand of JARHVA010002107.1, from coordinate 2,284,680 downwards.
CAACACTTAAGAAATAATACTAGCAAAGACCTGCAATAATCTCCTTTTTGAAAATTAGTAGACCATAAAAAGTACAAGATAGAAAAGGGAAATCATTCACTAGACTATACCAACAAGATTGAAGTCATTACTCAATGTTACAACATGCAAGTGACAACAAAACTTGTATATTTCTTTAATAGTTCTTTGAGTACAAATCTGGCCAAAGTTTTTCTAATAACCAGTGGAGGCTCTTGAATAAGACAAAAGAATGCATATATATATATATATATATATATATATATATATATATATATATATATATATATATATATATATATATATCCTTTGAGAGGTGGAACAATCAAAGTAAATTCAATGGTTACTTGGACATATATTATCTTTAAATAATCAGTTACATTTACATGGGAGAGAAGTGGGTGAGTTATGCCATGTCACCGAATGGATCAGTTACAATGAGTTACAATTGAACCAAAAGCATTAATTACATTTGTTACAACCAAACCAAAGCCTCAATTACATTTTTCCATGTGTTATCTCTTTTTCTCCTTCAAGTTTCCACTAAGCCTTTTGATATGAATGGCTATTTCCCATAGTTTTAAATTGACTTATTGCGGGTTGTCACTCCATGTATTTTCTTCAAACTTTTTGTTTTAGCCTTTTTGTTTCCTTTGTATCAAACAAGTTTTCCGAAAGAATTCATTCCTTCAAACTTTCTATTTGTCCCTTTCAACTTCCTTTAAATGACCCTTTCGAAATTTGAAAATATTCCTTTGTAAAAGTTTCAAGTGTCCTTTAGCTTTTGAAAATGACCTTATGGAAGGGAAAAATACCCTTCAAATTTTTTGAAATGGCCCACCTTCCCACTGAAACAATATTTTGGAATTTTTGAAAACATCCCTTCTAGAAAGTTGAAATGCCCTTCAGACTTTCTAAAAAGTACCTTTTGGCCTTATTACAAATGCCTTTTGAGAAAACTGCAAAGTGTCTTTCAGGAAAATGAAAATGGCCTTCAGAAAAGTTGAAATGGACAATTTTCCTAACAAAAGATACCATTCAAAAAAATTAAACATACCCTTCAAAAAATTTGAAATATACCCTTAGGAAAAGTTGAAAGTGTCATTTTTGGCATGAACTATATATTTTGTAAAATTTGCGAAGTACATTAAAAAAAATTGTGCAGAAAATTTATCTGAAAGAATTTGGCACTTTATCTTTAAGAGATTTGTCTTGGATAAATCATCTAATAGAATTTGTTACTTGGCTAAATGAAAATCCCAAAATAAATAAACTTAAGGAAAAATCCTCAAAATATATTTTTTTAAAGAATTCAGTAAAGGCTTAGAACAAAAACTTGAAATAATTTAGCAAAGGCTTAATAAAGACCAAAAATGAACTTTTTGAAAGTAATAGACTTGAATATTTGTTGTAGCTTTGTCAAAGAACACTTCTTTCTAATGAAACCTGCATACTAGAATTGACCAAAGATATAGACTTAGGTAGCTAAGTTTTTAGATAGGGGTGCCTAATTTTGGCATGAAGGGCCAAAATTTAGTCAACAAAATTAGCATACTAACTAGCCCAGTAGCCTTATCCAAATCAAGGTCAATGGAATCAATGGATTCTTGAATATGACTAATAAGGATTATTCCAAAATAAAATAAAAGGAAACACACCAAAAAACAATAACAAGACCAATAAAAGACAACACAAAACAAGACATGGACAAACTCACACATGTGTATAAGCACTTAGGGAACACAAGTAAAATAGGAAACTATTTAAAAAATAAAAAAACTTCAGTAATAATGCTTTAGATATATCCCATTGACTAGGACATGCAACTCCTCTCCATCCAACTTTGAGAGTTGGAAAACATTATATTTTTTTCACTATGTGAACATATATGGGCCACTCCACAAAGCATAAAACTTTGTGTGCCTTTCAGGTTTGGCCCTAGTTTAATCCCATTTTAAGACAATGTATCCTTCTCTAAAACTCCTTGGCATGGACTTATTTTCAAAATACTTCTTTATTTTCTATTGGTGAGTAGTCATGGTGTGTATATATTGATCTCTTATCTCCTTAAGCTACATCAACTCACATAATCTAACTTCCATGCTCTAATTCTCCATCAATTGTAGCTGATATGTGAGGTCTAATGCTGGTAACTCAAGTGAGATAGGAATTTTCGCTTCCCTTCCATAGATAAGAGTATATAGTTAATTTATAATTTCTCTTTGGGGTAATCCTATCATCCCAAAGAGCTATCTTTAACTTGGTATGCCAAGTCATTTGATTCTCCTCCATTGTCCTCTTTATGATCTTGATTAAGTTCTTTTTTTTGGAATCATCTAGTCCATTCCCTTGGGGATAGTAGTTGGAGGAGGTGCTAAGATAGATGCCATGTTTCAAAGCCCATTCACTTATCATTATTCCTACAAAGGCTAATACATTATCTAAAATGATTATTGAAGGAGCTCCAAATTTAGTTACTATACCTTCATAAAAGTCAATGAATGAAATTTCATTTACCTCATTAAGACCTACAAACTCCACCCATCTTGTAAATTAATCAATGGTATTCAACACCCACTAATAGCTAGCACTAGAAGGTGGATTGATTATCCCTATGAAATCCAAACCCCATTGCATGAAGGGTTGCTCAACTTGGATTGGATGAAGAAGCAAGGTAGATAAATTTTGTTTTCCATCAAAAATAGAAAAAAAATTGAATTTTATTACCCAAACACAAGTGTCCTTAAACAAGCTAGGCCAAAAGTAACCAACACTCATAATTTTAGTAGTTTTGGTTCTTGGAGCAAAGTGACCACCAACTAGTCCATCATGAAACTCATGCAACACTTTATCAATCTGATCAAAATCAATACATTTTAATATCACACCTAAAAATTCCTTTCTAAATATCACTCCATCAACAAGTATATAAGAAATGGATTACAACCTAAAGTACCTTCTCTTGGCCCTATCAAGACCTGGTGGAAACTCACCAGCTTAAAGGAAATGGATCATGTCTTTTGTCTAACTTCTCATAGAGGAAGGTAAAATTATATTGGGTTCATCATGGAGTGCCAAAAAAACCTCCCTTTGATCTTTTAAGTCTTAATTAAGATGCTCACATAGTCCTTTTCCCTTCACTAGCTCGGTTATTTTGATCTCCACATCATACTACATCACTTTGGTGATCCAACCTACCCTTTTCTCATTAAAATCTCTACTCAACAAAAAAAATTCACACTAGGATGAGGAAAATAAATGTGAATCTTGTTATTAGACAACATATTCCAAAATTTATTTAAACTCCTTATGATTGAAAGCACTTATTTCTCAATATATCTGTATCTTGTTTCATAGCCTTTTAAACCTTGGTTGAAAAAGGTAATGGGTTGTTCCAAATTCTCATCATTTGATTTGGTAAACATGGATTAAATTACCTCTTCATTCTCAAAAGTGTAAAAATTTAAGTCCTTAGAGAATTTTGGACTTGCAAGAGTATGAGGTTGGGTAACGGCTTGCTTAATCTCTTTAAAACTTTCTTTCCTTATTCCTACCCAAGTGAATATCTCATCCTTCCTTAACAAGGAGGTCAAGCACTTGACCAGGTTATAAAAATCAGGAATAAACCTCCTAATTAAATTTATCTTACCAAATAATCTTTGTAGACCCTTCTTATGTTTATGCAAAGATAATGACAAGATGGCACTTACACTTTCAGGATCAATAGATAGACCTTTCTTAGAAAGTATGTGACCTAAGAGTTTGCCTTCATAAATAAAAAACACACAATTTTTTGGGTTTAGATAGATCCCAAACTCTATAAACCTCTCAAAAATCTATCTTAGGTGATTAAAATGATATTTTTCTTCCTTGGAGAAAACTATCACATCATCAAGATATACCAATACAATGTTATTGATTAATCCTTGAAAAACCATATCCATTGTAGGTTGAAAAGTAGATCCAACATTTGACAATCCAAATGGCATTTTCTTATTGGCATGTGTGCCCCATTTTTAGGTGATGGATATTTTTTATTGGTCACTTTCTTTCATCAAAATTTGATTATACCTGGAATAACTGACTAGGAGGGAAAACCTCTCACTACCTATCACCACTTGCAGAATTTGCTCCATGAAAGGGAGGGGATAATGATCTCTCAAAGACACTGTATTCAAATCCCTAAAGTCTACACACAACCTGATATCCCCATTCTTATTTCTAATAGGGACTAAGTTGGCTAGCCAAGAAGAATGCTTGATGAGAAAGATTATTTTGGACTCAATCAGTTTGGTGAGTTCTTTCCTCATGAGAGGCTAAATCATGGGATTGATTGGTTGTTGTCTTTTCTTGATGGGTTTGAAATTTTCATTTATCTCTATGGTGTGTTGAGCTAATCTTGGGTCGAAACCCTTCAAATCACTATACTTTCATGTAAAAATATCACTAAACTCCTTGCATAGTTCAATGAAATCATGCCTCTCTTGATTAGTGCATACCTTCTAAAGTGCAAGTATCTTATCTTTAACTATTTCTACCCTTTCAAAGTTATCTTTCTTAGTGGACATACATACCTTTTCCTTCTTGATCTGGTAATCCTTGTTGAAAATGCTCTCAAGAGTCACTAAGCCTTTAGGAAGCTTGTTGGAATTCAATTAGACAATCTACCCTCCATAGTGTTGTTATTGTTTAGACTGATTCTTGGAAAAAAACTTAGCCTCTTCTTATATAAAATGTGCTATTTTCTGTTCACTATCAAAGACTTTCCAATTGGTGACATTATCTAGTACGAATGATCTCACAATCACCTTTAGATGGGGCTAGTTTTTATCTTCTTTTATGCTCTTTGGGACATCAAATTGAGTGCCAATAGATGCCAAACTACTAGCATGCTTATTATCTTCCCTTGGTATATATTTGATGTTAAAAGGCATGAAATATTCTACAAGGTCCCAAAATATGTGCTTATAGGACTTGAGCAAGGAGTTCTTTGTTAAATTCTACCCTCTAACTTGATTTACAAAAAGCTTGTTATCACTAAACACTTAAAATTCTTTGACACCTCTTTTCCTTGCCCATTTAAGGCCATGGATAAGGGCCTCATACTCTACCACATTACAAGTGCATGAGAATTGAAATATGAAGGCTAAAAAATACCTTTCCTTTGAAGGTGAAACAAACATGGCTCCATTACCCACCCCCATCTTGGTTATAGACCTATCAAAAAAGAGCTACTATAAGCCATTCACATCCTCACTTGGCTTCATAGAATTAGGCATGAAAGAGCCCTTCTCATCCATATTATATACTCTAAGACTGGATTCTTCAATAAATTTTAAGGATCATGCTCATAGTTGTCATCTCCCCACTCATCTAGGAACAAATCAGAAACTCCCTCGAGGGAAGATGATAGAGATTAGTCAACATGAAGCTCCTCTTCATCAATGATGACATATTTAACATTTTCCACATTAGGTGAATATGGTTCCAAATGATTTTTTTGGATATTTTATAAATCAATATTCACCTTAGTGCCTTATTTTGTCCTAAACACCATGTAATACCAATTGGTTGCCAAATATCAACCTATCTTGGATGTAAAGTCCCTTGACAAAAAAAGAGAAAAATAGGGAGGTAAATATAATAATACCACATCATGGGGACCTAAAAAAGTAATATAAGTAAGAAGGGTCAAATTCAAACATTTCACTACCCCCAAATTTTTGGATGGTGATCCATCCAATTGCAAAACTCCTTTAGTCATTGGCTCATACTCGAGGCCTAGCTTATTTGCTATACATTTTGGCATAACTAATGTGCTTGATCCACTATCAGTGATATAATTATAAACCAATAAATCACCAATAATTAGGGATAGGTAAAAATGAGGAGTCTTCTCATTTTTCTTCACTTGACCATCTATAGATTGAGTTCCATTTACTAGAATGACATTGTCATTTCTAGATTGGCCATCCTATTTGTCCAATCCATGTAATTATTTTTTAAATATATCTTTATACCTTTCTAATATTAGAGAATAACATGATGAAATATTCATATGATTATTCTTCATCTTGTCTACCACATTGATGGAAGGATTACTCACTTTGGGGTTCTCTTTATGAACATTTGCACATTGTGATGTAGCTTGTGGAGGTAGAGTTGTAGCAATTGTCCTAAAATTTAGAACCCTATGATTTAATTGTAGTTTAGGAGCTAAGTTAGACCCACTTACCATAGGAGATGATTTAGGAATCATAATAGGTCCTTTATTAACTCCTTAAGCTTCATCAATAATCCTCCTTTTGGACTTAGTATTAGACGCAACACTAGTATTCAAACTACTTATATTCCTCATGTAATTAATGGCACAAAACTCACCCTCTAAATAATTCATAAGAGTGGAATCAAATTAAACCTATATTATTTACCTCTTTAATTATATTATCATCTCAAAATTTGAAAATTAATATGTTTGATCACCTTCTATAGTCATGCCTTGATTTTGCATTTCATTTGCATAAGCCACTTGTTCTTGTCCATGTTCAAATGATGGATGGTTTGGATGTTATTAGACCAAATTATTTGGAGTGGGGACAAGTGTTAAGCATATAATATATTGAGAGGGGGGGTGAATCAGTATATTATATATCTTATAGAACTTTCCCTTTATCAAATTCCACTTAATCAAACATTCAAGATATGCAATAAAACTCAAACAATAAACATCACACAAGATAGAGAGAGACACCAAATATAACGTGGAAACCCAATGTGGGAAAAACCATGGAGAATCAATCTCAAATATATTCATGAGAACAAACCCATAAGAGCACCATACCCCTTTGCCAAGTACAAACCTCAGCTACAATTCATGAGCACTAACCCACAGGAGCTTCAAACCCCTTTGTTGAGTACCAACCCAACACCTATTCATGAACACCAACCCACAGGAGCACCAACCCCTTTGCCGAGCACCAACCCAGCAACAATTCATGAGCACCAACCCATAAGAGCACCAACCCCTTTGTCGAGCACCAACCCAACAAAAATTTGTGAGCACCAATCCATAGGAGCACCAACCCACTTGTGTATACCACACACCTATCTCTCAATGTTGCTATCTCAACAAATGATAGATCAATACAACATCTCCTTCCTCTCTCTCACCTTTTCTCTTCTAAGCTAGATATAACAAATACAAATCATATTCATCTCTCATAATTGCTCTTCTAAGCAAGATCAAATCAACCTCTCACATCCACATTACAAATGGCTTCTCAAGCCTTTATTTATAGCTTCCAAATGACCTTTGGCCTTCCCCCTTTGTGGCCCTTCAATCCTCATGGAAAATGGTGCCAATCTTGGATGAGCCTTCATATCCAAGCATTTGAAAAGTCATGTGGTGACCCTTCATGACCAAAAACATCCTTCCCACTTTTATCCTTATCTTTGGTGACTCTTCATATTCCTCAAAGTGTCCCTTCATGAGAAATTGCACTTTTACTCTTTTGTCTTCACTTGGTGACTCTTGGTATTCTCCAAGATGACTCTTCATGGAAAAATGCATCCCGTCCTTCTTTTATCTTTATCTCGTGCTCTTCGACTTCTCCATGGGCCCTTCTTTTGTCTCATATGCAACCAAAAATATATTTGTTAATATTAAATAAATATTAACTCACATTAGCCAAGATAAACAATATTAAATGCAATGGGGCCTTTATCACCAATAATACTAAACCTTTGACATCAATGACAATATTTCCAATAATCTCCCCCTTTGTCATTGATGGCAACCTCAATCCTAAAACTGCCACATCCTATCACCTAAACATCTTGTCATCTGAAAACATATAGTAACTCCCCCTTATTGTAGCAACTTGTACCTATTCCCTGTACCTATTTTCTACACCTGTACTTGTACCTATTATTCTCCCCCTTTGACATCAATGGCAAAGGGCCTACCTGGAGATAACACTTAGCTCCCCCTCACTTGATGTTGAACTTCAATGGCAGGAAGTAAAATAAATTACTCCCAACTCCTCTCACCGATCTTTGAGAAGATATATGATAATGCATATAAATCTTTACCTATCCTTTGAGAATCTGCAATCAACTCATTTGAATATTTCCTTCTAATCTCAAAACCTTCCACATGAAACTTTAAGGTGTATTCTTGATCACATATTAGACTTACACTCAATAGATTATGCTTACAAAACATTCTTAGCTTTGGCTCTACTAATATCCAAACTTAAAATACCTTTTTTGTCTATCTTGGCAGTGGTTTTATCTTTGAATTTCACTATGCCACCATTGATCTTCTTTACTCTTATCTCCTATCATATGCCTTGAACATTCACTATCAACGAACCATGGCTGATCTTTATTTCTTGCATGTAAAGCTATTTGCACCAACATAGAATCTTCAAGTTGTTACTTCTGCCATGAACATATCTGAACCTTCTTCTTGATGGATGGAGCTTTGAAACTCTGATCCTCCTTGATTGAATCTACATGAGTATCCTTTTCCTTCTTTCTAAAACTGTTAGCTCTTTTTCAACATTCTAATATCTTATGACCATAATCATTTGAAACACTTTAAAACACTGCATATGCAAGAATCATTCTAATAGCCTCAAACCATAATACTGATGCAAAAAAATTCTTCAAAAATATATTCCCTCAAAAGATTAATCTGCCAACTCACCTTCTTGTCATGCAACATAACCAAGACCCAAAAGCATCCACCATGCTTCAATTTTCTTAAAAGTATCTCCTTGAAGCCTAGAAGAGACACCCCACACAAAAGGGTCCTAGAAACAAATCTCAGGAGATTCCCACATCTCCTCTATTTCTTCCTTGATCTTCTTGTGTTTTTTTTTTAGAATCTGTTTAAGCATTTCTAAACTTTTTGCCCTACTAACCTTATCATTTATGATGTTTTTCATCTTCTCAACTTTTGTAACTTTATTATCTTGACAAAACTCATGCTCAAATGTAACAAGAGATTCTTTACAGTCCTTCTTATCTGATTCTTTATCTACTATAGCAAGTAATTCATTGTCACTCTTAAACTCAACTTGATCAACCTTTACTATTTTAGGTCTCTAAACTTGAATTTGTCTTTTCTCATATTTTCTAGGGGCTCTATATCCTTTGTCATACCTTGAATATCTCTTTACTTTATTTTGACATAATCTAGCAATATGTCCAACCTCATGACAACAAAAGCAAAGAATATTTATCATACCTTTTTCTTGAATGTGACTGAGATGTCCCTTTGATTGATTGCTTCTTCTCATACAATTTCTTGCCCTATGACCAACATGATGATAAAGAAAACAACAGCCATGCAAAGAATTTGAAAACTTGAAAGCATTGGGCTGCTTGATTAGCTTATTTGATTTGCCTTTAAAACCTATATCCTTCTTTCCTTGGACTGATATCTCATGATCTTTCTCAACCTTGATTATAAGCTTCTCATGATTATCTTTTATAGAATCTAACTCAACCTTCAATTGATTACACTCTTCTTCTTTTGATGTTAAAATTGAAGTTACAATCTCTAAATGTTAGGTTGTGGAGCTAAAAGCTTCACTGATGCAGACATGGAAGAGGTAATTAGAGAAAGTTGCTGAGTGTCACAGACACCAGTGTCGGTCAGGCCAATCGACATCAGTAGGATTAGATAGAAGAGCAACCGATGTCGGTCAGATATCAGCCAATGTCAGTCACCTCCAGGTAGACAGGGACCGACGTTGGTCACCTGTGCAGTTTAAAACTGCAAGTTTTACAGGCAGTTAGTTAATGAACTAAGTGTTTGCATGTCAATTGTAGACACCGCAAACGTGTCTGCACCTTGGTTCTCCCCCTTGGTCCTTTCTCCCTCCTAGTCTTCCTTGGTCCCTAACCCACCTAGGTCTTATTAATTAAAAATTAACATCTTTTAATTAATTGAGGCCCCCTTTTCCACCCTACCCTTGCCTCCTTGGATCCTCCCTTGAATCCCTCCACCTTCCCCTAGCATTTATTAGCCCAAATCTCACCATTATAGCCCCCCTCGTCCATTTTGGCAACCTTGCGACCGTTCTGCCCATGACCCCTCGCTCGGCGGCATGCAAGAATGGGCAGAGGCTATTTTTAGCCTCTGTGCCCATCCTGCGACCGCCGACGTCGGCGACCCTTCGGCCGACGTCGGCGAAACTGCCGGCGTCGGCAGCCTTCATTATCCCCTCCTGCGTCCGTTGCAACCCCTGGACTCTTGAGCTCGCAAACAAAACTCTCCTGGCGTTTGGCATTCATCTTGTCTTCATTTTGAACCTCGTGCAACAACAGCAGCAGGTGTAAAGGCTCTTCATCAGAATTCTCTTCTTGCAGAATCTTCCCGGGCTCCAACAACAGCTCCTTCAATTCTTCATTCAGCAGGCAAAGAGGTAAGCAAGTCTATTATTTGATTCTGTTATTTGAGCTTTCAGTTATCTATTGTTTCTTGCCTTCCTTCTACCCTTCCCCCCTGAGAGGCTGCAAGGCCTTCTCAGGACCTGTCCCCTGTCCATCCTCCTCTCACATTGTCCCACTCTTCATCCCAGTTCCAGACAATTCCCCCGTCCCCTTTTTGTCCACAAAAGACCCTGTACAGGGCAAGATTATCCCACAGGCCATTCTGACCCGTCCCCAGACTCTGTCTCGACATCCTCAGCATCCCAGACCTGTCCACAGTCCAGAACACGTCCCAGACCCGACCACAGGCCATTACCCCGACCGACGCCGGTCACTTCCCCAACCGACGTCGGCAGAATAACCGACGTCGGCAGACCTCCTAACCGACACCGGCAGCACTTCCGACATCGGCGACTGTCTTCAGCCCGGCTGCTTCCTCCAGGTAACCATTTGGTGTTTTCTTTCATTTTCAATCTATTCATCATTTCTGTATTCTGGTATCTTATACTTTCTCAGTCTTTTGTCTGTCTTGCATCTGTGGGTTGACCTCCCTTTGAGGAAGTTTTTACACTTCCGGGGACAAGCTTTCGCTTGGCAACCCACTGTCTATCTGTCTAACATCCCCTTGTCCAAGTTTCCTTTTTTCTTGCAGGTGTCATTCCTCCACAGCCAAAGAGGAGTGCTCTCAATCGTCTGGATTTACGGTGCGCAATCTTTAGTCCAGGTACTTCCAAGCCTCGTCCATTTTCTCTAGTTTCTTTATTCAACTTTTCGAATGTAGAAAGCGAATTAGCCCAAGAAACATTCTGGCACGCCCGGTGGGACCCTAGGTTCCTCCTGGGTTCCTTTTCTCTTCTATTCATTTAAGTGCATTTAGGCTCCTTCTCTCTTATCTCTTTCTTCTATTCCAAATGACACTATAAGCAAGGACTAAAACGAACCTTTCTTCTTTGCATGCTAGACTAGTCTAAACGTCATATTCTTGACCCTTTCTCAAAACATTGTCTTCATAACAATATCACATTTCGACTTTGGGCATTAAAACACTTTGCATTCATCTCTGCTTGTGCTTGCATCTTCGTAGTCCACATCTAGTAACTTAAACGCATATTGAATAAATCTAGACACTTGATGTTACACTACCGACTCACATGCACAAAACAAACATATAACATACCTGAGACAAGGCCCGACTGGGATTTCATCCCCCAGCGGATACCTTACCCGTCCCGGTGACCCCACTTGGATTTCATCACCAAGGGGGAAGCCCACTCCGTTCTCTGGCGGAGTCTAAACTCTAGGCGAGGTATATCTTGGCTAAGCGAGACCAGCTAACCACTGGAATCGTGAAGTGAGGGGAGCTTACTCCTTAGCACCAGGCCATGTACCAGACCCTAACACAGATCTTTGAGCACCTAAAACAACACCTAAAACTATCTTTAGACTGCCTTCTTCTAGGACCCTTTTTTCAGCCAATCTCCCCAAACATTCATCTAAGGCATAAGCCACAAATTTCTAAGGTTAATTCCTAGGATTTATCGCTCAGGCTTGTCTGTCTTTCTCTGTTTTCCTCTTCTCATCTGTTTGTTTGAGTGTGTGAGGACGCTTTCTTCTTTGTTTTCCCAAGAACCTTTCGGCTCTCTGGAAAACACAGTGACCGACATTGGTTCTGCCACCGATGTCGGCGTCCCGTGTCACCGGCATCGGTTCTGATACCGACGTCGGCTTCATATGTTACCGGCATCGGTTATCTGACCGACGTCGGCCTCATTTTCCTACCGACATCGGTTTTTAAACCGACGTCGGTCTCTGTCACTGTCCTTTTTTTTCCAAAACCAACAACCTGAAACCTGTCCTTTCTCTGTCAAGACTTCATCCTGGTCTTCTGAAACTGAGCAACACAGTTCCTGAGACCCAAACCTTCTTTGCCTTGCATGGTTTTCACTCGTAGCCAAGCCAAGGCTCTTGTCGACCACGTCTGCCGTCAACCGCTTCCGTCCACCCCATCCGTGACCAAGCCTACAATGGAGTTCAACTCGGAGACCGAAAGAACTCCTGTCCATCCGACCCCGCCTTTGACTCCTATTGTCCAGGAAGGGGACCAAGATTTCGAGCGATTCTTGGACCTCAATGTCAAGGCTTTGCAACATTATCTCACGCATAGTTGAACGCGAGACTCCTTGGGCAATCCAATCTATGGAATGCCAACCTCTCTGGCCGTGACTACGGTTGTATCGACAACACCCGTAGTTCAACCTTCAGACACTCGACCCGTCGCTTCGACCACCGACCAGACTCAGACTTTGACCAATCCTACAGGGGTGGCCTCCCCTTCTATCATTGGGCCCACTTCCATCGGGGTTCCGGCCCCTTGTCAACCTCAACCTCCTCAATCGTTATCCTCTCCTTTTCAAAACCTTGTCGTTTCTATTCCGCCTGCCCTGGCTCCTATCAACACCAGGGTGGCTTCCTACCCCTTGGCCCCTGTTACCACTATCCCACCTCTCGTGGCAACATCGGGCTTACCTATGCCTTCCACTCAACCACCTCTAGCCTCTTCCTCTACGACTAGTTATCTCTATGTTGCCCCTTCACAAGGACAACCGACTACATCGTATGCATCCCCTAACCTCTTCCAAGCGCCCTACAACTTAGGGGGCGCGCCACCCGTCAATCCGTCGGCAGACATCATTAAAATGCTGATGGACAAGATGACCCATCTTGAGACTTCTGTTTCTGGCTCGCGCAACGCTCTCTCCTATGAGCAAATCTGCAACGAGCCCATCCATCCTTCTATCCCAATCAGACCATACCCTAGCCAATGGGAGCTTCCGAAGTTTTCTCGCTTCCAAAGCAAGGAAGATCCCCAGCAACACTTGCGGGCATTCAAACATGCCTGCTACCTCATCGCCCACGACGATGCGTTACTTCTACGCACGTTCTCTATGTCTCTTTCTGGCCCTTCCCTTGACTGGTATAGTTCTCTTGCCAGACACTCTATCTTTTCATTCATCCAACTCGCTCAATTATTTCTCGACCATTTCTCAATCAACATCACTAAACAAGTCTCTATCACAGACCTCTACTCCATCAAACAATTTGACGATGAATCTGTGGTCGATTTTGTCGCTCATTGGAGAGGCTCGATTAACCAGCTCTCCTTCTCCTTGCCTCAACCCGAGCTCATCGAGCTCTTTTCTCGAGCATGTGCCAACCACATCTCCTCTACCTTGCAGATTCAGACATTTCGCACTTTTGACGAAGCTTTCATCATGGCGCGAAAGCTCGAACTCCGTGCCCTTGAAGAAGATAAGGTCAAATTGCGTAATACCAACGCAAAATCTACTGACCATTCTTCTTTCAGACCTTCTTCTTCTGCCAACTCCAAATCCAAAGGAGTGGCCAACACTGTGGTCGTTAGATCACCATCCTCAACAACGACGAATTATTCCCAACCTTCGACATCTTCCAGCATTACCAAACAATTCCAACAACGGTATATCCAGCATTCTTACACTCCACTTGGAGAACCATACGCTTCCGTTTTGGAAAAACTTCTCAAGCAGGGGGTCCTCAATCTCCCTCCAATCCGACCACCTCAATTTGACCCCTCTAAAGCCCTCCCTACATGGTATAGAGAGGCTGACTTCTGCCACTTTCACCGCGTCCAAGGCCATGACATTGACAACTGCCGAACTTTCAAAAACATAATCCAGGACATGATCGACAAGGGGGATCTTATTTTAGATAACCCGAACGCCCCACCTAATCAACATATCGACATCTTCAAACACCCTTTTCCAAATCATCCGCCTACTCAAAACAACGTCCATACCATAACCCAAGATCCTCATGACCATGACATTCACACGATTAACACTATCTTACCTCTTATCTCTGATCAATCTCTTTCACAGGCAGAAGAGTTTTCTCCTATTCATCTATCACAAGATGAAGAACCCTCTTCTCCTGTTAGTCCTCCATCTATTTCTCCTACATTGGGGGACGCCTTGACCACACCTATACCATTAGCCGCACCTTCATCCAATGACCATACCTTGCCTACTCCTCAAGCACAAGTAGAAGGCATAATCATCCATGCCTCTTGCCATCTGGAGGAGCCACCCTCTCCTATTTCTTCTCCACCAAGAGAAGAACCAGTCTCTTTACCCATTTCAACCGAGGAAGACCCAGTCACGGTTTCCTCTTGCCCTTTGCCTGAGATTGTTACATCTCACTCACCTTCGTCCACATCCAAACCCAAACCCACATCCAACCTTGCCTCACATAATAGTGGCCCTCGACCCAAACTAACGAAAGCTACTAGACCACATCGGAGAATTTCTCCCCCACCTTCATCATTGCCTTCAATCTTAGGGCCGCATCCATCCACTTTAATAGGAGTACTGCCTACTCCCATCCCTCACAGAGGCACGTCGCCTCCATTACTCCCTCAACCCATCAAACATATATCTCCCTCAAACCATCGACCAACGCTTCTTATGCCTATTAAACCAACATCATCAACCCTCACTGCAATAAAACATCTAGACCCATTAGCAGGTTCTTATACCTTGCTTTTACGGCACCTATTGCAGTCATCTCGCCTCGACCTCCCGCCTCTCAGACAATATCAATCTCTCGGACCTAAACCACCTTGGTTCGATGACACTCGCATTTGTGCGTATCATCGCACGCTCGGGCACGACACGGAGCATTGTCATGCCCTCAAGGTTGCCATTCGCCAATGTCTGGCGAATGACACCTCTCTGCTCGACCACGTCATCAACAAACCTTCAACACCGCCCCATTCATCAACTCTCGGATCAAGGCCATCTTGGTTCGACAACTCTAAATTTTGCAACTATCATCATACTCCGGGACATGACACTGAGCATTGTTGTGCTCTCAAAGCTGTCATTCGTCAACAACGGAGAAATCCTTTCCTTCTCACCAAGGACCCTCTTAACCACCTCTTCGACAAAACATTAACCTCGACTCATGCCTCTCCAACCTCATCACCTAAATCGGGATCTCCACGCCAGACTGTGGTCCCTTTGCCGCCTTTGACCCCATTATTTGACATTAACACAGTCCATTTAATCACCAAGCCTCAGTCAATCTTGACTAATCTATCCAACATTCTCCCTAAGTGACTGGGGGGATCCAAACCTTCAACAAACTTTGACCAAACATTTTACCACACTTCAACCAATCCTCGACCAATCAACAACCAAATACCATTCAACCAATCTTCAACCAAGTCTCGACCAATCAACAACCATATCAGTCAACTTCTCATCCACCATCAACATCTGACCAATCTGGAAAGAGCCAAATGGGGCAAGTCCGCTCCTAATTGACTCAGACCTTAACTCACTAGCATGGCCCAGGGACTTATCAGACCTTGAGCCCCCCTTTCTGTCTTGCATCTTCGACCTTTCTTCTGCTAGTCGAATACTCGACACGTAACTTAAGCTCGTCCCTTGAGCAATCCGCGTCCTCTTAATCCTCATCCCTTTCAACCCTATTCCCCTTTAACAAGTCCTCTACAACCCTTTTAGGATGCAGTGATGCTTTGTCCTAATAAAAAAGGGGCGTCCTTGAGCTTCTACAGTCTTGTCCGTGACTCTCATTCCTATCAATAAATCCAAATCAAGATGTCAAAACATATCCAAGGTCACAAAATCAAATCAAAAAGACAGACTGATCCCTCGAAGGACAGCTGTACTATCATTGCTGTAGTTAATAGACTGATCCCTCGAAGGACAGCTATTCAAACATTATATAAAGCAAAGATATAGACCACTCCCTCGAAGGATGGCTATAATTAAATCTTGCTACCAATAGCAACCTATCTTAGAAGCTTCCCGCATCGATCAGCTTCACAACATGACCACTAAATCAAAAGACATCTCTATGTAGGCTTCCCGCATCGATCAGCCTGCGCAAAAAAAAAAAAAAAAAAAAAACGGGTCATGGACTTGGCTTGTAGTTGTCTCAGGGTCTCCTACAAAAGGGGCAAGGTTATTCCTGCTCTTACACTGGGTTACCCTATCCTCCTCCTATCACCCGCTCAAGGGACTTCGAGCTCACTTTAATGTCAAAGTGATTCGATTACCGTTCTGACACAACACTGGTCAACGACGTAATGCATGAACGGGGCTTTTTGTTCTAATAACTCCTATCTATGCTTCCTTTCTGGTCCTTGTCAATGAAAGAGCAATTTGCCTTCCATCTTTTCTCTACACTTGGGTCACATTTAACCGCATCAATTGGCAACTCAACTCAAACCAAGTCATTTTTTTTATCATTTTCAGACATCATCCTCGTCTATTTCACATAGTTTCCATGGACACCAATACACATGGAAACTACCGACCTGACCCAATTTATGTCAAGCATAAACCAATACTTGCTGAAACATAAATAGACTTCCATTCATTTTTAGCATGCATCCATCACGACTATGGAAACTTGCTAGGGATGAAAGACTCTCGACTCTTGTGACATTTGCAGCATCATCTTGACACTTGACCACATCCAACCATCAATCACTCTGTCTCCTAGTCCGAACTACATTGGTCTGAGGCCCTAGGACAAGGGCTATGTAGGCAGCACTCAGATACCACATCTTCTGAGGTTAGCTCGACCACCCCCGTTTGTTCATCTCTATGATGGACAAACCTTCTCTTCTTCGACCCTTATCACGCCCAACTTCGTCACCTTTGACCAAGACCCTTTGACCAAGACCTTTGTCCACGACCATTCATTCGACTTTGACCAAAACCAATCAATCCCTCTGACCCTCCCTCCCTTTTAGGGAGAACTACATCGGCCTGAGGCCCTGTCACCAGGGCTATGTAGGCAGCACTCAGATAACATGTCTTCTGGGGTTAGCTCGGCCGCATCCTTTCGTCCATCCATCCTCTTGACCAATGACCATTGGCGACCATGCCTATCTCCTTCTTCTTTGACCTTCTTCCAAGACAATGTTGCCTTGGTTGTTTTTGCGTGTATGCTATTCCACGGCTGGTTAGCAGAATTGTTCGCAGACTATTTTTGACCCTTCACAAGTGTAGGATCACGAGCCAGTTGATCCCTACTACTTGTGGCTTTTTCGTGTTTCTGGGAGCACTTCCTGAGCCCTGGATACCTGGGACACGACGACCATTTGGAGCTTCCGCTTAGATTGAGTGACCCGATCAGCAGACGACTAAATGCTGGGGCCCGGTTACTTCAATTTTGGCACTCCTTGACCCTTGACCATGCGACAATTTGACCTGACCCTCTCGTGAAGTGGACTACGTGCAATCATGACTATGGCAGCGTTTTCACTCACTCTTTTCTATCCATTTCTTTGTCAAATCGACACTCGATCTTCGGTTCCCTTCTCTCGACTATCGCTTTGAGGGGGGGAACACCTCATCCTTTTTCTGGGGCAACCAACTCCTGTTTTTGTCTTGGAGTTCGTCTAGAACAACCAACAAGACAAAAAGGGGCAAATGTAGACACCGCAAACGTGTCTGCACCTTGGTTCTCCCCCTTGGTCCTTTCTCCCTCCTAGTCTTCCTTGGTCCCTAACCCACCTAGGTCTTATTAATTAAAAATTAACATCTTTTAATTAATTGAGGCCCCCTTTTCCACCCTACCCTTGCCTCCTTGGATCCTCCCTTGAATCCCTCCACCTTCCCCTAGCATTTATTAGCCCAAATCTCACCATTATAGCCCCCCTCGTCCATTTTGGCAACCTTGCGACCGTTCTGCCCATGACCCCTCGCTCGGCGGCGTGCAAGAATGGGCAGAGGCTATTTTTAGCCTCTGTGCCCATCCTGCGACCGCCGACGTCGGCGACCCTTCGGCCGACGTCGGCGAAACTACCGGCGTCGGCAGCCTTCATTATCCCCTCCTACGTCCATTGCAACCCCTGGACTCCTGAGCTCACAAACAGAACTCTCCTGGCGTTTGGCATTCATCTTGTCTTCATTTTGAACCTCGTGCAACAATAGCAGCAGGTGCAAAGGCTCTTCATCAGAATTCTCTTCTTGCAGAATCTTCTCGGGCTCCAACAACAGCTCCTTCAATTCTTCATTCAGCAGGCAAAGAGGTAAGCAAGTCTATTATTTGATTCTGTTATTTGAGCTTTCAGTTATCTATTGTTTCTTGCCTTCCTTCTACCCTTCCCCCCTGAGAGGCTGCAAGGCCTTCTCAGGACCTGTCCCCTGTCCATCCTCCTCTCACATTGTCCCACTCTTCATCCCAGTTCCAGACAATTCCCCCGTCCCCTTTTTGTCCACAAAAGACCCTGTACAGGGCAAGATTATCCCACAGGCCATTCTGACCCGTCCCCAGACTCTGTCTCGACATCCTCAGCATCCCAGACCTGTCCACAGTCCAGAACACGTCCCAGACCCGACCACAGGCCATTACCCCGACCGACGCCGGTCACTTCCCCAACCGACGTCGGCAGAATAACCGACGTCGGCAGACCTCCTAACCGACACCGGCAGCACTTCCGACATCGGCGACTGTCTTCAGCCCGGCTGCTTCCTCCAGGTAACCATTTGGTGTTTTCTTTCATTTTCAATCTATTCATCATTTCTGTATTCTGGTATCTTATACTTTCTCAGTCTTTTGTCTGTCTTGCATCTGTGGGTTGACCTCCCTTTGAGGAAGTTTTTACACTTCCGGGGACAAGCTTTCGCTTGGCAACCCACTGTCTATCTGTCTAACATCCCCTTGTCCAAGTTTCCTTTTTTCTTGCAGGTGTCATTCCTCCACAGCCAAAGAGGAGTGCTCTCAATCGTCTGGATTTACGGTGCGCAATCTTTAGTCCAGGTACTTCCAAGCCTCATCCATTTTCTCTAGTTTCTTTATTCAACTTTTCGAATGTAGAAAGCGAATTAGCCCAAGAAACATTCTGGCACGCCCGGTGGGACCCTAGGTTCCTCCTGGGTTCCTTTTCTCTTCTATTCATTTAAGTGCATTTAGGCTCCTTCTCTCTTATCTCTTTCTTCTATTCCAAATGACACTATAAGCAAGGACTAAAACGAACCTTTCTTCTTTGCATGCTAGACTAGTCTAAACGTCATATTCTTGACCCTTTCTCAAAACATTGTCTTCATAACAATATCACATTTCGACTTTGGGCATTAAAACACTTTGCATTCATCTCTGCTTGTGCTTGCATCTTCGTAGTCCACATCTAGTAACTTAAACGCATATTGAATAAATCTAGACACTTGATGTTACACTACCGACTCACATGCACAAAACAAACATATAACATACCTGAGACAAGGCCCGACTGGGATTTCATCCCCCAGCGGATACCTTACCCGTCCCGGTGACCCCACTTGGATTTCATCACCAAGGGGGAAGCCCACTCCGTTCTCTGGCGGAGTCTAAACTCTAGGCGAGGTATATCTTGGCTAAGCGAGACCAGCTAACCACTGGAATCGTGAAGTGAGGGGAGCTTGCTCCTTAGCACCAGGCCACGTACCAGACCCTAACATAGATCTTTGAGCACCTAAAACAACACCTAAAACTATCTTTAGACTGCCTTCTTCTAGGACCCTTTTTTCAGCCAATCTCCCCAAACATTCATCTAAGGCATAAGCCACAAATTTCTAAGGTTAATTCCTAGGATTTATCGCTCAGGCTTGTCTGTCTTTCTCTGTTTTCCTCTTCTCATCTGTTTGTTTGAGTGTGTGAGGACGCTTTCTTCTTTGTTTTCCCAAGAACCTTTCGGCTCTCTGGAAAACACAGTGACCGACATTGGTTCTGCCACCGATGTCGGCGTCCCGTGTCACCGGCATCGGTTCTGATACCGACGTCGGCTTCATATGTTACCGGCATCGGTTATCTGACCGACGTCGGCCTCATTTTCCTACCGACATCGGTTTTTAAACCGACGTCGGTCTCTGTCACTGTCCTTTTTTTTCCAAAACCAACAACCTGAAACCTGTCCTTTCTCTGTCAAGACTTCATCCTGGTCTTCTGAAACTGAGCAACACAGTTCCTGAGACCCAAACCTTCTTTGCCTTGCATGGTTTTCACTCGTAGCCAAGCCAAGGCTCTTGTCGACCACGTCTGCCGTCAACCGCTTCCGTCCACCCCATCCGTGACCAAGCCTACAATGGAGTTCAACTCGGAGACCGAAAGAACTCCTGTCCGTCCGACCCCGCCTTTGACTCCTATTGTCCAGGAAGGGGACCAAGATTTCGAGCGATTCTTGGACCTCAATGTCAAGGCTTTGCAACATTATCTCGCGCATAGTTGAACGCGAGACTCCTTGGGCAATCCAATCTATGGAATGCCAACCTCTCTGGCCGCGACTACGGTTGTATCGACAACACCCGTAGTTCAACCTTCAGACACTCGACCCGTCGCTTCGACCACCGACCAGACTCAAACTTTGACCAATCCTATAGGGGTGGCCTCCCCTTCTATCATTGGGCCCAATTCCATCGGGGTTCCGGCCCCTTGTCAACCTCAACCTCCTCAATCGTTATCCTCTCCTTTTCAAAACCTTGTCGTTTCTATTCCGCCTGCCCTGGCTCCTATCAACACTAGGGTGGCTTCCTACCCCTTGGCCCCTGTTACCACTATCCCACCTCTCGTGGCAACATCGGGCTTACCTATGCCTTCCACTCAACCACCTCTAGCCTCTTCCTCTACGACTAGTTATCTCTATGTTGCCCCTTCACAAGGACAACCGACTACATCGTATGCATCCCCTAACCTCTTCCAAGCGCCCTACAACTTAGGGGGCGCGCCACCCGTCAATCCGTCGGCAGACATCATTAAAATGCTGATGGACAAGATGACCCATCTTGAGACTTCTGTTTCCGGCTCGCGCAACGCTCTCTCCTATGAGCAAATCTGCAACGAGCCCATCCATCCTTCTATCCCAATCAGACCATACCCTAGCCAATGGGAGCTTCCGAAGTTTTCTCGCTTCCAAAGCAAGGAAGATCCCCAGCAACACTTGCGGGCATTCAAACATGCCTGCTACCTCATCGCCCACGACGATGCGTTACTTCTATGCACGTTCTCTATGTCTCTTTCTGGCCCTTCCCTTGACTGGTATAGTTCTCTTGCCAGACACTCTATCTTTTCATTCATCCAACTCGCTCAATTATTTCTCGACCATTTCTCAATCAACATCACTAAACAAGTCTCTATCACAGACCTCTACTCCATCAAACAATTTGACGATGAATCTGTGGTCGATTTTGTCGCTCGTTGGAGAGGCTCGATTAACCAGCTCTCCTTCTCCTTGCCTCAACCCGAGCTCATCGAGCTCTTTTCTCGAGCATGTGCCAACCACATCTCCTCTACCTTGCAGATTCAGACATTTCGCACTTTTGACGAAGCTTTCATCATGGCGCGAAAGCTCGAACTCCGTGCCCTTGAAGAAGATAAGGTCAAATTGCGTAATACCAACGCAAAATCTACTGACCATTCTTCTTTCAGACCTTCTTCTTCTGCCAACTCCAAATCCAAAGGAGTGGCCAACACTGTGGTCGTTAGATCACCATCCTCAACAACGACGAATTATTCCCAACCTTCGACATCTTCCAGCATTACCAAACAATTCCAACAACGGTATATCCAGCATTCTTACACTCCACTTGGAGAACCATACGCTTCCGTTTTGGAAAAACTTCTCAAGCAGGGGGTCCTCAATCTCCCTCCAATCCGACCACCTCAATTTGACCCCTCTAAAGCCCTCCCTACATGGTATAGAGAGGCTGACTTCTGCCACTTTCACCGCGTCCAAGGCCATGACATTGACAACTGCCGAACTTTCAAAAACATAATCCAGGACATGATCGACAAGGGGGATCTTATTTTAGATAACCCGAACGCCCCACCTAATCAACATATCGACATCTTCAAACACCCTTTTCCAAATCATCCGCCTACTCAAAACAACGTCCATACCATAACCCAAGATCCTCATGACCATGACATTCACACGATTAACACTATCTTACCTCTTATCTCTGATCAATCTCTTTCACAGGCAGAAGAGTTTTCTCCTATTCATCTATCACAAGATGAAGAACCCTCTTCTCCTGTTAGTCCTCCATCTATTTCTCCTACATTGGGGGACGCCTTGACCACACCTATACCATTAGCCGCACCTTCATCCAATGACCATACCTTGCCTACTCCTCAAGCACAAGTAGAAGGCATAATCATCCCTGCCTCTTGCCATCTGGAGGAGCCACCCTCTCCTATTTCTTCTCCACCAAGAGAAGAACCAGTCTCTTTACCCATTTCAACCGAGGAAGACCCAGTCACGGTTTCCTCTTGCCCTTTGCCTGAGATTGTTACATCTCACTCACCTTCGTCCACATCCAAACCCAAACCCACATCCAACCTTGCCTCACATAATAGTGGCCCTCGACCCAAACTAACGAAAGCTACTAGACCACATCGGAGAATTTCTCCCCCACCTTCATCATTGCCTTCAATCTTAGGGCCGCATCCATCCACTTTAATAGGAGTACTGCCTACTCCCATCCCTCACAGAGGCACGTCGCCTCCATTACTCCCTCAACCCATCAAACATATATCTCCCTCAAACCATCGACCAACGCTTCTTATGCCTATTAAACCAACATCATCAACCCTCACTGCAATAAAACATCTAGACCCATTAGCAGGTTCTTATACCTTGCTTTTACGGCACCTATTGCAGTCATCTCGCCTCGACCTCCCGCCTCTCAGACAATATCAATCTCTCGGACCTAAACCACCTTGGTTCGATGACACTCGCATTTGTGCGTATCATCGCACGCTCGGGCACGACACGGAGCATTGTCATGCCCTCAAGGTTGCCATTCGCCAATGTCTGGCGAATGACACCTCTCTGCTCGACCACGTCATCAACAAACCTTCAACACCGCCCCATTCATCAACTCTCGGATCAAGGCCATCTTGGTTCGACAACTCTAAATTTTGCAACTATCATCATACTCCGGGACATGACACTGAGCATTGTTGTGCTCTCAAAGCTGTCATTCGTCAACAACGGAGAAATCCTTTCCTTCTCACCAAGGACCCTCTTAACCACCTCTTCGACAAAACATTAACCTCGACTCATGCCTCTCCAACCTCATCACCTAAATCGGGATCTCCACGCCAGACTGTGGTCCCTTTGCCGCCTTTGACCCCATTATTTGACATTAACACAGTCCATTTAATCACCAAGCCTCAGTCAATCTTGACTAATCTATCCAACATTCTCCCTAAGTGACTGGGGGGATCCAAACCTTCAACAAACTTTGACCAAACATTTTACCACACTTCAACCAATCCTCGACCAATCAACAACCAAATACCATTCAACCAATCTTCAACCAAGTCTCGACCAATCAACAACCATATCAGTCAACTTCTCATCCACCATCAACATCTGACCAATCTGGAAAGAGCCAAATGGGGCAAGTCCGCTCCTAATTGACTCAGACCTTAACTCACTAGCATGGCCCAGGGACTTATCAGACCTTGAGCCCCCCTTTCTGTCTTGCATCTTCGACCTTTCTTCTGCTAGTCGAATACTCGACACGTAACTTAAGCTCGTCCCTTGAGCAATCCGCGTCCTCTTAATCCTCATCCCTTTCAACCCTATTCCCCTTTAACAAGTCCTCTACAACCCTTTTAGGATGCAGTGATGCTTTGTCCTAATAAAAAAGGGGCATCCTTGAGCTTCTACAGTCTTGTCCGTGACTCTCATTCCTATCAATAAATCCAAATCAAGATGTCAAAACATATCCAAGGTCACAAAATCAAATCAAAAAGACAGACTGATCCCTCGAAGGACAGCTGTACTATCATTGCTGTAGTTAATAGACTGATCCCTCGAAGGACAGCTATTCAAACATTATATAAAGCAAAGATATAGACCACTCCCTCGAAGGATGGCTATAATTAAATCTTGCTACCAATAGCAACCTATCTTAGAAGCTTCCCGCATCGATCAGCTTCACAACATGACCACTAAATCAAAAGACATCTCTATGTAGGCTTCCCGCATCGATCAGCCTGCGCAAAAAAAAAAAAAAAAAAAAAACGGGTCATGGACTTGGCTTGTAGTTGTCTCAGGGTCTCCTACAAAAGGGGCAAGGTTATTCCTGCTCTTACACTGGGTTACCCTATCCTCCTCCTATCACCCGCTCAAGGGACTTCGAGCTCACTTTAATGTCAAAGTGATTCGATTACCGTTCTGACACAACACTGGTCAACGACGTAATGCATGAACGGGGCTTTTTGTTCTAATAACTCCTATCTATGCTTCCTTTCTGGTCCTTGTCAATGAAAGAGCAATTTGCCTTCCATCTTTTCTCTACACTTGGGTCACATTTAACCGCATCAATTGGCAACTCAACTCAAACCAAGTCATTTTTTTTATCATTTTCAGACATCATCCTCGTCTATTTCACATAGTTTCCATGGACACCAATACACATGGAAACTACCGACCTAACCCAATTTATGTCAAGCATAAACCAATACTTGCTGAAACATAAATAGACTTCCATTCATTTTTAGCATGCATCCATCACGACTATGGAAACTTGCTAGGGATGAAAGACTCTCGACTCTTGTGACATTTGCAGCATCATCTTGACACTTGACCACATCCAACCATCAATCACTCTGTCTCCTAGTCCGAACTACATTGGTCTGAGGCCCTAGGACAAGGGCTATGTAGGCAGCACTCAGATACCACATCTTCTGAGGTTAGCTCGACCACCCCCGTTTGTTCATCTCTATGATGGACAAACCTTCTCTTCTTCGACCCTTATCACGCCCAACTTCGTCACCTTTGACCAAGACCCTTTGACCAAGACCTTTGTCCACGACCATTCATTCGACTTTGACCAAAACCAATCAATCCCTCTGACCCTCCCTCCCTTTTAGGGAGAACTACATCGGCCTGAGGCCCTGTCACCAGGGCTATGTAGGCAGCACTCAGATAACATGTCTTCTGGGGTTAGCTCGGCCGCATCCTTTCGTCCATCCATCCTCTTGACCAATGACCATTGGCGACCATGCCTATCTCCTTCTTCTTTGACCTTCTTCCAAGACAATGTTGCCTTGGTTGTTTTTGCGTGTATGCTATTCCACGGCTGGTTAGCAGAATTGTTCGCAGACTATTTTTGACCCTTCACAAGTGTAGGATCACGAGCCAGTTGATCCCTACTACTTGTGGCTTTTTCGTGTTTCTGGGAGCACTTCCTGAGCCCTGGATACCTGGGACACGACGACCATTTGGAGCTTCCGCTTAGATTGAGTGACCCGATCAGCAGACGACTAAATGCTGGGGCCCGGTTACTTCAATTTTGGCACTCCTTGACCCTTGACCATGCGACAATTTGACCTGACCCTCTCGTGAAGTGGACTACGCGCAATCATGACTATGGCAGCGTTTTCACTCACTCTTTTCTATCCATTTCTTTGTCAAATCGACACTCGATCTTCGGTTCCCTTCTCTCGACTATCGCTTTGAGGGGGGGAACACCTCATCCTTTTTCTGGGGCAACCAACTCCTGTTTTTGTCTTGGAGTTCGTCTAGAACAACCAACAAGACAAAAAGGGGCAAATGTAGACACCGCAAACGTGTCTGCACCTTGGTTCTCCCCCTTGGTCCTTTCTCCCTCCTAGTCTTCCTTGGTCCCTAACCCACCTAGGTCTTATTAATTAAAAATTAACATCTTTTAATTAATTGAGGCCCCCTTTTCCACCCTACCCTTGCCTCCTTGGATCCTCCCTTGAATCCCTCCACCTTCCCCTAGCATTTATTAGCCCAAATCTCACCATTATAGCCCCCCTCGTCCATTTTGGCAACCTTGCGACCGTTCTGCCCATGACCCCTCGCTCGGCGGCGTGCAAGAATGGGCAGAGGCTATTTTTAGCCTCTGTGCCCATCCTGCGACCGCCGACGTCGGCGACCCTTCGGCCGACGTCGGCGAAACTACCGGCGTCGGCAGCCTTCATTATCCCCTCCTACGTCCATTGCAACCCCTGGACTCCTGAGCTCGCAAACAGAACTCTCCTGGCGTTTGGCATTCATCTTGTCTTCGTTTTGAACCTCGTGCAACAATAGCAGCAGGTGCAAAGGCTCTTCATCAGAATTCTCTTCTTGCAGAATCTTCTCGGGCTCCAACAACAGCTCCTTCAATTCTTCATTCAGCAGGCAAAGAGGTAAGCAAGTCTATTATTTGATTCTGTTATTTGAGCTTTCAGTTATCTATTGTTTCTTGCCTTCCTTCTACCCTTCCCCCCTGAGAGGCTGCAAGGCCTTCTCAGGACCTGTCCCCTGTCCATCCTCCTCTCACATTGTCCCACTCTTCATCCCAGTTCCAGACAATTCCCCCGTCCCCTTTTTATCCACAAAAGACCCTGTACAGGGCAAGATTATCCCACAGGCCATTCTGACCCGTCCCCAGACTCTGTCTCGACATCCTCAGCATCCCGGACCTGTCCACAGTCTAGAACACGTCACAGACCCGACCACAGGCCATTACCCCGACCGACGCCGGTCACTTCCCCAACCGACGTCGGCAGAATAACCGACGTCGGCAGACCTCCTAACCGACACCGGTAGCACTTCCGACATCGGCGACTGTCTTCAGCCCGGCTGCTTCCTCCAGGTAACCATTTGGTGTTTTCTTTCATTTTCAATCTATTCATCATTTCTGTATTCTCGTATCTTATACTTTCTCAGTCTTTTGTCTGTCTTGCATCTGTGGGTTGACCTCCCTTTGAGGAAGTTTTTACACTTTCGGGGACAAGCTTTCGCTTGGCAACCCACTGTCTATCTGTCTAACATCCCCTTGTCCAAGTTTCCTTTTTTCTTGCAGGTGTCATTCCTCCACAGCCAAAGAGGAGTGCTCTCAATCGTCTGGATTTACGGTGCGCAATCTTTAGTCCAGGTACTTCCAAGCCTCGTCCATTTTCTCTAGTTTCTTTATTCAACTTTTCGAATGTAGAAAGCGAATTAGCCCAAGAAACATCAATAGCCAAATTTAGACTAAAAGCTTTGGATCTAATTATTCTAATTAGATGTCTAATTATTGTTTGGATGAGATATATATAAGAGACTCATGGGATGTATTGTAAGGTGTTCTAGTTTGAGTTGAGCAAAGTTAGCTCCTTCTATGTGTGAGGTGAGCAAGGGTGTTCCTCTTAGTTCCACAGCAATACCAAGTGTGGGTGTTGGTTTTGGAGAATCAGAAGGGTTCTTCAGGTGTGTAGGATCTTGGTCATCATGGGTGCATGGCTATGTTAGGAGATCTACATGGTAAGTAAGATCATTGATCTGCAGGTGTATGTGTGTGCATGATCTAGGTTTGCAAGTGTGTAAAACCAGATCGATTTATAGGAGTGCAAGATCAAGGAGGACAATAACATAATAGGGAGCAAGATTAGGTAGGATCTACTTGGAGTACAGTGTGTACCTAGAAAGAGAGCAAAGAGGAAGGCAAGGAAGATTCTTCTATAAGTGAGATCATTTAGGTTGTAGGTTTTTGCAGTTCAGGGGAGATCTACTTGAAGTATGTTTGTGTACTTGTGGAGTGTGTGGAGCACTTGTGGAGTGCATGGAGCACTAGTGTACTGGCAGTAGTGGATACTGACTGGTTGGAGGTGAACACCAACTCTGTGTTTGAGTTGTGTGTTGGGACCGTAAGAGAGAGAGCTTTGAGGAGAGAATTACTATTCACTTGAGGTGTGGGAAGCCTCTAAGAGGTGGTGAAGAAGAAGTGGCATCTTCTTTATTGTATTCTTTTTTGTATGAGTATTAATACAAGTTATGTATTGTCTCTCATATTCTGTGTTATTTCTAAATTCTAGTTACTTGTTGATTCTGGTTTAATTCCACATGTAAGTTGCTTGTATTTGGTAATCAATTGTGTGCTTCCATAATTCCCAACAAAGGCAGTATCAGAGCTTTTGGTTGGGTATCTAACAAAGTGGTATCAGAGCTAAGGTTGCAGGGAGCAGGTTTTGTGTTTGGTTACAAGTCACTCTCAGGGGTTTCTGATTGAGTGGGAGTATAGCAATGGCAGAAAAAAGTAAGCTAAGAATGGAGGAATTGAAAAATATGAATGGTCAATTACGGTCTTATGGAAAGAAAGAGCAGGTAAAAAGAGATTGTTGGTTGGTAGCAGATCAGCATGAAGAAGCAGATGTTGTAGGTGTTATTACACAGGATGCTCTGGATAAAGTTGAATCTTGGATAATAGATTCTATTGCCTCTTTCCATGCAGCCCCTAGTAGAGGAGCTGGTGAGCCTTGCCAAAGAATTGGCAAAGGGAAAGTGAAGCTAAAATTGCAGGCGGCCAACACATGGGTGTTGAAGAAGGTCATGCAGGTCCTAGTCTTGGAGATGTGGCTGATTGCTTCAGGAAAGTTGGGTGATGAGAGATGCACAAGAACTCTCATAGTGAATGCACTTGAATTAGTGGGTGGTAAGAAAGTAGGTATCCTTTATCTAACTACTTATATTATTGATTCTTCTTCTATTGTGGAGATGTGGCTTTGTAGGCTTGGTCACATGAGCAAGAAGGAGATGCATGTTCTTAAGAGGAAGTCAAATTTGTTTGATAGACTTAAGAACTGGAAAGCCTTGGTGTTCTTAGAGGAGAAGACGGATAGAGACCAGTGGATGGGGCTGGATACTTTTGAGCAGGGTAGTTTGGACATGGGTTTTGATTTAAAAGAGCTCATGGGTAAAAATTCATCACTCACAGGTGAACACACATACCGGCATCGGTCAGGGGGAACTGACATCAAACAAACAAGTGCCGATGTCGGTCATGTGCAAACCGAAGCTGGTGATGTCAGGTAGGGTAAGACCAACATCGATTAGGAGGACCAACATCAGCAATAGGTAAGATCAACGTTAGTCAGGAGGATCGATGTCGACAATAGGAGACACCAATGTTGGCAGGGTTGGTAGTCAAGACAGGCGCATGGGAACTGACGTCAGTCAGATGCAGACTGTGTGGTGACTGAGGTCAATCACTGTAACAGATTTTGGGCAAATAGCAAGCTATCAAGGAGTCTCAAATTCCCATATGGAGGATTGAAGGTGATAAGTAAGCCTCAAATTTGTTGTTCTTCTTCTTTATACTAGTTGCTAACTGCAAAGCAGGAAGGATCTAGAAAATAGTGGGAGCTTGGCAGGAATATGATGCAGAACCAAACAGGAGATTTGGTAGGGTTTCCAATTGGTATGAAAGCACAGAGATGAATGGATACCTTAGTTAAAAAATAGAGAGAATGGACATGTGAGATAGAAGGCTAGGTTATATGGTCTTGAGGATGCTGCAGGACAATGGGATAGGACTGACAAGTGGTACCAGGTGGATGATAAAGTAGGGCTTTAGTCAATGTCAGTATAACCATTGTCTTTGTCTTATCAGGTGAATGATGGTTGCAACATTATCTTGTTACTGTATGTGGAGGATGAGCTTGGTGCAGGTTCAGACATACAGGGTTTTGTTGAGCTAAGGGTAAGGTTAGTTCAGTGGCATGTCATGAGGAATTTGGAGCAGCAAAATTCTTTGGCATGAGAGACATGGAGATCACAGGTTGATTTTGTCTCTAGTGGGAGCTGATGTGAATAAGGTGTTGGCAAGGTTCAGGATGCAGAATTGGAACACACTAAGGGCTGGACAGTTCAGTGTCTGAAATCACATGAGGTTTGGTATAGACCTGAGTTTGCCCAAGCAATGGGAGCTGTCAAAGAGTTAGGAGCCAATTCAGGGAAGTGGGTTCTCAGGTATTTGAGAGGGACCAGCAGTAGGGATTCATGTTATGTAAGGTTAGGACTTCACTACATGGATTTGTAGATACGGATGTGGCAGGTTATTTGGATGACAGGAGGTGCACCATAGGTTGTGTGGTGGTTGGTCTTTAGGTTTGAGCTTGAAGAGGGATACAAGCCAGGAAATAGATTAGATGGGGTACAGGTATAGGTATAGTGTAGCTATTTATCTCCAATTGGGAGATTGTTAGGTTGTGGAGCTAAAATCTTCATTGATGCAGACATGGAGGAGGTCATTGGAGAAGGTTATTGAGTGTCACAGATGTCGGTGTCGATCAGGCCAACTGACATCGGCAGGATTAGATAGAAAAGCAATCAACATCGATCAGATATCAGCTAGCATCGGTCACCTCCAGGTAGATAGGGACTGACGTCGATTGCCTGTGTGGTTCAAAACTACAAGTTTTACGGGCAGTTAGTTAACGAACCAAGTGTTTGCATGTCAAGAGACAAATTTAGACTAGAAGCTATGGATCTAATTATTGTAATTAGATGTCTAATTATTGTTTGGATGAGATCTATATAAGAGACTCATGGGATGTATTGTAAGGTGTTCTAGTTTAAGTTGAGAAAAGTTAGCTCCTTCTGTGTGTGAGGTGAGCAAGAGTGTTCCTCCTAGTTCCACAGCAGTACCAAGTATGGGTGTTAGTTTTGGAGAATCAAAAGGGTTCTTCAAGTGTGTAGGATCTTGGTCATCATGGGTGCATGGCTATGTTAGGAGATCTACATGGCAAGTAAGATCATTGATCTGTAGGTGTATGTGTGTGCATGATCTAGGTTTGCAGGTGTGCAAAACCAGATTGATTTACAAGTGTGCAAGATCAGGGAGGACAGCAACACAACAGGGAGCAGGATTAGGCAGGATCTACTTGGAGTACAGTGTGTACTCAAAAAGAGAGAAAAGAGGAAGGCAAGGAAGATCCTTCCATAAGTGAGATCATTTAGGTTGCAAGTTGTTGCAGTTCAGGGGAGATCTACTTGAAGTATGTTTGTGTACTTGTGGAGTGCATGGAACACTTGTGGAGTGTGTGGAGCACTGGTGTACTAGCAGTAGTGGATACTGATTGGTTAGAGGTGAACACCAACTCTGTGTTAGAGTTTTGTGTTGGGATCATAAGAGAGAGAGCTTTGAGGAGAGAATTACTATTCACTTGAGGTATGGGAAGCCTCTGAGAGCTGGTGAAGAAGAAGTGGCATCTTCTTTATTATATTCTTTTCTGTATGAGTATTAATACATGTTGTGTATTGTCTCTCATATTCTGTGTTATTTCTGTATTCTATTTACTTGTTGATTATGGTTTAATTCCACATGTAAGTTGCTTATATTTGGTAATCAATTGTGTGCTTCCATAATTCCCAACAAAGGTGGTATCAGAGCTTTTGGTTGGGTATCTAACACTAACTGATTCTTAAGATCCTAAATAAATATCTTTTTTTTTTAATTCTATAGCCAACTTAGAATCCAGGATACACACATTTTCCTTAAGAGCCTCAACCATAGATTTCAACTCTTGATTCTCCTTCTTTAGCTGTTTGGCCATCTTATGCTTTTCTTTGATCTACCTTCAAGTTGTTAAACCCTTTTTGAAGGAACTTGCTCTGATACCAATTGTTAAGCATGGAATATACTGAGAGGGGGGGTGAATCAGTATATTATATATCTTATATAACTTTCCCTTTATCAAATTCCACTTAATCAAACATTCAAGATATGCAATAAAACTCAAACAATAAACATCACACAAGATAGAGAGAGACCCCAGATATAACATGAAAACCCAATGTGGGAAAAATCATAGAGAATCAATCTCAAATATATTCATGAGAACAAACCCATAGGAGCACCATACCCCTTTTCCAAGTACAAACCTCAACTACAATTCATGAGCACCAACCCACAAGAGCTTCAAACCCCTTTGCTGAACACCAACCCAGCACCTATTCGTGACCACCAACCCACAAGAGCACCAACCCCTTTGCTGAGCACCAACCCAGCAACAATTTGTGAGCACCAACCCATAAGAGCACCAACCCCTTTGTGTATACCACACACCTATCTCTCAATGTTGCTATCTCAACAAATGATAGATCAATGTAACATCTCCTTCCTCTCTCTCACCTTTGCTCTTCTAAGCTAGATATAACAAATACAAATCATATTCATCTCTCATAATTGCTCTTCTAATCTATATCAAATCAACCTCTCACATCCACATTACAAATGGCTTCTCAAGCCTTTATTTATAGCTT
This sequence comes from Torreya grandis, assembly GCA_037957365.1. Classification (NCBI taxonomy): domain Eukaryota; kingdom Viridiplantae; phylum Streptophyta; class Pinopsida; order Cupressales; family Taxaceae; genus Torreya; species Torreya grandis. Next base: position 2,252,120 of record JARHVA010002107.1, on the reverse strand, counting down.
TCCAAATGACCTTTGGCCTTCCCCCTTTGTGACCCTTCAATCCTCATGGAAAATGGCACCAATCTTGGATGACCCTTCATATCCAAGCATTCAAAAAGTCATGTGGTGACCCTTCATGACCAAAAATGTCCTTCCCACTTTTTTCCTTATCTTTGGTGACTCTTCATATTCCTCAAAGTGTCTCTTCATGAAAAACTGCGCTTTTACTCTTTTGTCTTCACTTGGTGACTCTTGGTATTCCCCAAGATGAATATTCATGGGAAAATGCATCCCATCCTTCTTTTGTCTTTATCCCGTGGCTCTTCGACTTCTCCATGGGCCCTTCTTTTGTCTCATATGCAACAAAAAATATATTCATTAATATTAAATAAATATTAACTCACATTAGCCAAGATAAACAATATTAAATGAAATGGGGCCTTTATCACCAATAATACTAAACCTTTGACATCAATGACAATATTTCTAACAACAAGAGATTTAGAGGATAAGGTCTCACTAGGATTATAGCTTTGATAAATCTTGGCATGGGTAATTTGGCCTTGCCCTTTATTATTTCTTTAAAAAGGTCCATTTGTTAGTCCAAATTGATTATAGGATTGATGTGGACTATAACCTTGGGTTTGTTGCCTTTTGAGAGCAACCAATTTATTAGTAACACTTTAGATCAAATTTTTTACTTCATTTATTTCATTATTAGGGGTAATGACAAATTTTTCTTGACCAAGCAAAGGAGCTAAAGTGGGTAATGCACTTTGACTAGGAGAATACAAATCAGGGAATAATGGAATTAGATGTCTAGGAACTATCTTTCTCACTTCGACAAGATGATTCTTAGCATTTATGGATATTTCATAGGTAGTAAGCAATGTGTTTCTAACAATATATTGAATCATCATGGCAATGCCACTACTCAATGCTTTTAAGCAGTATAAAAATGCAGAGTTTGTGGTTGGCCTCATAAGAATTGGGATTTTATCTCAAGTTTTTTGGAACCTAGTATTAAAATACTACATGAATTCATACGGTTCCCTCTTTATTATGGTCAACTACTTAGCTAGAGATAGGTGATCACTCTTTTCCCCAAACATATCCATCAATAGGGTTCCCAACTCATCCCATGAGCTAATAGAATTTATAGGTAGGGTCCCATACCAATCAAAGACTTTTCCTTTGAAGGATAAGGCCAATAGCCTAATAGCTAAATTTTCTTAGGTGATGTTGTGTATATTCTAAATGTGCTTAATGGTAATAATAGGATCATCCCCACTAAAATATTATACACATTTGAGGGTTGCTCCTAGAATTTGATCATATTGGGCAAGATGCAAGGGAGATGCCCTAGTGAAAGGCACAAAAGGTTGTCTTATAGCCATTTTAGAATTATCACTATGAGTGTTAGGGATGGAATGTAACACAAAATTGGAAGCTTTAAACACAAAATCTCTTTTATAAGGATGAATATCGACAAACCTAAACCTTTTGGTGGAATATGAAGGTAATTTCACAAAATTCAAGGGTACAAATTTAGTAAAAGACCTAGTGGTCACCTTTAGGATGGAAAATAGGACTAATAATCAACCAAAGACCTAAATTCTTTAATGGATTCTCCAGGTACTAAATGTAGATGTTTCTTTCTCTTCAACAATGCCAAGATCAACACTAATCTTGAACAATCTTCTAGGACTTAGAAGTCCCACCAGGCATGAAAGAAACAATTGACACTTGGATTTCTACCCTTGAGGAGATGTTCAACTCTCCTCATCTAAGTGAAAAAATGAAATCATCTCTTTTTTTATGGGTAATAATTTCATTGAGATGAATCTCTAGATTAGGGGTTAGCTCCCCTTAATGCACCTTTAAAGATCTCTTTAATCTATCAATTATGTATGAAAATGGTTAAGGAAAACAACTAAGAAAACAAAATAGTGATGAACCAATGAATAATTTCCTCCAAATTGACTACAACCACTACTTAAATATAAACAAGGTGTTTCTCAAACAAGACTCACAACATAGGATTTATTAATGCATCAATGCTTCACATGATAGATTCAAGAAGATATATGATTTTTATAAAGGGTGAAAATGATTTCAAAGAGAGATGCAATCACAAACCA